>VFSX01000178.1:255000-262500 GCA_016618255.1 Chlamydomonas sp. UWO 241
GACCTTGAACACAGCTCCACCCATTCAGTGGATTGAAATCCGGAAAGCCCGCCAGATAAAGCTGGCCTAGGGGCCCCATATATGTATAGGACTAACGGTCGACAGGAGGTCATTGGTAAAAGCGATATCCGGCTGTGAAAATATCAAGTGAAACCCCTGAAAATAAAATCCCCGGGCAGCACCTACCACCGCGTCGCCTGCGCCGCCAGCCACGCTCCTAGATCCTCGGGGGCCTCCCGCATCCGCTCCGTTGGTCCTGTGGGTGGCAGATTGGGGGGGGGGGGGCAAGGGGGGGTGAGGGTTGAGGCCACCCCGTTTGGGCGGGGAACCGGGGGGTGTGTGTGCAGGAGGTGAGGCCATAGTGCTCCTAGATCCTCCGGTGCCTCCGCCATCTGCTCCGTCGGCCCTGCCAGGGAGGAAAGGGGAAAGGGGGGGGGGGGGTTCTTGGGGTTCTTGGGGTTTGTGGGCTCTTAGGGCCCCAGGTCTCCTATGTCATACCGTAGTGATCCATGTACTTCACGGCTAGATAGTTCGCGGCAGCGCCTTTGACCGCGAATAGCGAGTCCGTGGAGCAAGCCAGCGCAACCAAAACGCGACGGATCCGGTCTCAGTGTGGGGTGTGAACTGTCCGTCGCAACCTTTTTGCGCGGGCTTACTCCACGGACTCGCTATTCGCGGTTAAAGGCGCTGCTGTGAACTTTCTAGCCGTGAAGTACATGGATCACCACGGTAACTGGTGTCACACAGACTGTGACATCCATCAACATCATGACGTTGTCCAGCCAGGGGTCTCCAGTGTCAACCTCCGCCCGCTGCCCTACCACATTCCCAACGCCTGAGGCGGCGCCTCAGGCGGCGCATGTACTCGTGCGGATCAGGCGGCGCCTCAGGCGCGCCGACCGCCTGAGGCGCCGCCTGAGGCACACCCTTGATCGTCTCAGGCGCCGCCATATGCGTCATCCCGTCCGCCGCAGGCGCCACCCCTACCCCCTTAGGCGCCCACCACCGATTGAGGCGCACCCCCGAACGCCTCAGGTGCTATGACCGCATTCACTGGCACGGATGAGACGATGAGGCTGTGGTAGGGCTGCCCACCACGCACCACGCGTCCCTCTGATCCACACACATACATGCACACACGCGCACACGCACACACGCGCTCCCCACAGAAATTACCCACTCTTCTTTTCCTGTACAGGCAGGTGACGTCAAAGGTACGCGCCAACACCCACCCACACCCGACTTAAGCCTCAACGCAAGCGAGCACCCTGAACGCCCCTGAACCCGCCAGAAATCCCCCTTGATCAACAAAACACACACACACACCAGTGGTGTCCTTAAGGAAACCGAGAATGTCCTGTTTGCCCCCGCAACATAGGAGGGGATATGCCGATTTGCCCCCGCAGGAGGCGATTTTTTGCGGAAAAGTGTGAAAATCGCCGAATTTCACACTTTCCAGAGCGAAATGTCCGCGATTCGCCCCCGCAGTTTCCCCCAAATTTCCCGATTTGCCCCCGCAGCCCCCGCAGCCCCGCAGCGGGAGCTGCGGGGGCTGCGGGGGCGCTAAGGACATCACTGAAATACACACACACACAAACCACAGAACCCACTCTTATTTTTTCACGTACAGGCAGGTGACGTCAAAGGTGTGCACCACCACCCACCCACACCCGCCTTAAGCCTCGACGCCAGTGAGCACCCTGAACGCCCCTTGACTCTCCAGACATCCCCCTTGATCCACACACGCGCACAAACACACACAGAAACAACAGAACCCACTCTTCCTTCTTCCTGTACAGGCAGGTGACGTCAAAGGTGCGCGCCACGAGTCGAGACCACACAAGGGCCGCGAGCTGCAAAGGGGTGTGGCATGGGTGTGGTATGACGAGAATGGCGCATGGTAGGGTGTGCCAATGTATGCGGCGGCAGAGAGCTGGCTGCGGAGGCATGCAGCGGTGTGACGTGCATGGGGGGGGGTGCGGGCAGGCGGCACCACACTTAAGGCTGCAAGCTGCAGAGGGGTATGGCACAGGTTGGGGTATGACGAGACTGGCGCATGGATGGGCGTGCCAATGTATGCGGCAGCAGAGAGCTGGCTGCGGATGCATGCAGCGGTGCGACATGCATGGGGGGGGGGGCGTGCGGGCAGGCGGCACCACACTTAGGCCGCGGAGGGGTGTGGCACGGGTGTGGTATGACGAGAATGGCGCATGGTAGGGTGCGCCAATATGTCGCATGACCCAGCTCAGTTGGCGCTTATGCTGAAAATCCTTGACAAAGTGTCCTCTAGCTTTGGCATGCAAATCAACGCCGCCAAGACAGAAGTGATGATTTTGCCAGCAAATTTTGACGCGGATCTGCCCACGTTTGCGCTGACCACGGCGGTCAAGTAGATTGGCAAGCGCCACTTGACCCCCTATCCCCTAGAAGCAGTTAGGACCTATTTTGGAGGCGTCGCACAATAGCTCTCCTCTTTGCTCTGGGACTACACGTTGGCAGGCAGCCGGCTGGTGGCTACCGCCCCTCACAAGTAATTTTGTTTGTTAGGTTGTTAGGTTGTTAGGTTGTTAGGTTGTTAGGTTGTTAGGTTGTTAGGGCCAGAACTGGACTTGGGTCTAGGCGGTGGTACTAGGACTAGAGATAGTCTTTGCTGGAAAGCCAATGTAACTGTAACTGTAACTGCCAATGTATGCGGCGGCAGAGTGCTTGCTGCGGATGCATGCAGCGGTGCAACATGCAGGGGAGGGGGGCGTGCGGGCAGGCGGCACCACACTTAAGGCTGCGAGCTGCGGAGGGGTATGGCACAGGCTAGGGTATGGTGACACGGGCGCAAGGTTGGATGTGCCAATGTATGCGGCGGCAGAGAGCTGGCTGCGGATGCATGCAGCTGTGCGACATGCATGGGGGGGGGGGGGGGGCAGGCGGCACCACACTAAGGCCGCGGAGGGGTGTGGCACGGGTGGGGTATGACGAGAAAAGCGCATGGTAGGGTGTGCCAATGTATGCGGCGGCAGAGTGCTTGCTGCGGATGCATGCAGCGGTGCGACATGCAGGGGGGGGGGGGCGTGCGGGCAGGCGGCACCACACTGAAAGCTGCGAGCTGCGGAGGGGTATGGCACAGGTTAGGGTATGACGAGACTGGCGCATGGATGGGTGTGCCAATGTATGCGGCGGCAGAGTGCTTGCTGTGGATGCATGCAGCGGTGCGACATGCAGGGGGGGGGGGGGGGGGGCAGGCGGGCAGGCGGCACCACACTAAGGCCGCGGAGGGGTGTGGCACGGGAGGGGTATGATGAGACTGGCGCATGGATGGGTGTGCCAATGTAGGCGGCGGCAGAGAGCTGGCTGTGGGTGCATGCAGCGGTGCGACATGCAGGGGGGGAGGGGGGGAGGGCAGGCGGCACTACACTTGAGGCTGCGAGCTGCGGAGGGGTATGGCACAGGTTGGGGTATGGTGAGACTGGCGCATGGTTGGGTGTGCCAATGTATGCGGCGGCAGAGAGCTGGCTGTGGATGCATGCAGCGGTGCGACATGCAGGGGGGGAGGGGGTGCGGGCAGGCGAGACCACACTAATGGCTGCGAGCTGCGGAGGGGTATGGCACAGGTTAGGGTATGGTGAGACTGGTGCATGGTTGGGTGTGCCAATGTATGCGGCGGCAGAGTGCTTGCTGTGGATGCATGCAGCGGTGCGACATGCAGCCGGGGGGGGGGGGGCGTGCGGCCAGGCCGCTTAACACTACATTCGTGAGCTGCAGAGGATGGGGGCAAGTTGCGGTGTGCGCCATGTCTCACATGCCCGCCCGCGCGCCCGCATGCCCGCGCGCCCGAGCGACCACGCGCCTGCACGCCTGCGCGCCAGCGCGGCCGGAGCGCCCGCACGCACGCACGCATGCGCACGCAGAAGAGCACCCGCACGAGCACGCGGAAGCGCACCCACACGCAGACGTACGCACACACGCATGCAAGCATGCAAACTCACACACACGCACACACACACACACATACACACACAAACACACACACACACCCACACGCACACACGCACACGCACACGCACACACTCACACGCACCCACACCCACACGCACACACACACACACACACACACACACGTGCACACACACACATGCACATACACACACGCACACACACACACACCTGAGGGTGCAGCTGCGTCACGGAGCCAATTGGCAATCGCGCTGACACCAAGCCCCACAGAGTGTCGACGGGGCAGCCTGCACCGGCAGCGGCAGGGGCGTGGGCGGGGGTGTGGGGCGGCAAGCAGCTTAGGCCAGAGGCAGCATGAGGGGGTGGGGGGGGGGGGGCATGTATACATGCATGTGGCGCGGAGAGTCACGCTGCATGCAGAGTCGCGCGCACTGCATGGGCCATGTCGAGCACATGCAGCGTGCTGAAGTGTGTCATCTGCGACAACGCGGCGCTCCCATTCCACGACGATGCGCGGCTGCGCCAGCGCACGCTGTATCGCGCCTGCATGCAGGGCGGGCATGCGCCGCCGTGCGCCTCACCGCTCGAGCCCTGCAGCGCCACCTCCTCCAGCGCCGCAAACAGGAGGTCGTCCATCGCTCTGGCGTTAACGCGGCTTCGCCATGCGAGGAAACCTTCAACTGCGTGACTCAAACCCTGGCTTTCGAAAACTGCACCCCGCAAACCCTAAAGGTTGGCCAGAAACGTGACGAATCCAACAATCAGCTGCGGCCAATTAGCTGCATGCATCCCTAGATATTGAAGGCTGCCACAGGACCGGAGCAGGGCTTGGCCAAACTCCATGGAGCGCCGCATGGTCAGCACACACACACATGATGATGAGAGTTTTACAATCCACTGCCGGCGGTCACACGTTCGGTTCCAAAGCTCCAGCGGGACTTAAGAGAGCAGGCACGGGGCCCACCAAAAAGGTTGAGCTACAAAAGTAGCCCACGGTAGCGCCAACCACGTAGTGGCGGGCGCCAAGCAAGCAGCACCACAATGCAGGCTCCACACCCAACCCCTCCAGTGGCCGGAGGGCGGGCCCAAGGTATAAAACCATAAAGGGACCAGAAAGACCCTCCCCCCAACCCCTGGAAGCGGGGCTGGTAGCACACCCGCCGCAGCACTCAACCCAGCGACCACACCGCACCCGCCACCGCACGTGTGTGGCGCCACCTCCCTTCAAACACACCCCCAGAGGAGATGCAACTAGCAAACAGGTGCAGCCACCCGCTCGCCGTCACCCATGAGGCGCGCGCGGTGGAACTGCGCCCGCTTGCCCGCAGCCTTGGCGGCGACGAAAGCGGGCCACAGCGCCTGGTGACGCGCCTCCTCGCGCACACATGCCGCGCCAGCAACGGGACGCACCACACAGGATGATGGAGGAGGAAGGACATGTTGCCGCTGGGCAGTTACTATTGCTTGGCGCAACCAATTGCCTGGTCACGATCACGTTCGGACGGGCTCACCCCCACCACTTCCCCCTGCCGCGTGTGCCTGGCAAGCCATCTAGCTAGGCCGCAGCCTCCAGGACGTTGGCTACCTCTGAACTATGCTGTGGATGAAACGAATTACGCGCTGCGCTGGGGCCACATCCGAGGCCGAGACACAGGCAGGCACCGTGCAGCGCGTCTGCATCATGATCAGGCTGATCAGAGCGTTACGCTGCACACACGCGCGAGCCAGGCGACCCAACAGCACGCAAGCAGGGTGTTCTCGACTGAAATATGAACAGCCAGAAGTTGCCCGCCCTACCACACTCCCATCGCCCCAGGCGCCTTCACTTGCGCGGATCGGGCGGCTACTCAGGCGCTCCGAGACCGCATCTGGCGCCACCCTGGCCAACTGAATTACCGCCTCAGGGGTTACCCCCAATCAGGCGCCCCCCCGACCGCCTCATGCGCCCACAAACGCCTGAGGCGCACCAAATCGCCCGCCTGGTTGTGTATTGTATACTGTTGCGCGCCAGAAGAAGGGAACCAGGGTCGCCAGTGCTAGACTGCATCAAAGTCTGATGGATGAGATAACACAGTCTATAGCTAGCTAGGGACGCTGACACGAGTCAGTTTACCTAATACGTTTTATGTGCAAGAGCACAAGCACATGACCGCCGCCGCCGCCGCCGCCGCGCCGCTTCAGAGCAGGTGGCCCATACAGCGACTTCTCTCTTCGAGTGGGTAGGGAGTCACCCACGGGCCAAGGACCTACTCGGTAGCTGGAGGAAGGGGGCCAGAGGAGTCGATGCCGCGCACCAGCCTGCCCCTGCCCCTCGCGATCGCCAGCCTTCCGGGGCTCCTTGCCGAGCTGGACAGTGTATCCCTTTGTACTACAGCGGAGGAGTACTCCGCGTTATCTCGTTCTCTATCGTTCTCAAGCCAGCAACCACACCCACCCACCCGCATACACCCATCACCTTCTCGCAGCCCACCAGCTGACGCTTGAAAAGCAGCTCCGCCTCGCCCAGCTTGCCCTGCTCTTTCAGCAGATTTGCCGGGTTGGACATGCTGGTGAGCGTGTTTGGGTGCTCCGCGCCCAGCACCTTCTCCCTGCCCGCCAGTGCACGCACGTGCAGCGCCTCCGCCTCGCCCAGCTTGCCCTGCTGTTCCAGCAGGACCGCCAGGTAGTAGACGTTGGTGAGCGTGCCCGGGTGCTCTGCGCCATTCCGCTTCTCGTAGCCCGCCAGCTCACGCTTGTACAGCGACTCCGCCTCGCCCAGCTTGTCCTGCTGTTTCAGCAGATTTGCCCGGCTGAACATGCTGCTGAGCGTGCTCGGGTACTCTGCACCCAGTACCTTCTCCCTGCCCGCCAGTGCACGCACGTACAGCGTCTCTGCCTCGCCCAGCTTGCCCTGGCCTTGCAGCAGCAACGCCAGGCTGTCGACGCTGTTGAGCGTGTCCGGGTGCTCCACGCCCAACACCTTCTCCCTGCCCGCCAGTACTCGCCGGAACAGCGGCTCCGCCTCGTCCAGCTTGCCCTGCTGGTATAGCTGCACCGCACTTGTGTTGACGCTGGTGAGCGTGTCCGGGTGCTCTGGACCCAGTACCTACACACCAGGCGGGGTCACGTCGGGGGGCCTAGAGTGGGCAGAGGGAGGACGGTGTCGGTATTGAAATCAAAACAGACAGTGTTTAAACCCATAACATGGCTGAAACGCTTTAGACTGGAACCAAGGCCCCAGTCGAAGGGCCCCAGTCTTAGGGCCCCAGTCTAAGGGCCCCAGCCCTAGGGCCCCAGCCTTACCGCTGCGCCTATCTAGAAGGTACAGGCTTCCTTAATAGGTACTGGGTGGCTTTAGGAGGTAGTCTGTAAAAGCCCCAGTCGCCCCAGTCGTAGGGTCCTAGTCTTACCGCTGCGCCATGTCCAGTGCCGCTTGCCATTGTGCTGCATCTTCCGCCGCGCGCTGCCGTGCTTCAACCTCAGCTAGCCTCCTTGCCTGTGTGTGTGTTTATGTATGCGTGTGTGTGTGTGTGTGCATGTGTGTGTGTGTGTGTGAGTGCGTGTGTGTGCGTG
>VFSX01000178.1:267500-355132 GCA_016618255.1 Chlamydomonas sp. UWO 241
ATGTTTCCTTGCATCAGTCAGCGATTCTCACAGACAGCCACAGCTTGAGCCTCGGTGGCGGGTAGGTCCCCGAGTGCCACAGCGGGATGATTGTTTTTTCCGCTTCATGGCGAGGCTCAGCTCTGCGAGGCACCTGGAGATGCATTTGAAGAGGACACGGCGACATCTCATCAGTCAGCCCCTCCAAGGACAGCTGTCCCATTGCCCCACGGATGCAGTGTTTTTGGTGGGCTCACCAGTGCGACTCGTCGTAGGTGGAGAAGATGAGCGGCACAAAGGCGGTGCACGCCCCACATTCTCGATGAGGATGTCCTCCCTGCACAGCAATACGAGCACAGCATATCCAGGGTTCAGGCATGCCTAGTTCATGCCAGCCGCCAACCACCCTTTGGGGCGAATGCCGCATATGATATTATGTACGAGGCCACCCACGCTAGGACACTTGCCATCGATCACCCGCCTCCAGCCCTTCTTGGTCCAAGAACACGGTCCGACCGCGTCTCTCCAGCAGGATTTTGAGGCGAGGGGCCGTGCCATCACCGCCGCCGACGTCGTTGCAGTCTGATTTCTTGTAGCTCAGGAACAGCTGCGCAAGCATGCATGTGCGCACAGATCGTTTAGTTGCGAGCTCACTTGGAAGTATGAGCAACCTGCTTGGGATTCTGCAAGTAGTGTACCGTTGGTTTAGCTGCTGCATGCCATGGCACAATTGAAATGAGCCCACCTGATCAGGTCCCAAGCTCTGGGCCGCGTAGTCACGCTGCTGATTGCTGGCTTGCGCGCGCTGCGGTGCTGCATTGGGAGCTGCAGTCCCAATCTCCGGACCAGACGCATTGCAGCCCATCTACAGGCAGTGTGCATGGGCTTATGTGAGGTACAACCGACACCCTGCTCGCGTGTCATTGTGTTTGTGGCGTCTAAGCGGTTGCCACACGTAGGACGGCAATGCATGTATACAGCCTGCGGCCCATGACCAACGTTGCGGCCACGCTCTGGGGTGATGATGAGGCATGGGAGACGCAAGGTGTGTGTGTGGGGCGGATACCCTGCATACTACAAAGAGCCGTCGTGCACTGCCACACAGGCTGACATGCAGCAAACATGCAGCCCGCAGCCCCGCCCAAAATTTATGAGCAAAGGAAACCGTGGCCCAGAGGCGTGGGGCATCCGGGAGCGGCCCAGAAATGGGACGTCCGGCCAATGGGAAACCTCCGAAGTGTGTGTGCAGGTGTGTGTGCTGCTGTGTGTGCGTTTGCTGCAGAGTAGCATGCTTTTATGCACCACCTTGTTACTGTCGGAATTTTTTGTGCAATCACTGTCTTAGTATGGGGGCCCTTTCTCCCAAACGATTTGCAGTAGGTTGAATTTTTCATAGCAACTTCATAGCAACTTGGTTGACTTTTTCAAAGCAACGTCATTGCAACTTGGCGGTGGACCGCCTTCCACTGGGTGTGCTATTTGCCAAAAGCTGTGTTGGCTGCGCCTGCCCTGGCTCTGACACTGTGGCGGCATGTGGGCGACCTAGGTGGCCTGTCGCGCGGTCTCTGGCTCAGCGGCCTCCTTGGGCTCAGGCAACGTCATGCGCGTTTGGCCAGGGGAGCAGCGGCCACAAGCCTATAGCTAGGGGCGCCGGAGGGATCGGGACCACGATAGGGCCGCCCTGGCTGTAGCCGCGGTTGGCCCAAACGTAGACAGATGGCTGGTTCACAGCCATCGCTGTACTGCCCGGAGGTTCCTCAGGCATCCTGTTGACCGCATTTTCCTTTTTTGCAAATCGTCTTCCTGGCTGTGCACGCGGGCTGCTTATAATTATATAGCCCACAGCTGGCAGGAGCTGGAATGGCTGCTTAGAGCCGGAAAAAAAAATCACTGTTGCGGAGCGCCAAGCGCTTGTCACGTAACCCGACACGCGTGTGCGCGCACACAAACTCCCTGAGGCTGCAACACCCCAAAAGGCGTTCAGCGATGAAGTCGTAGAGCGTGTCCGCGCACAAGACACGGGATGCGACACATTTCACTCCAAGCGTGGCCCCATAGACAGCTGTTGCTCTGCCGACACATGCGCATGCGCATCTACCCGTCCAACACAAACGTAGTGTGGCTATGGGTCTTGTATCCAGCTCTTGGAGGACTGGTTGGAAGGGTGGGGAGGTTCCCTGGTTGGTGGCACGTAGCCGAAATGTGCTCAACCCTCGACCGCGCGTCCGCTTGAACGCCCGATGTGCCCGTGAAACCCACACAACGCGTGCGTGGTACATCGCCCTTCCGCACGAGCCCCTTTTAAGGCACCAAGGGCCCCAACCCAAAATCCTAACGTCTGATCCGCGCAAGTGAATGCGGCCACAACATCTGAGACGGTCCGGGATCCGCCTCAGGCGGTGGTTGGCGCCTGAGGCGGACGGTGTGGCGCCTGAGGCGGTTTAACAAACGCGTAAGGCGACGCCTGAGGCGATCGTGGGTGCGCCTCAGGCGCAGCCTCAGACGGTTAGCGCGCCTGAGGCGCCGCCTGATCTGCGCAAGTGAAAGGGACGCCTGAGGCGCCGCCTCAGGCGTTGTCATTGTGGTAGTGCCAGCACCTAATCTTTCCGAGTCACACCTCTTGGAACCTACAAACCTACCACAGCCCCAATGTCTGAGGCGCGCAAGTCAAGGCGGTCATGACGCCCGAGGCGGTCGGGATGCGCCTCAGGCAGTGAGCGCCTAAGGTGGCGCCTGAGGCGACGCCTCAGGCGGTCGGGGTTGCGCCTGAGGCGGTCTCGGCGCGCCTGAGGCACAGCCTGATCCGCGCAACTCAAGGCGGCACCTGAGGCACCGCCTCAGGCGTTGGGAACGTGGTAGGGCGAGCCCGACATGACACGCCTTCCCGATCAGGGGTGCGCCTCAGGCGGCACCTCAGGCGGTCGGAGCGCCTGATCCGCGCCATGGAATGGGAATGGGCGTTGTGAATGTGGTATGGAAGACGCCTCTGTCAGCCGGCACCACCCGGTTTGCGCAGTCACGCGGGAAGCGCACGGCATTCGTAGCCAGGCAGACGGGCAGACTGCCCTACCACATTCCCAAAGCCTGAGGCGGCGCCTCAGGCGGCACATTTACTTGCGCGGATAAGGCGGCGCGTCAGGTGCACCAACCGCACGAGGCGCCGCCTGAGGCGCATCCCTATATATAAGGCGCCGCCTCAGGCGTTATCCCGACCGCCTCAGGCCCCACCCCGACCGCCTTTGGCGCCCATCACCGCCTGAGGCGCACCCCCGACCGCCTCAGGCGTTTTGACCGCTTTCACTTGCGCGCATCAGACTATGGGCCCCGGGGCTGTGATAGGGCCGGTGGCTTCAGCGACCCCCACCATCGTCGTGGTGATACCGTAAGCGACGAGTCTGGTGGCTGCCACTGGGATGGACAGTGCGTGGCTGCGGCGCAGCGACGCGGCCCTACCACAACCTCAACTCCTGAGGCGCGCAAGTGAAGGCGGGCATCACGCTTGGTGGTCGGGGGTGCGCCTCAGGCGGTGGTGGGCGGCAAGGCGGCCGGGGTGGCGCCTCAGGCGGTCGGGGGGACGCCTGAGGCGTCGCCTCGGGCGTTTACATGTAGGCGGCACCCACACGCGTGGGCAGTCCCCCCTGGGAGGGGCCGCGCGCAGATGCGCCTCGCCCGCCACAGGCCGCAGGCCGCAGGTACGCTCCGCCACCAGCGCGCCCGCCGCGACTCGCCAGCGGGCCAGGCAGGCTGGGCAGGGGGCCGGGCAGGCTGAGCAGCCGTGTAAGCAGGTGCTGCGGGGGCTGCTGTGGGCCGCATGCGGCATCTTGCATGGGTGCCCCATGCACTGCGTCTACGCAATGGATTTGGCTGGGCACGCGCCTCCCTGTCCACCAGCAGGCCCAACAGGCCTCTGAAGTCAGCCTGCCCTTCGGGGTGGCGCGGAGGAGGGCGATGGTGTCGGCCGAGGCCGAATTGGTCGCCATGCAGGTGTTGCAGCCTTGCGTATGTGGCCGCCCCCAGCGCCCCAGGGGGCGCCGGAGGCTAAGTCTCACCGACACACATCACACGGAGTCTGAGCCGCTGCGCACCGGGTCGGTGGCGCGCGGTCGACTACTAGGAGAACTCCTAGCGCCCTCTCTGTGAGTAGTATCAGCCATTCTCAGCCAGCCATGTTTGTGCTCGACGTGGCTGTGCATGCATGAATAGTGTTGTGTGACTCCCTCGTGCCGGGTGCACTCCACCACGCCGATGAAAGCACAAGAAGCCTCACTGGGAGCACTCACCACTGCATGTCCTTCGACTGGTGCGCCCTTGTCCCAGCGACGCGCGCCCCGTCCCGATGGGTGTGCTCGCAGTGATGTCAGCAAGGAGGAACGCGGGAGGATGGACCGAACATGGATGTCGGTGGACCTAGCAGTAACAACTGCAACTCTGATGGGGACGGATGGGAAACCTGAAAAAGTATTCATAAAAACGAATCCACACTGCACACTTTGCAGTGTGCAAAGCGCACGCCACATACCACCTGGTGGTGTAGCAGGTGTTGACACCACCAAAAGTTCAAAAATAACCAGCGGCAGCACCCAAGGTGGCACCCAAGGTGGCAGGCGCCAAGCAAACAGCACCGCAATCCAGGCCCCACACTCAACCCACAAACAAGATAGCCAGTACCATGCCGAGACAAAGTAGACCCGCCCCCGACCCAGTGGACAATGGTTCAAAACACCACCGCCGTCGCAACGACCACACTGCACCCCGGGCCAGGTGCGTGCGGGCCCGCTACCTACCCTCTTCACACAAACACCCAGGCGCGGCCGGGGGGCAGGCTTTCACATAATGGAACACTGATGATGATGCTTCCTTAACAAGAGGTTTTTACAATCACAGGCCGGCGGTCACAATCAGTTCCAGAGTTCCAGCAGGTAGAGAACACGATGCGAGAACACGGTATTGTTTTTGGAGAACATGGTGGGAGAACACATTGGGAGAATATATTTTGCAGTGAAAGCACCACACACGTGCATGAGCACTCGTATCACCGTAGGTCATGATCAACAATACGCATGTTCCACAGCAACATGCCTACTACTAGACTAGTACCCCCCCACACGCACACACACACACCCTATGTACATGAGCACTGGCCCTGGGCCAAGGCCTAGGTTGCCGCGGTCAGATCCACTCCGGAGTCGGTGTCAGGCAGTTGAACATCTCGCTTCAACTCCCCTACCTGCTGTACCACATCAACATCACTAGTCTCCTCATGAAGGCGGGGGGGTCCAAAGGTTCAAGTCCCATATCAGACGACCAAATCTGCAGGTCAACGCTTGACAACGCTGTCGTTTGACTGACTGTAGCGACTTGATGATTTGGGCAAAACAGATGATACTGATAAATATGGACAGAACTTGACGAGTAGAGCAACAGACGCCGTTTAAGTGCTCGATTCAGCGTAGGGATGTGGTTTTAGGGCAGCCACACTCCCAACGTTCACACTTCCGCAGTTCACCCTGCTCCGTATCGTGTTTCCGGGTTCCGTCTTCTCAACACGGAACGCGGTAAAAAAACGAAAATCACGGTGAAGTGTACAACCCTGCGGAGAGGGGGGGAAAGGGGGGAGGAGGGCTAGCACAGTCCCAATTCCTGAGGCGCGCAAGTCAAGGCGGTCAAAACACCTGAGGCAGGTGGCGTCTGAGGCAGGTGGCGTCTGGGGCGGTGGTGGACGTCTGTGGCGGCACCTCAGGCGCCGCTTAATCCGCGCGGGAAGCGTAAGGCGACGCCTGAGGCACTGCCTCAGGCATTGGAAATGGTGTAACGGAGAGTTGAAGTGGGGGGGAGGGGGGGGGGAGGGACACCAGGCAAACAGTTGCATCCAACCGCTAGGTGCGCGGGGTAGGTGGATCTGCGCCCGCTTCCCCACAACCTTGGCGCCGCCCGTACTCCCGCAACCTGCAGCGCCCGGTGCTGCGCCTCTGCTAAGTCACTCGGGACATTGGAGACAGCAGCCAGCGGGTCCACCACACGTTGGAAGCGGCGGGAGCTCACAACGGACCTTGGGAAGCACACGCAGCACGCCCCCAAATCGATGCCACGAAGTACAGCCTTGGCAGTAAGTAAAGACGCAGACACGATGCCGCCAACAGCTGGCTCATGTATAGGGACATGTCCCTCCCCTGGCTTCCACAAGCATGCTGTGCTGGGAGAGCTACTAGCTTCTACTAGCTTCTTCTAGCCTCTACTAGCCTCTACTTCCGAATGGCAACGTGATATAATTGGCTGTAACAGCGGGGCTGCACTCTCTTGAGGCGGCAGTGCCACGGGAGCCCTGGCCAGGGCTGTGGTGCATGCCATTCATTGACAGCCACAAGGAGCGCATCTGGCGGCTGGATGGGTTGTGTTCGGAAGCGAGCTGCCCTCGGAGTTTCAGATTATCTGTGATGGTGGCACACACACGCACACAGGCACGCCATGCCATGCCATTCAATCGACAGCCGCAAGGGGCGCGTCTGGTGGCTGGGGTGGGTTGTGATCGGAAGCAAGCTGCCCTCGGAGTTTCAGATTATCTGTGATAGTGGCACACACACGCGCACACAGGCACGCCATGCCATGCCATTCAAGCGACAGCCGCAAGGGGCGCGTCTGGCGGCTGGGGTGGGTTGTGGTTGGAAGCAAGCTGCCCTCAGAGTTTTAGATGGTCTGTGCTGGTGGCACACACACGCACACACAGGCACACCATGCCATTCCATTCAAGCGACAGCCGCAAGGGGCGCGTCTGGTGGCTGGGGTGGGTTGTGATCGGAAGCAAGCTGCCCTCGGAGTTTCAGATTATCTGTGATGGTGGCACACACACGCACGCACAGGCACGCCATGCCATGCCATTCAATCGACAGCCGCAAGGGGCGCGTCTGGCGGCTGGCTTGGGTTGTGTCAGAAGCAAGCTGCCCTGGGAGGTTTAGATGGTCTGTGCTGGTGGCACACACAGGCATGCACACGCACATGCGCACACGCGCCTCTACGCCCGTACACCCCCTCCCCTCTTTCCAGGTGCGCCGCTGCACCCGTCGCTGATGCCAGATGGCTCTCACAACCAGACGACGCTAGACTGGTGCGGCACGCTCTCTCTTCGGTGGGCGTGTTCCAAGGTGGGGCTGAATTACTGGTCTGGCTCGGCGTGGTTTAAGGCATAGACTACACGTCTAGGGGGGCTCTACTAGGAGAGCCCGCGAGGCCACGCAGCGCCAGCCTACCAGACCCACGCTCTGGGGAATGGTAGGCTGGCGCGCTGCGTGGCCTTGTGGGATCTACTAGTAGAGCTCCCCTAGACGTGAAGTCTAGGCTTTTATAAACCACCCGGGGTCCTCCGGGCGTGTACATGTACAAAAAAAAAGTGAGTCATGACCTGGACTCGACGTCCAGGGGGCCTCTACTTAGGCCAAGCAGCGTGCGCTCCATGCGGTGGACGTGTTACAAAGTCGGATTGTGTGACTGGCCTGCTCAACCTGTCATAAACTGGATGGTTTAACAGGTTGTGCATGTACACACCCGGAGGATCCTGGCGCCTGAGTTGAGGCCTAAACAAGGGGGGGGGCTCAGCTAGGGTGACTCTACTAGGAGAGCCTGTAAGGCCATGTGGCGCGCGCTCTCGGCATTGGACGCATACCCAGGTGGGCTTTGTGGATATTTGTCACAGACTACTCGCCTTACTTGTATATGTTGTATACTTGTACTGTCAGAGTGCTACTGATACAACTAGTTCCTTTTGCCTACTCAGTTGCTACAGTGGTGCCTGTCGTGGCCCTTAGAAAGGCTAGTTCCTTTTGTCCTGTTGTTACAATATTGTTTTCATGCACGCGCCCGGAGCACCCCGGGGTGTGAGTTCAGCAAGGCCTCGAGGGGGGGCTCTTCTATGAGAGCCCCGAATGCCACAAGGCGCTCCCTCTCTGCCGTGGACGCGTCACCAGGTTGGGTCTGGATGATTTTACTAGTTGTGCATGCACCTGCTCGTGGCGTGAGTTAAGACTTGGACTACACTTCTAGGAGGCTCGACTAGGAGAGCCCACAGGGCCTCGCAGCGCGCCAGCCTACCAGTCCCCAGGGCGTGAGGCAAGGCCTAGACTCAACGTCTAGGGGACCTCTCGCGGCGCGCGCTCTATGCGGTGGACAAGTTTCTAGTTGGTATTGTAATTGGATGGAGGGGATAGTGTTAACTCGTCCACCCTTGTCTCCCTGTCTCCCTCTCACACGCTCGCATGCACGCCCACTCACACGCTTGCTTTTTTCTTCAAACACACACACACACACACACACACACAAACACACAAACACACGCACGCACCCCCACCCACCCACCTCCCAGGCCTGCCAGAGTCGCAGCTGATTGTGTGCCCCTGCTCGCTCCACTGCTCCCTATCTCCCTGTCTCCCTCTCTCTTTATGCGCATCACACCTCAGACGACCCCCCCCCTCCCACCACCCCGCCCACCAGGCCTGCCAGAGTCGCAGCTGCTCGCCCACCCGCTCGCTCGCCCGCTTGCCAAACGAGCACACACACACACACACACACACGCACACGCACACGCACACACACACACACACACACACACACACACACACACACACACAGGTGGTCACCGGGGCGGCTGGCGGCGGCGGCGGCAGGCGCCCGAGCATGCTGCAGCCGGGCAACGGGGGCGCGGGCACGGCTGGTGGTGTCCAACGCCGTGCCCACTACTCCCCGGTGGTGGGCGTGAGCACTGCTGGACTGGGCTGTAGCCTAAGGGGCCGCTTGTATGGTTCCTATGAGACTGTGTGGGCCCAGGGATGATCGGGAAAGCAAACGCGGGCAAAGTGGTGGGGACCAAAACGCCGCGCCCACTTCTTCCGTCCGGCTTGAGCACTGCTGGCCTGGCTCTGTTGGAAGTGCTGGCTGGTTCATATGAGCGCAGTTTGGGCGTGGGTTTGACCGGGCAGCGAATGCGTGTGCTAGTGTTGCGCAACGCCGCGCCCACTACTTCCCTGGGTCTGGCTCGAGCATGGCAGGGCTGGAGTAATGACCCAAGAGCACTGACACAGGCAGTGTCACAAGCCATGCGAGTCATGCACGCATGCATAAATAAAGGCTTGCGTTTACGCCTTGTGCCGGTGCACAACGCGGAGAATAATTCTCCCGGGGAGCCCGAGGATAATCCTCCGGAGGAGCCCGACTGAGCCGCGTGACTCCTGTGACATGCACTGTGAGGGCATGGGCACGACCGGGGCGGGGATTTGTGCTGACGGTCTGCGATGCCGCGCCCACTACTTTCTGGTGGCGGGCTCGAGCAAACGATGGGGCTGACTCCGTAGGGGCTGTTGGCTGATAGAGATACGCACTGTGGGGGTGTGCGCTGGCAGTTACAGTTACATCGGCTTTCCAGCAAAGACTACCTCTAGTCCTAGTACCACCGCCTAGACCCAAGTCCAGTTCTGGCCCTAACAATTACTTGTAAGGGGCGGTAGCCACCAGCCGGCTGCCTGCCAACGTGTAGTCCCAGAGCAAAAAGGAGAGCTATTGTGCGACGCCTCCAAAATAGGTCCTAACTGCTTCTAGGGGATAGGGGGTCAAGTGGCGCTTGCCAATCTACTTGACCGCCGTGGTGGAGGGGCCGGCGCCTGAAGGGCAGCCGGACCGTACACCACGGCTCTCCACCCGACCCTATCCTGAGCACGCTCAAACGCCGTGTCCGAAAAAGTCTTCCAATCAGAACGAGTGCCACTAGTTTCGCCTAGCTGCTGAATCAGTAGCTTAAGAAAGTAGTGTCGGGAGGAGGCGGGAGGCCGGCCTTGCTGCCGAGCCACATCCATTGTGCAGTCAAAAGTCGTACGAGGAAGACGAGAAGCCGGCATGCGCATCACATGGCCTAGCCACTGCATTGATCGCTTTGCCACAAGGCTCTCAATTGGCTCAGTGTCGCACGCCTGCCGAATATAAGTTAATCTGTGCCGGTCGACCAGGCGCACACCCAGAATGCGACGAAGGCAGTTAGAGTGGGCAACCTCCAATCGAGTCAGTTGTGTTTTAGTAGGGGCCCATGTTTCGCAGCCGTACAGAAAGTGGGGCAGCACGAAAGTGTTGTAAACCCGCATCTTAGACTGCACTTGCATCTTCTTGTTGGCCCAAATCTTATCAAAAGACGCAAACACGCCCAGCGCGCGACCGACACGCACACCGATCTCCTTTTCCACACCACCACTCTGGGATATCCAACTCCCTAGATATTTAAATACAGAGACGGTCTTCACTTCACCACCAGTCAGCGCAGACGTGGGCAGATCCGCGTCAAAATTTGCTGGCAAAATCATCACTTCTGTCTTGGCGGCGTTGATTTGTATGCCAAAGCTAGAGGACACTTTGTCAAGGATTTTCAGCATAAGCGCCAACTGAGCTGGGTCATGCGAGAACAAACATAAATCGTCGGCATACATCAGCATTACTATGCGCTCAACCGACGACGACAACACAGAGCCGCCGGCTCGGGTCACGACTGACACGCCAGCCCCCTCTGGCATCATGTCTAGCGCCTTTTTCACTATGTGGTCAATAAAAACATTGAACAACACAGGAGCAATGACGCACCCCTGTCGCACACCAGACGACACGGGGAATTCGTGCCCGATTTTCCCAGCCAGCCGCACGGCAGCTGCTGTGTTGGTGTGAACTCCAACAGATCAATAATGTGCGGATGAACACTATATAATCTAAGGACTCTGCGCTGGCGGCGCCTTGTAATCATGCCGCGGTGTAGCGGCTTCTGGCTTACAGAGATAAGCACTGTGGGGGTGTGGGCGTGGCTGGAGGGGGAGTAGGAGGGGGGCGCACTGGCGGCCTCACCCACTACTTTCCTCTGGCTGGCTTGATCACGGCAGGGCTGGCTCTGTAGCAGATACTGGCTGATTGAGATAAGCACTGTTGGGGTGCGCGCGTGGCTAGAGGGGGAATAGGAGGAGGGCGCGCTGGCGGCCTCACCCACTACTTTCCTCTGGCTGGCTTGATTATGGCAGGTCTCGATCTGTAGCGGCTTCTGGCTGACTGAGATAAGCACCCTCCCCCAAACCAGTGGAAGCGGGGCTGGTAGCACACCCGCCGCAACACTCAACTCCGCGACCACAGCACATTCGCCAGCGCACGCGTATGACGTCACCTCCCCTCACAGACCCCCTCAGGGGCCTAGGATGGGACAAGAGAGAGAGAGAAGTGTTACACATCCACTGCCGGCGGTCACAATCAGTTCCAAAGCTCCAGCGGGACTATCAGACAGCAGGCACAAGGCCCACCGAAAGGTCAAACTACAAAAGTAGCCCACAGTAGCGCCACCCACACTAGGTGGTGGGCGCCAAGCAAGCAGCACCGCAAGCCAGGCACCACACTCAGCCCTGCAGCAGCCAGAGGCAGACCCAAGGTATAACCGGCTGTTAACCCAGGATCATGAAGGGACCAAGAAGGCCCACCCCCAACCACCCGAAAGCGGCCAAACACGGCACCCGCTGCATCACTCTAATCAACGACCACACTGCACCCGCCACCGCGCACGTGTGGCGCCACTTCCCCTTCAAACACACCCCCAGAGGGGATGCAGCTTAGCAAGCAGGTGCAGCTGCTGGCTGGCTGCAGCCACCCGCTCGCCGTCAACCACGAGGCGCGCGCGATGGAACTGTGCCCGCTTGCCCGCAGCCTTGGCGGCGACAAAAGCAGGCCACAGCGCCTCCTCGCGGTCACTGAGCACATCGCAGACAGCAGCCGACGGGTACAGGGTGCGGCACAGCGCGTAGCACCAGCGCACGACGGTGTCGGCCACGAGAGAGACAGAATAGTGTTACACATCCACTGCCGGCGGTCACAATCAGTTCCAAAGTTCCAGCGAGATTATCAGACAGCAGGCACGAGGCCCACCAAAAGTTAAAGCTACAAAAGTAGCCCACCGTAGCGCCACCCACACTAGGTGGGGGTCAAGCAGCAGGACAGGCCACAGGCACCTCACCAAAGCCCCTCCGGTGGCTGGAGGGCAGCCCAAGGTATAAAACCATAAAAGGACCAGAGGCAAGGTGGGTTGAGAGAGGGAGAGGCAGAGAGAGAGAGAGAGAGAGAGAGAGAGAGAGAGAGAGAGAGAGAGAGAGAGAGAGAGAGAGAGAGAAAGAGAGATAAAGAGAGAGAGGGGGGCCCCAAAGGTACGACAGCCAGCAAAGGGTTTGGGGGGAGGGGGGGGGGGGGTGATAGAGCCCGCGTACGCGGCGCTCGCTCGCGAGCTCTCCGGCTCTGCTGTCAAGGTGGGTGAGAAAGAGGCAGGGAGAGATCAGTGCTTCTTCAATTGATTTAAATTAATTAATTCTTACAGCCCGACCGCAGGCGGCCAGGGCCAGAATCGGCCAAATCAGCAAAACCTACGGACAAAAAAGGCCAAAATCGACTAAAATCGGGCGGTAAACCCTCAAAAATAAATTTTATATAACCGCCCAGAAACCGCCGAAGGTAGTAAACCGCCCAATAGAAGAAGCACTGGGAGAGATAGAGAGAGGGGGTAGGGGGGGCGCTCTGCCGGACGCGAGGGTGGGTGGGAGACAGGGGGGCGGCTTGTGCACCGAGAAGCTCGGTGGCAACCGCATGCAGCCGGCCCGCCACCACACACACACACGCGCACATGTGCGCATGAAAACACATGCACAAATCTGGTAGGCTGGCGCGCTGCGTTGCCTTGCGGGCTCTACTAGTAGAGCTCAACTAAACGGTAGTCCAGGCCTTGACTCACGCCCCGGGGTCCTTCGGGCGCGCACATGTAAAAACTGCAAAACACACACGCACACACTTGCCGTGCTCCACCCACAGCTCGTCAAGTACCAGGCCGTCATCGATCGCGACTTCTGCACCAAGAAGTTCGTCCTCAAGACCTTCTGAGACCAAGCTCGCCTACTTGTGCACCACTCGCTTTCCCGCCTGCCTGCTCGCTTGCTTGCTCGCCTCCTCCGAAGCCTTCTCCTCCCGCTCGCCTGCCATCGCTCTGGCCATCTCCTCCCTCCTCGGCTAGTGAGTTGCGCCCCTGGGGATCCCTCTCACTAGCACCCCACAAGACAAGGCTGAAACCCTTGTCCCCTTGTGACACCTTCCCCACAATCGTGCTAATGCCCAAGAGCTCCGGAGCGCTCATCAAGTACCCCTCGGAGGGCCGCGACGCCGAGACGCGCAAGATGTGCGTCAAGACGTTCGTCGGGACACTGGGAGCAAGCGCTGTAGCTATCTTTACTAGTAGCGAGCGCGTGCTGTGTGCGTGGGTCGATGGGGTGAGTGGTGACAGGGTTGCGCGGTACGCTCGCCCTGAGGGGGGTTCGGCGTCCTGGCTGTACTTAGGACGTAGGACGGTACCCCAAGACGCACGTACAAGGACGCGGGGGGCGAGTGTGGCGCGGGCGACTTAGCGCCCACACCCCGTCACACATCACTCCGTGTTTCTCAATGGATGTGCGACCCAAGCAATCCCCTGGAAAGCCCTGGTTATAAGCTATCCAGCATATGTCGAATAGTCCGAATCAGTGCAGCAGCCGAAGGGAGTTGTGGGCGTGGCCGTTTTTGTGTGGCAAGTAAAGGCGTCTGGTGCTGCCGCCGACCGCGTCTTGTCAGGACGCAGGACGTGGTACCGTACCCCAGTAAAAATCACGTACCGTGCAACCCTGAGTGGTGGGACGCAGATCCGCTTGCCGGCTGCACGCTTTGGGGGGTCGCGCGAGAGCTGCAAGCAAGTGGTGAGCGCCGCAGATCGTCTGGGGCGCTCCCTGGCAGAGTTACTGACAGTGCCATGGCTGGATGGTCTCCTCGTCAATACTGCAGCACCATGCATGCGCATGCATGAAATCATAAGACAGACGAGTCGCGACCGGTCTGCGCAGGCATGCCTGCAAGTGGAAGGCACCAGTGCTTCCGTTGGCCAACCCGCAACCCGACAAAGTGCACTTTCGGGTTGAGATTGGCCGATTCGGGCTGGCGCATCGGGTTTAGATTGCGCGAATTCCGACCCGACAAAGTGTGAAATTCGGCATTTTCACACTTTTTCCGCCAAGCTTCGCGTCGGGTTGAGATTGGCGAAATGTGCGTGCACGTGAGGTCCGGGTTGAGCCATCATTTTTCCACGATCCTTTACGGAACCACTGGTGGACATCCTCATTTTCATCGTCATTGGATTGAGATGAGAGGAACGAAGTGACTCGGGATTGGCTGCAGCAGAAGACGGAAAGGTGTCTGTCGCACTGAGTTCTGCCTCTCCTCACCGCTTTGCCGCCTGACGCCAGCAAAAGTACGTTTGCCTAGGCCTAGCGTAGGTAATGCACGCATTGCATTTTCTGCTCTGACACGGGGCTTTGCTCTGGTATGGACCACGCCAATTCAGCCACGACAGCCAGCAACATGTCGAACTATCCCTTCGCCTCTCTCCGCTGCTGCAAGCGCAGCAAGGCTAGCATGCCCGTCGCAAGTGCAATGCGCGTGTTGCCAGAATATTGCTCGCAGGAGGCGCAAGACATGCTACGCAAGAAGAATCTGCGCCAGTTTGCGCGCGCGTGCGACAGGCTGGCGGGCCGCAGCCGCAGCCATCAGATCCCACCTGCCATGCGGGACGTCTCGGGCGCGCTGCACAGCGGTCCAGACGGGGTGCTGAAGGCCATGACAGAGTCATTCGACAAGCTATATGGCGGGGAGACCAAGCTCAGCGACGAGACCCTGAACCAGCTGGAGAACGATGTAGCGGCGTTTGAGCTCACACGCGCCACAGAGGTGGACGAGGCGCACGGGCGCCTCCCTGACCTGGCTGAGACAGAGGCGTGTGTGCGAGCGTTGCGCTCGGCCGCCGCTCTGGGCGGTGACCAGCTGGACGCCATGCTGTTGCGGTGCCCACCTGCCATCGCATGGCTCCACCGGGTCATCATCGCCGTATGGCGCTCGGGGAGAGCCCCGAGGGAATGGAAAACTGCTATTATCACACCGTTATATAAGGGGAAGGGTCCGCGTGACTCCCCTGGTAACTACCGCGGTATAAGCCTTCTCTCTATTGCCGGGAAAGTGTACGCTGCCATACTTCTGCACCGCGTCTCCACGCAGGTTGATGGTCAGTTGCATGAGGCTCAGTGTGGTTTCAGAAAAAGCAGAGGCACTGTTGATGCGATTTTTACTCTGCGCTCGCTGAGCGCGGCACATGCCGAGTACAAACAATGCATGGCTGTGGCATTTGTCGACTATTCTAAAGCTTACGATTGCATAAACCGTGCGGCACTGTGGAGAGTCCTTAGATTATATAGTGTTCATCCGCACATTATTGATCTGTTGGAGGATCTTCACACCAACACCGCAGCTGCCGTGCGGCTGGCTGGGAAAATCGGGCACGAATTCCCCGTGTCGTCTGGTGTGCGACAGGGGTGCGTCATTGCTCCTGTGTTGTTCAATGTTTTTATTGACCACATAGTGAAAAAGGCGCTAGACATGATGCCAGAGGGGGCTGGCGTGTCAGTCGTGACCCGAGCCGGCGGCTCTGTGTTGTCGTCGTCGGTTGAGCGCATAGTAATGCTGATGTATGCCGACGATTTATGTTTGTTCTCGCATGACCCAGCTCAGTTGGCGCTTATGCTGAAAATCCTTGACAAAGTGTCCTCTAGCTTTGGCATGCAAATCAACGCCGCCAAGACAGAAGTGATGATTTTGCCAGCAGATTTTGACGCGGATCTGCCCACGTTTGCGCTGACTGGTGGTGAAGTGAAGACCGTCTCTGCATTTAAGTATCTAGGGAGTTGGATAACCCAGAGTGGTGGTGTGGAAAAGGAGATCGGTGTGCGTGTCGGTCGCGCGCTGGGCGTGTTTGCGTCTTTTGATAAGATTTGGGCCAGCAAGAAGATGCAAGTGCAGTCTAAGATGCGGGTTTACAACACTTTCGTGCTGCCCCACTTTCTGTACGGCTGCGAAACATGGGCCCCTACTAAAACACAACTGACTCGATTGGAGGTTGCCCACTCTAACTGCCTTCGTCGCATTCTGGGTGTGCGCCTGGTCGACCGGCACAGATTAACTTATATTCGGCAGGCGTGCGACACTGAGCCAATTGAGAGCCTTGTGGCAAAGCGATCAATGCAGTGGCTAGGCCATGTGATGCGCATGCCGGCTTCTCGTCTTCCTCGTACGACTTTTGACTGCACAATGGATGTGGCTCGGCAGCAAGGCCGGCCTCCAGCCTCCTCCCGACACTATTTTCTTAAGCTACTGATTCAGCAGCTAGGCGAAACTAGTGGCACTCGTTCTGATTGGAAGACTTTTTCGGACACGGCGTTTGAGCGTGCTCAGGATAGGGTCGGGTGGAGAGCCGTGGTGTACGGTCCGGCTGCCCCTCAGGCGCCGGCCCCTCCACCACGGCGGTCAAGTAGATTGGCAAGCGCCACTTGACCCCCTATCCCCTAGAAGCAGTTAGGACCTATTTTGGAGGCGTCGCACAATAGCTCTCCTTTTTGCTCTGGGACTACACGTTGGCAGGCAGCCGGCTGGTGGCTACCGCCCCTCACAAGTAATTGTTAGGGCCAGAACTGGACTTGGGTCTAGGCGGTGGTACTAGGACTAGAGGTAGTCTTTGCTGGAAAGCCAATGTAACTGTAACTGCGCCATGCAGACGCATGCCCCGCTTCGAAGGATGCGCCAGCTAGCCACAAGGATGCGTCAGCTAGCCATGCCGCGCTTCCCTTCGCTTCTCTCCACTACTTTGTAGGAAGCATGCACGTACCTAGAACAATGCGACGTGTGAGAGCCGCAGGGAGCGGGCCACTTTAAACAAGGGAGGCATGAACCTGCTGTGTACCTCTTCCAACGGCCACCTGCTGGGGCACAGCGCTACAGCATGGGCTGCACAGGATGCATGGGCCACAGACATGGATACAACGGCTGCATGCATGGATGCATGAACGACGCTATGCGTGGCCTATGCATGCATGACATGCACACACCACGCCAGCCCCATCCCCCTCTCGCAAGCATTACATTGGCTACAGCATGGGCTAACACGCCAACAGCAGCTGCTGGGCCAATACATGCACTTGCAAAGATGCAAGCCTTGACCGGTGGCACGCACCTCGGGGCGCGCACCGACAGCTGCTGAGCCTTGGGTGCGGAAGCCGGTTTGGGCCAGTTGGAGCTGCCAGCTGTGCAGCAGACTATTGAGTGGCGGGAGCCCGCTGGGCATGTGTCTGGACACACACTCTTCAGAGTGGGTCAGCACAGGCGATGCTGTCCGCTGGCCATTCCGCTGGCGGCGGGGGGCATGCGCGGGCATATGCATGCGCACAGTCGCAGATTTGTATGCGCTGTAGGCATGGCCGACCGTGCGTGTGTTAACAACGTTGTGCATGTGCCATGGGCAACTGTGCGTGTGCCACGCCCTTTAACCAGCCGCACCGCCACCAGTGCCAGCCCAACCAAAATCCCATCGTCTGATCTGCGCCATGGAATGCGGACATAACGCCTGAGACGGTCCAGGGTGCGCCTCAGGCGGTGGTGGGCGCCTGAGGCGGTAGGGGTGGCACCTGAGGCGGTTTGGAAAACGCTTGAGGCGACGCCTGAGGCGATCAGGGGTGCACCTTATGCAGCGCCTAAGACGGTCGGAGCGCCTGAGGCGCCGCCTGATCCGCGCCATGGAATGGAACGCCTGAGGCGCCGCCTTAGGCGTTGTGAATGTGGTAGGGCAGGGCTGTGGGATGTGCCGAATCTACTGTGCAGCGTGCACTCAGCCCCCTCTACACGCGGTGGCTGAACGAATGGACGACCAAGGGAGGGGATTTCCAGGTCCCTTCGTACCTGGATTGTGCAACCTCTCCAAACATGGGTTGCGTACGAAGCCTGCACTGTGGCGATGCTTTTTTGTCGCCCGCCACTAAGCTTGGGTGGTGCTACAGAGAGGCTTCCTCCCGTCGGTTGGCAGGGCTTCAGAACTTCTCTCGTATTCATGCTGAACCGTTGCACAGATCATGACTCCCCTCTACACGCGACAGCTGGCGCACACAAAACAACTGAGTTCCTCTGGCCCCGCGTTATCGCGGCCTTCAAGGTTGGTATGAGGAGGTGTGGACCAACTAATTTACATCGTCATTGGATTGAGATTGGTACAAGGGGGAGTGGAACATCCTATTTTGATCGTCATCGGGTTGAGATTGGTATAAGGGGAAGTGGACCATTACATTTTGATCGTCATCGGATTGAGGTTGGTATTGGGGGAGTGGACCATCCTATTTTGATCGTCGTCGGATTGAGATTGGTACCAGGAGGAGTGGACCATTATATTTTGATCGTCATCGGATTGAGATTGGTTGTAGGGAGAGTGGACCATCATTTTCATCGTCATTGTGCACTGAGAATGCCTGAGTGTGTGGTCCCTTGAGTGTAGGGAATGTTCTCTGTAGTGTAGAGAGTGAGAGGACAAAGCGGAAAAATCAACCAAAAACGTGGCGTGTGGCATGACGTGCCTTTGCAAGCACACTGGCGGCTTGCATTCAGTGCGAAACTGCCATTGCCTCGTTCATCAGTGAGGCGGGGGACCCTCTCATGCATATTATATGCGTGTTATATACATGTTATATTCATTTTAACACGCCGACGCTCTCGCGTGTGACCACCCCAAAACGGGGCAATGCCATACGTACGTGCGTGATGTGATAGTTGTTCACCATGTAAGGGTGTGATCACATGCCCGTGAACCCGAGAGCCCTCCTCGCGCCCAGCGCGTCGCTGGGGCCGGGCGCGGGCTGGGCCTCGGACTCGGTGGCGTCAGCGGCGGAGTTCTTGGCGAGGCGCGAGATCCTCTGTGACAGCCCCTCGTTGCTGTGCTGCCCACCCGACATGGGCGTGGCGGGCTGCTGCTCCGACTGGCCCTCGGGCAGCATCCAGGCTACGCCTGGCGGGCTCCTGGGCGGGCTCCTGGGGCGCGAGGTTGGCTGGGAGGGAGAGCCGTTCGCAGACGGGCGCGGCGACTGGCTTGTGCGCGGGGACGCCTTCAGGCCGCTGCCGCTGCGGCGCCGCTGCTGCTGCTGCTGCTCCGCGGGGTTCATGGCGGGGGAGCCTCGCATGGAGGAGCTCCGCTGGGCAGCCATCCGGACGGGGCTGCCAACCATGGCAGCACCATGCATCACCGCGCCGCCGCCGTCGCCGCCGCCGTCGACCGACCCGAGCGCCACCCTCTTGTACGGCGTGAGGGGCTCGTCGTCGCGCACGGTTCTGTCGCTGCCCGACGGCAGCAGGCGCCGGCGCTCCGGGACCGCGCCCGGTGGGGACGGCAGCGCATGCTGGCGCGCACGGCTCGCGGCAGACGGCGGGGTATCGGGGTCGGCGAGCGTGCGATGTTGCGGCGGCAGCGTCTGCGCCGGCGTCTGCAGGCGCGCACTCCCGTAGGGGTCGGACTTGGGGTCGTCGAGTGAGCGCGCCTGCTGCCGTGCGCCTTGCGTGCGGATGGGCATCATCTTGATGTCGCTGTTGCCGGCAGGCTGCTGCGCGCCGCCCGACGGGGCGCCCTTGTACGCAGCGTTGGCCTTGTACGCGGGGCCGGACGAGAGGCCCTTGGCGCCGCGCATCATCTGCGACTTGGTGTCGGAGTCGCCGGGGTGCACGGTCGCGTAGTCGCCGTCATTGAGGGACATCATCGCAGCGCCGACGGCCTCCTCGCGCTTGCGCCTGCGCACGCAGCAGCGGTTGGCGTGTTCGTACATTCGGTCAGGAGTGCCAAGCTTGGCAGGTTATGTGTCGAGGCAGGTGACCTGACGTGCATCAGCAAGAGGGCGAACATCCTCGCACGCACGCGCACGCGCACACACACGCACGCATGTGGCCACGCACCTGTTGCGGACGACAAAGAGCGCGGCGGCCCCGAGCAGCGCGACAAACAACACAGAGCACCCGACGGCGATCCCGATGATGGCGCCAGAGACCAGGCCGCCGCCGTCGGACACGCCCTCCACGCCGGGCCCGGTGTCGGTGTAGAAGCACGTCAGGTTGACGCGCTCGGACGCGCCGACGCTGAGCTCCTTGGCCAGGGCCGTGCACGTGGTCGCGTCAGACGTGGCCACGAGGAAGCGCGACCGCCTGGTTGCCGGCGCCGGGTTGTAGTCGCGCACCTGCGCGTACAAACATGTCCACAGGTTTTACAGGTGTTACATGTACGCGCCTGGAGGACTCCGTGGCGTGATTTGAGACCTAGACTACACGTCTAGGGGAGCTCTACTAGTAGATACCGCAAGGCCACGCAGCGCGCCGACCTACCAGTATACGTGCACACATGGGGGTCAACGTGGGGGTTAACTCTCAACCCTACACCAGGTAGCCAGCCACTGTTCGTCAAGCTGTCGGGTGCTAGCGTGGGCGCTAGCGCCGTCTCGGGTCTCATGCATCATTACTGGTGTCACACACACTGAAAAATCCATCATCATCATGTGAACACGCAGGGACGGGGGGCAGAGTGCCCAGGCCCCGTAACCATGGCCCAGGCCCCGTGACCATGGCCAGTTTGGTGATGAAGGGGGGCACGGGGTGAGTACCTTCACAGATGTGAGTAGACCCCCAGAATCCCCAAAGGGGCCGAATCACCCACATCGAGGGGCGCTACTCATCGCTTGCCAACGCCGACATTCCATGTTCCACCACTCTTCTCAAACAGCGGCACCGTCCTCACAAATCAATTAATTATTCCCGCCCAGAGACCACCGTAGGCGGTAAACCGCCCAATCGAAGAAGCACTGGTTCCACCACTCGCTTCAAACAGCCACACCGCGCGCGACGGCGGCCCATGCACGTGGGGCGAGGACTTCAAACACACACCAGTGTTGTTCTTTTCATGAATTTTAATTAATTTTTTTCACAGCCGGATGTCGCTGTTACTGCGTTGACTGCGGACCTCCCGTTGACCGTTTGTCCTCATATATATAGGTCATTCAAAAGCTCTTGACGAGCTCTGTCTGGCAGGCTTGTCAGACTTTGAATGCACTGAATGGGTTGAGTTTTGTTGAAGGTCAAAGTACAGCCGGATTACGGCCACATAGTTGTGTAGAGCTGAAAAGAAAATCACACACACACACACACACACACATGCCACAACCAACCAACCAAGCGTTACATGAGGCTGTCCACATACACCGGCAACGCCTGTAGCCTACTACTTATGCCTGCACTTGTAATGCCTGTACTACTCATGCCACACACGCGCACACACTCGCATGCATGCATGCCTCACCTCAATCGTCGTAGCCCGCGCCGACGTGCCGAGGCACAGGCGGTCTGACCCGTAGCTGGCAAACATCTTGCCCTCGGTGGCGGCGGTCCAGTCAGCAATGTTCTCGGAGCTGTTGATGGTGAAGCTCGTAGTGACAGAAATGCGTGGGGACGTGCAGGGGTCTGACGCGTGCAGGGCCTGAAGTGGGGGGCAGACAGGTGTCGTATGGTGGGGTTGGGGTTTAGCAGTAGCCGTTGTGTGGGGATGGGGTGTGGCAGTAGCCGTGGTGTGGCCAGCCACACTCAATAGTGATGGGTCAACCGCGGTGACAAAGATGCGTGGGGACGTGCAGGGGTCGGACGCGAGCAGGGCCTGAAGTGTGTGTGTGAGGGGTGGTGGTGAGGGTGGGGTGGGGGCATTTGTTCAGGTGCGGGGGAGGGTTCAGGCACGAGGGAGGGTTCAGCTTGCCTATGTTGTTCGTTTTCCTGTCCTGAGGACGTGCGAGTCGCATGTGCAGTGCGTGTGCATGCACCACCGCCTTGGCTATGTGCACACGCTCGCGCGCATGGCATGCGCGGCATGACGCAACATGAAGCAACATGACGCAGCAGCACCCGGCCGCGCACGGCAGGCACGGCAGGCACGGCAGGCACGGCAGGCACGACAGGCACGGCAGGCACGGCAGGCACGGCAGGCACGGCATGCAAGGCATGCACAGCAGGCATGGCAGGCATGGCAGGCATGGCAGGCATGGCAGGCACAGCATGCATGGCAGGCACGGCAGGCACGGCAGGCACGGCAGGCACGGCAGGCACGGCATGGCGCAACATGGCGCAACAACACGCACCCGGCCGCGCCGCCTGCTGCCGACGTCGGTGTAGTCGTACGAGCACGTAATGGCGACGTCCCCGGCGTCGATGTCGAGCAGCGCAGCGAGCTGGGCAGCGAACTCGCTCTGGCTGGCGTCGCTGCAGTCTGCGATGGAGCTGAAGTCGGAGAACGACGCGGGCATGGACACAAGGTAGCCGGTGAGGTCTGCGGTCACGAGCGCGTTGGTCGCCGAGGCGAGCAGCGCGTTGAGGTCCTCCTGGCTGGCCACCACGCGCAGCAGCACAAACTGCGCAACGAGCACGGTCGTGTAGGGCGGCAGCTCCGGCAGTGCCAGCGCCTCCCTCGGGGTGACCGGCGCGACGGGGGGCAGCGCCCCGGGCTGGATCACCACCGCGACCGCGTTCCCGTCGAGCCACGGCATCGCGGGGATCGACAGCGTGATGTCGATGGAGGCGACGCCCGCATCTGGGATGGCGACCTCGGCGTCCTCGGTGTACGGGCCGAGCGCCGCTGACGTCTCGTCGGCTGTGTGCACCATGACTGACACGTTGACCTTGTTTGGCTTGAGCCCGCCGATGTACACCGACAACGTGCCGGGCGGGATGTTGGCTACGTTGTACTGCGTAATGCCGAGCACCGAGATCGTGTACGGCTGCTTGTTCATCGACGCTGGCAGGCAGCCCCAGCGGAAGCACGTCGAGAAGGCGAAGCGGCGCGTGAACACGTTGTAGTTCGGGTTCGGGATGCACGCGGTGTGCGAGACGCCGGTTTCGAGCGTCAACGCAAACGCCGCCTGGGTGAAGCCGTCGGGGCACACGCCGGCAACGGGCAGCACGGGGCAGCCGCACACGGTGCCCGGGGGTGCGGGCGGAGGGGACGGGGGCGGCGGGCCGGCAAACGCGCGCATCTCGACCGCTGCGAAGAGGTCGTCGAAGCCGACGGGCACGCTCCAGGTGAACGTCATGTTGGGGACGCCGCCCGGCGGAAGGGTGATGTTGCCAACTGCGCGCGTGCGTGCATGTGTAAGTTTCAGGGGTGTGTGTCAGTGGTGTCCTTAATGAAACCGAGAATTTCCTGTTTGCCCCCGCAACAATGGAGGGAACATGCCGAATTCCCCCCGCAGGAGGCGATTTTTTTTCGGACAAGTGTGAAAATGCCGATTTTCACACTTTTCGGAGCAAAATTTCCCACGAATCGCCCCCGCAGTTCGCGCCGAATTTCCAGTTTTGACTCCGCAGCAGGGGCTGCGGGGGCTGCGGGCCCTAACGACATCACTGGCGTGTGTGCTGGATGCCCCACACGTGCACGTGCATGCGTAAGTTTCAGAGGGGGCGGGGTGCTGGATATTCCCGTCGTCACCCAAGAGCTCAAAGGCTGGACAAACTACCGTGGTCACGCTTGGCCTTTGCAGGGGTCCACTGCAGGGGTCTCTTTATTTGGGGTTTGAGGCCTTTGCGGGGCGTTTTCGGACTTTACTTCACGTGTACGGAGCCTTTGCGGGGCGTTTTCAGACTCAATTAGGCGCAACGGCAATGCGTGCCTACGGTACCCGTTCCACCACTCCTAATTGTGAAGTCTATGAAGACTCCGCTGAAGTACGTGTGTCCCTGCCCCCCCCCCCCCCTTCCCGAATGTTGCCCCTACAGATAAAGTCCAGAGCTTGAGGCTCTGAGTCAGGTCGGCGCGAAAGCCACTGACTGGAGCAGCAACGCATTCGGCACGCCAGCCGTGCACGGCACTAGCTATTTAGGGTTCTCCCATCGTGGTTGTGGTGGTAGCTTACCCAAGTAATCCCAACCTGGTTGTGGTTGTGGTATCCAACCCTTTCATCGTGGTTGAGGTTGTGGATCTCCCCCCCCTTGGTTGTTGTGGTAGCAGGTGTGGACTTTCTTATAAGTTCCGGGAGTCATTGGGCAGAGCATTCCGTGTCTCTGCCCCTCCCTTGCCTCCCCCCAGGTTAGAGAGAGAGGTTGCCCGTGCAGTCTGGTGCCTGCGTGCCGCAGCCTTGCATTAGCCCGACGGGCTTGCGCTGGACCCCACCCGCAACACCAAGATATCGCACCCAACGATCCATTGTAACTCTATGTCTCTGCCCCTCCCTTGCCCCCCCCAGCGCCTATTGATTCTCACCACCTGCTCTCAAATAAAAAAACTCACTGTTGACATAGCTGGTGCCGCTGAAGGCGATGCCCGCCTCGCCGACGGTCTTGGACGCCGCGGACACGCTCACGAGCACGCCGTCGGTGGCCTTGATCGTCGTGTCGAATGTGGCTCCGCCCGGCATGCGCGCGATGTTCCAGCGCTCGAGCGTGAGCGTGGCAGAGAAGGCTGACGACGCGAATTGGCTCGGGAAGCACGCGTAGCGCCAGCAGTAGGACATCGCCATCTCGCCGGTCCAGGGGTCGAAGTTGGCCGGGTCGATGCACTGCGCGTACGAGACGCCGTCCACGGTCTGGTACAGGTCGGGCTTGGTGCTGAGGTAGATGGGGACCTTGATGCCGGAGCACGCGCCATTCACAGGCTCCTCCCAGCAGGGGCACGACGCCGTCGGGACTGCCGGCAGCGCCGCGGCCGCGTCGACGCGCGTCATGAGCAGCGCGACGTAGCGGTCGTCGCAGCCAGCGGACGAGCTCACGGCCATAGTGATCGACGCGATGCCGGTTGCGGGCACCGCCACGACAGAGCTGCCGGTGAAGGCGACGTTGCCGCCTCCGGTGGCGACGGCGGCCGCGCGCATCTGTGTGTGTGTGTGTGTGTTTGTGTGTGTGTGTTTGTGTGCGTGTGTGCGTGCATGTGTGTGTGTGTGGTCGATTTTACAGTCTTGTTGGACGCCTTAAATGGCGTATTAGACTTGTGCTTGCGCACTCAATCCCTGAGGCAGGCAGATACTATCACCCGCACTAGTCCACTCAGTGGATACACATTGACTGTGTCCATCCCACTAGCTGTGTGTGTGTGCGTGTGTGTGTGTGTGCCGGTGAAGGCGACGTTTCCGCCACCAGTGGCGACGGCGGCCGCGCGCATCTGTATGTGTATGTGTGTGTGTGTGTGTGTGTTTGTGTGTCTGTGTGTGTGTGTGTGTGTGTATAACTCGACTCTGTGGGCGCCCCACTCTGTGGGCGCAGTCATCGCCGCCGCCTACGTCGACCCCCCTTCACCCATGCCACCGCCGATTCTCGCCGCCTCTCCTCCTCCGTACGCCCCCTGTCGTCGGGCTGCCAATTCAGCAGCCAGTCGACGCATGCATCCAGGAACTCAGTCCATCCGCACTCTCTCGCACGCCCTCCACATGACAAAAAACACGTGACGCCCTACCGCACAGATTTCCCTCCCCCCGCAGCTCTGCAGCTTCAGACAACGGAGCCTAGGTATCTCAGTGCCATCACCTCAACAGCCATGCGGCCCGAGCCAGCGCTCAGCGCTCAGCACTCAGCGCTTGAGCTACCGAGTTCCTCCAGGCGCCACCGTCCCGCCCACCGCCCACTGCCTAGTCGTTCATTCCACCCCACGCCCCACCTCAAGAGACCCACCGCTTATCCCACTGCTCTCCGTCGACCTCCATACACCCACATGCTCGTCACATGGAGTTGCCCCTCCCCATGCGCGCACATGCACCCCATGCACCCCCCCCATGCTACCAGCGCCTATGTATGCGCCATGTGGCCGGGCCACAGTGTGGCTCCCTCCTCTCTCCCTCTCCTCCCTCCCTTCTCCTGTCTTCCACCCCTCCATCCCCGCTGCTCCCCACCCCATCTTGTGCCCCCCGCACCTCCCTAACCCTCCCCCTCTCCCTCCGATTACCCTCCCGCTGCCTCCCTCCCACTGCCTCCCACTTGCACGACTACCGCTGTTCGGACACGACTTCGCTCTGTGCCGGCGGCGCCATCACCTTCTTCCGGCTCACGCCGGTGACTTTTGCGCCCACTCCGTCACGTTCTACGCCCTCCGCAAACATCCATCTCTTCAACTTCACACGCGACATCCCCGAGCGCCCCGAGTTCGCCGAGCGAGTCACCACCGAGTGGATCATCTTAGCATGATTTCCACAACTGTAGAAGTCCTTCTGCCGACACCTAGTTTAAACTCAGTCGAGGCGGATTGACGAACACAGCCGTCAATGACCCGCCACTGCCCCTTTCCCCAACTGCTTTACGAATTAGGTTGTTCACCCTCTTGCTGGCGCACGGTTGGTCTCCCGCCTTCAAACGGAATCTCCTCAATTGGTGACTAGAAACAGCCTATCTAGGTCTGCCGTGCAGAGTTCTCTGTAACGCTATCTCTCTCTCTCACGTGACTGGGCAGGTGACTGCAGGTGGTGGCCAGGTGGAAGGCGGGTGGTGGGCAGACGCCACAGACAGGCGACCCATACTGACCCACCTGGGCGCACTCCGGCGTCATGAACGTCACGAGCACGGTGGAGCCGGCCGGCGGCGCGGCGGCGGTGCCAGAAGAGGTCGGCAGCGTCGCGGCCATGCTCAGCGCCTTGCCCAACATGCCCGCCGCGAGGCATTCGTAGTTCCAGCAGAAGGACCACGTCCACGTGACCCCGTTGGTCTGCAGCGCCAGGCCATCCGCACACAGCCTGGTGACTGCGGCACTTTCTCCAGTGGCATCGCTCATGGCCACGACGACCTGTCCAGCGGCGCATACACCGTTGCTGGCGAGGGCAGGGCACACGCAGTTGCGTCCGAGCGGGGGCGTGGGCGGCGGGCTCGGGGGCGGTGGCAACGGCGGCGGCAGCGGGGGAGGGTACGGCGGGGGCGGGGGCGACGGGCAGGCCTGTCCGAGCATCGTCCCGGCCGTGACGAGCGTGGCAATGTTCGTCCATGCGACCGGGATCGGGCCGCACAGGAGCGGGTTGCCCGAGAGGTCGAGAGCGGCGAGGACCGAGAGTGTGGACCAGCTGGCAGGGATTGTGCTTGTGAGGCCGTTCCCAGAGAGGTCGAGCGACTCGAGCCCAGTCAGGCCAGACCAGGCGGCGGGCAGCCGCCCAACGACCCCCGGGTTGTCCGCGATGGAGAGGGCCACGAGTGACGAGAGCGACGCGTACGCGCTGGGGAGGGTGCCCGTGACCGAGGTCAGGCCCGACGCGTCGAGCACATGCAGCTTGGCGAGCGCCGCCCAGCCCGGCGGCAGCGCGCCGCTGACGCCGACGTTGGCGCTGACGTTGAGGTAGGTGAGCTCTGTGAGCAAGGCCCAAGCCGGGGGCAGTGCACCGTCGAGGCCAGCATTACCGCTTACGTCGAGGTGCCGCAGCGTCGCAGACAGGGCGTACCACTCGTAGGGCAGGGCGCCCGAGAGACCGGGGTTGTCGCTCGCGTCGAGGTGCACCAGCGCGCGCAGGGACGAGTACTCCGCGGGGAGCGCGCCCGAGAGGAGCGTGTTGCCCGAGACGTCGAGGAACGTGAGCGTGGTGAGCGCGGCCCAGACCGCCGGCAGCGTCGACGTGAGCCCCGCGTTGCCCGACACGTCGAGCGAGCGCAGCGCCGTCATCGTGGTCAGCCCGCCGGGCAGGGCGTTGGTGAGGCCCCCGTTTTCGGAGATGTTGAGCGACACGAGGGACACCAGGGACGAGTACGCGGGCGGGATCGGGCCGGTGAGCCCCGCGTTGTCGCTGATGCTCACGTGCGTCGCCTGCGTTGCAGTGATGTTGTTTTCATGAATTTCAATTTATTACTCCACAGCCGCGTTTTGCTTTGACCGCATCGACAGTTAACCTCCCGCTGACCATTTCCCCTCATACCTAGGTAATTGCAAAGCTCTTGACGAGCTCCGTCTGCTGGGCTTGTCAGACTACCAATCCACTGATCAGATTAAGTTGTGTTCACGGTCATAGTTCAGCCGGAATATAGCCAAATGGCTGTATAGAGCCAAAAAGGAAATCACTTCCTGCATTTGTTTGCGGCCGTGGTGCACGTGATTGCAGTCAGGAGGCTGTGTGGGCAGGAGGCTGTGTGGGCAGGAGGCTGTGGGCAGGAGGGGAGACTGTGGGCAGGAGGCTGTGTGGGCAGGAGGGGAGGCTGTGGGCAGGAGGCTGTGTGGGCAGGAGGGGAGGCTGTGGGCAGGAGGCTGTGTGGGCAGGGAGCTATTTCGGCAGTCAGGAGGCTGTGTGGGCAGTCAGGAGGCTGTGTGCACCAGGAAAAAAAAGAGGTCCCAGTCAGCAGTGCTTCTTCGATTGGGCGGTTTACGGTTTCTGGGTGGTAATAATTAAAACATTTTTTGAAGGTTTTAACCGCCCGACTTTTGTCGATTTTGGTCGATTTTTGCCGGTTTGTTTTGTCGTTTTGGGCCGATTATTTTTGCCGATGTTGGCCCTGGCCGTCTGCGGCCGGGCTGTAAGAATTAATTAATTTAAATCAATTAAAGAAGCACTGGCAGTCGTTGGCACGGCATGTGGTGCACTACAAACAGGCAGGCCGGGCGCGGCGTGTGCGACCAGGGCCGAGCGTGCCGCATACACGCACCTGTGTCATGCTGGCCCACGCCGTGGGGAGCGTGTCCGTCAAGCCGCCATTCTGGGAGATGTCGAGGTGCTGCATCATGGTGAACTTTGACCATGCGGGCGGGAGCACGCCTGCGTACGAGGGATTGGAGGGGGGCCAGTGCTCCTTCAATTGATTTCAATCAATTAATTCTTACAGCCTGGGTCAAAATCGGCCCAAATCGGCCAAACCAACAAAATGGCAAAAAAGGCAGTAAAACCTAATAACCTGCTAATAACCAATTAATTGTTTCCGCACAGAAACCGCCGTAGGCGGTCGACCACCCAATCAAAGAAGCACTGGTGGGAGGGGGCCCAAGGTAAGGGGCATGCGCGGGGCGAGTGGTGTGCAGCAGCGGCCTGGCGGGTGTGGGTTTCCATGGATGCTGCAGGCAGATGCAAGGCCATGGCTTGGGGGACCAGCGCCATCAGCCAGCAGCACTGCACGCGGCCACCACTCTGGAGCCGGATATATATGAGACATGTATTTGAATGTTAAAGGGTTTTCCGGTTTCAGTGCTGGAGCGGGAGCGCGCTTGTGAGCAGCGAGTCGTTGTCGATCACGAGCCAGAACACATGTGAAGTTTGCGGGGTTTTGGGTGTGTAGTTCAAGTGGTTGTGGTGGCGAGGAGTAGGGTCAATTCCTAGAACGCGCACGCAGGCAGGCAGGCAGGCAGAGGACTGGCACAGCAGCAGCAGCAGCAGCAGCAGCAGCAGCAGCAGCAGCAGCAGCAGCAGCAGCAGCAGCAGCAGCAGGCACGTCTCTACAAACATAGAATTCATCCTTCGACATGCAGACAGAAAAATGCAGGCAGAACGCACAAACAGAACACAATGGAATACAGGCACCTGTGAGCAGCGCGTCATTGATAATCACGAGCGCCGTGAGGCCCGCCATGCTCGACCACGCAGTCGGCAGCGCTTGACATGCAGGCAGAAAAATACAGGCAGAACACGCAGGCAGAACACAATGAATACACGCACCTGTGAGCAGCGGGTCGTTGACGATCACGAGCGCCGTGAGGCCCGCCATGCTCCACCACGCAGTCGGCAGCGTTTACCCAGCGCACATGCCCACGCCCCTCCCCAGGCCCCGCGACGGCCCTGCAATCCTGAGATCTTCCTAATGCAAGCCTAGGATGCCGCGGGTGGTGGCGGGGGGGCGTGGTAGGGGCGTTTGGGGCACTTTCCAGCTTTTTGACTGTGTCTGGATTGTCTGACCGACTTCGGTGGGGGTGGCCATATCCGTTTGTACGGATGTACGGGATATACGGGTACTCGCAATCCTAGAAGTTGACAGGCATATCGGGCACGCACCTGTGAGCGGCGGGCCGTGGATGATCACAAGCGACGTGAGGCCCGTTATGCTCGACCACGTCGTCGGCAGAGCTTGAAATGCAGGCAAAAAAATGCAGGCAGAACACGCAGACATAACACAATGAATACACGCACCTGTGACCAGTGGGTCGTTGACGATCACGAGCGACGTCAGGCCCGTCATGCTTGACCACGCAGTCGGCAGCAAGCCGGTCAGCGTCGGGTTGGCCGTGGAGTTCAGCGACGCCATACCTGCCGCGCAGTCACATGGTGGATGATACAGTCAGGGACACCTCGAAAGGCGTATACGACCGTGCTCGGGCCATACCTTACTGAGATGGCTGGCTGTTGGTGGTAGGGAACCCCAACTCTGTAAAGAGCGTGGGCGCACCCCTAGGTCCCGTACCACAGCGGCAGCACATAGTAAATTCAAGGTACACAACTACCTCCCCGGAGGAATTCGTTGCTGTCACTACCTTGGTGGTATAGGGTGGATCTGGGGGCCTAGTGCCATGTCTAGGTCCAGTGCGTGCGCAAATGTGGGGGTTAACTCTCGCCCCTACCCGGTAGCCAGCCAGTTTCATCCTGAAACTGAGTTTTAGGTGTCAAACGCTAGCGCCGACGCCGGTCTAATACATTGTCACTGGTGTCACACACAGACTGTGACATCCATTATCATCAGTGATTTCCTTTTCGACTCTCCACAGCCATTTGGCTGTATTCCGACTGTACTTTGACCTTGCACACAGCTCAAACAATTAAGTGGATTGTAAGTCTGACAAACCTGCCGGACAGAGCACGGCAACAGCTTCCCAATGACACCTATGTATGAGGGCAGACGGTCAACGGGAGGTCAACGGTCAACGCGGTCAAAGAAAAATTTGGCTGTGGAATAATCAATTAAAAATCATGAAAAGGAAATCACCGGTCATCATCACCTGTCAGCGCCGCCCACTGGGGCGGGAACGAGCCCGTTAGCGGGTTGTGGCTGATGTTGAGCAGCGTCAGCGCCGTCATGGCGCTCCACTCCACCGGCAGCGGCCCCGTAAGTCCGTTCGTCGAGAGGTCGAGCGACTGCAGCAGCACGAGCGCGGCTGCCCACCCGCCCGGCAGGCCGCCCGTGAGCCCGGCGCCGCTCACATTGAGGAGCGTCAGCTGGGAGAGCTCTGAGTAGGCGGAAGGCAGGGAGCCGCCCAGGCCGAGGGTTGACCCGAGGTCAAGGTGCAACAAGCGTGTGAGCACGGAGCACTCGACCGGCAGGCCGCCGCCGCTGAGCTGCGTGTTGGAGAGGTCAATGTGCGTAAGCGCTGTGAGCGTCGAGCCCCATGAGGGCGGCAGCGGGCCTGTCACCGCCGCGCCGGCGCCGACAATCACCTCCAGGCTGGTCAGGCCGCTCCAGACCAGCGGCAGCGTGCCTCCGAGCGTCGCGTCGGCTCCAAAGTCGAGTCGTGAGAGGCCGGTGATCGACGTCCAGCCATCGGGCAGCGTCCCCGAGTACCCGCCGTCGCCGATGTCGAGGGAGGTGAGCGTCGTGACGTACTGCAGCGCGTTGGGGGGCGGCAGGCGCGTGAAGTCGTTTGTGGCGGGCGAGGTCCCGGAGCCGATGCCGCCTCCGTTGAGCGTGCCGACGCCCGGCATGCCCGAGAGGTCGACGCCGGTGACCACGCCGCCGGTGCACGCAACGCCCGCCCAGTTGGCCGCGCACGCGTCTGTCCTGGACAGCCAGGAGTCGAGCGACGTTGGGTTCCCCAGCTGCTCCTTGACTGCCAGGAGGGCGTTGTACGGCGTGGGTGGCGCGGGCGGGCTGGGTGGGGGGGCGGCCGGCGCTGGGGGAGGGAGGCGGGGGGATGGGGGACGGGGAGGGTGGGAGAGGATTGTCTGGTTGCGGGGGGGCTGAGGTGGCGGTGCGGGAGGCGGCATAAGGGGAGGGGTGGGGTGGCGGGGACGGGCTCACGACGGGTGGTGGGGGTGGCGTGGGCTGGGAGACGGGGGGGGAGGGGCACCGGGGTGGGAGGGGCATGGGCGGTGACGGGCTCGGCGGAGGGGGTGGCGGCGGGGACGGGCTCGGTGGAGGGGGTGGAGGGGGGGGAGGGGGCTGGGGGACGGGGGGGGGAGGGGCACGGGGGGTGGAGGGGCATGGGCGGTGACGGGCTCGGCGGATGGGGCGGCGGCGGGTTGGGCGGCGGGGGCAGTGACGGGCTCGGCGGCGGGGCGCGGCGGGTTGGGCGGGGGGGCGCCGGGGGGCGCGGGGGTGGCGAGGGCGGGGGGCGGGTGAGGCCGGTGACGCCGCCTCGTATGTCGATCGTGCCGCTGTCGCCGGGAAGGGTGCCGTAGTTTCCGGGCATGCAGTAATCGACGGCCTGCGCGCGCGTGAGGGTGCGTGCGTTTTTTTTACAGTTGGGCATGCAGTAGTCGACGACCTGCGCGCGCGTGAGGGTGCGTGCGTTTTGTTTTTTACAGTTGGGCATGCAGTAGTCGACAACCTGCGCGCGCGTGGGGGTGCGTTTTTTTTTTACAGTTGGGCATGCAGTAGTCGACGGCCTGCACGCGCGTGAGGGTGCATGCGTTTTTTTTTACAGTTTTTACGTGTACGCGCCCGAAGGACCCCGGGTCGTGAGTTATGGCCTAGATTACACGTCTAGGGGAGCTCCACTAGAAGAGCTTGCAAGGCCACGCAGCGCACCAGCCTACCAGGTGGTGCGTGCGCGTGGGTGTGCATGTTGCAGGTTTACAGGACGCTCCCTCAGGGCGTGGTTTTGACGAGGGCCAACCAAGCAGACTAGGGACCTCTGCCCAACTAGTTGCTACAAGTAAAGCCACCAATGCATGGGGTCTAGGCCACCATGCGTTCCGCCGATCGTCATGCATGCCATGCATGCAATGGCCGACGTGACTAATGGGTGCGTGCGCTTGAGTGCGCGCATGTGTGTGCGTGCGTGTGTGTATGCCAGCAGGCGCCTTCCCTGTGACTCCTTTGATACCCTACGATCGGAGCCGAACACGCGTAGGTGGCTCCCCCCCCTAATTCTTTGGTGCGCATGCAAGCAGTGCTTCTTCGATCGGGGGTTAACCGCAAACGGCAGTTTCTGGGCAGAAATAAATAATTTCTTTTTGAGGGTTTACCGCCCGATTTTGCCGTCTTTGTCATTTCTTTTTGCTTTTTTGTCGTTTTTGGCCGATTTTAGCCGATTTCAATCTTGGCCGCCAGCGGCCGTGCTGAAAGATTTTTTTTTCCAGATCAATTGAAGAAGCACTGCACGCAAGTCCACCACCTTAGCAAGAAGGTCACGTATTCACACGCACATGTCACACATCCCCACCCACACGTTACACATTCCCATGCACACGCAAGAAGCTCTCGCCTGGTGGGAGTAGAAGTCGGTGTAACGGACAGACACGCGCGCGAGCAGCGTCGTCAGGCCGCTGCAGTCATCCACCGGGAGCTTGAAGCTGAACGTGTAGCACGCATAGTTGTTGCTCGAGCTCTGGGCCGCAAACGCGGGGGGCGTGATGCTGACGACGGCCACGGTGGCCGTACCCCCGGACTGGCTGAGCGTGAGCGTCAGCGTGTTGGTCGCATCGCTGCCTGAGACGGGCGAGCTCCACAGCAGCCATGGGCACGCCATGCGCACCGTGACATACACGCGGCCCGACGTGTCGCGGAACAGGAGCGCGTGGCCGACGGCGGTCGTGTCATCGCTCGTGCTCTCCGCGTTGACGATCGGCGCGCTGGCAATGCCGTCGGACGTGCCCGCGACGGGGCACACGTCGACCACGCCACCCTCAGACACCGGGAGCTGGCACACGCTGCGGGTCGAGCGCGTGTGTGCGTGTGTGTGTGTGTGTGTGCGTGTGTGTGTGCAGATGGGAGGGTGGTGGGGGTGGTTGTGGCAAAGTGGTGCGCTCGTGTGCTCGCGAGGCCTAAACCCTGAGCGGTGCTTCCCCCATTGCTGGTGCACAGCTGGTACCCCCGCACTGCCCCCGCACTGCCCCCTCAGTGCATGTGCACAGCTTGTTCCCAAGCGCTGCGTAGGCACTGCACACGCATAGCTGGTGCACAGCCGGCACACACGCACTGCCCCCGCACAGCTAGTGCACTACGTGTGAACAGCCGTCACCAACGCACAGCTGCTGCACAACTTGTGCATAGGAAATGCAAAGCCAGGAACAAGATCTGCCCCTGCCTAGCCCCTGCACTGCTTGTGCTCGACCTCCTCCAGCTCTCGTAGGGAGAGGTTGAATTAATCCCGTTATCTAGGCCCCAGCCTTCCCCAACCCCCTGAAAACCCACTCTAATACGACGGGCATCAAACCACACCAGTGATGTCCTTAGCATCCCCGCACTCCCGCAGCCCCCTCTGTGGGGGCATCACGGGAAACTTGGGGGCGATTTGCGGAATTTTTGACCCGAAAAGTATGAAATTGACAATTTTCACACGTCACGCAAAAATCGTCTTCTGCGGGAGGGATTCGGCATGTTCCCTACAATGTTGCGGGGGCAAACAGAAGATTCACGGTTTCCTTAAGGACACCACTGCCCTACCAAAATCCCAACGTCTGATCCGCGTCATGGAATGCGGTCATAACGCCTGACACGGTCGGGGGTGCGCCTCAGGCGGTGGTGGGCGCCTGAGGCGGTTTGGATAACGCCTGAGGCGACGCCTGAGGCGATCGTGGGTGCGCCTCAGGCGGCACCTCAGGCGGTCAGAGCGCCCGAGGCGCCGCCTGATCCGCGCCATGGAATGGGACACCTCAGGCACCGCCTCAGGCATTGTGAATGTGGTAGGGCTAGACCACCCACCTTTGCAGCGTCCCGTGGCCGTCGACGGTCGTGCAGTCTCCGAGGCAGTTCTGGCACGTGCTCGGGAGCCCGTTGTTGCAGTAGTCGTACGTGTTGAGGGACGGGGGCGGCGGCGCGGGCGGCGGCGGGGGCGGCGGCGGGCTTGGCAGGTAAAACTTGCACCCGTTTGGGCTGCCGGTGAACGTCACGGCCGCGAAGCGCGCGAGGAGCCTCCCGTGAACAATCGCGCCCTCTGCTCCGTTGGCCGTGGTGATGCTAATCATAGCCATCATGCTGCCTTGGAAGACCGAGCTCCCCAGAAGCGTGCCTGACGAGCCCACCTGGAAGAAGACGTTCCAGGCCCTGGCGCCGTTGGTGAGCACAACGCTGCATCCCGTATGGAACACCAAAGTCGATCCAATCTGGAAGATGAAGACGGCGTCCGGGTCACCGCCCGCGTCGAGCGTGAGGTCCAGGGGGGCGAGGCCAGCGGCATTGCCGACCGCAAAGCTAGAGGGCGCCTTGTAGACGCCGGGCGAGAATAGCGTGCCGTCGTGGATATAAATCACAGCGAGAGTGACGTCTGGCGTGCGGCCGGCGGCGTCGTTGTACGCGGCGGCGAGGGCCAGCTGCGCGTTTGCGGCAGCGGCGCCGTCGGCGGCGGCGGTGGCGGGCGAGTGGATGGTGTAGCCTCCTAGCATCATTGCCGCGGTGATGCCCGTCACGCTGGTTCCGGGGGAGATGCCGACGCCCCCATTGATCTCAGAGGGGCCCGACGACGTGACGGCTGCGGATGCGAGGACAACAAAGCCGGCCGCGGCCCCGAGGCTGACGGGAGCGGGGGAGCCTGCAGGGGAGGGAGGGGTGAGGTAGAAGAGAAGAGTGGGTTGAAAGATGGCCAGCCTAGCAGGGGGCAGGCCTGGAAAAGGGGGCAAGGGTGATGTAGTGCTGAACAGATGGCGTGACAGCAGTTGCGTGAAATTGGTCGTCGGCGCAGCGCGCAAGAGGGGGAGAAGGGAGGCAAGGGCGGAGGAGGTAAAGGTAGGGCGGAGGGGGGCTGCACACGCGACAGCATGGCACAGGATGTGAGGGCACGGTGCAAACAGTGCCAAGGTGGTGGTGCTGGGGTGTGGGGGGGGGGGGACTGCCCATTGCAGCTCTCCATCTTCTTTGTTGGCATGGAGTCGAAACTCCCTGTCTTCCTCCATCACCCTCTAGGGGACATGATGAGTCACGCCACAGCCAAATGGTGACGAGAAGCCATTTCGTGCCTGTCAACAGGTGCTTGGAAGGATGCGCAGCGCGGCGTGTTGGGTACGTTTTTTTGCTCACGCCTCAGCACTGAGCATGCAGAGGCCTAGGAGGACAAGGGGCAAATTGTCTCACTTTGATCTTTGCCCTGCCCCCCCCCCCCCCGTACATACAGATCTCGCTCGATATTGGGTCGCTGATAATGATGGAGACATCCACGGACAGCTGGCGATAAGGGCTTTCAGGTGTTGCATTTGGTGTGACCTGAAACGGCCAGGAACTCCTACAATTTGAATTTGAATACATGACACACTCCAAGGCAAAGATAACGCTCATGTCAGCAGCTTGGAGTGATAAGGACCATGTTTGTCACAATCCCGATTGTGCAGACACGACAGTGCGCTACAAGCACCACCAGCACGCGCAGTAACAACACGCATGCCAACAGCCCATGGTTGACAGCACCAGGGTTGCTACTTTGATCAAGCAAGGTCAACAAACGACTCACTCTGCGTCAGAAGAGCACCGTGCACACAGCTGAACACCGCGGCGATGCACATGGCATGCATCATCACAAAGCGGAGGCCGCCGGAAAACGGCATCGGGAGGACCAGGCGCGTCAAATGTCTGCGCATGGCGAGGGGGGTGAAGGTGCGTGTGTGCGTGTGTGTGTGGGGGGGGGGCATGTGAGGCGAGGCCGTTATCTCATGAGGTGACATTAAGCAGGTTTCAGTGGTTGAATGTGATTGTCGCCGGCAAAGCCTGACAGAGGAGCGAGCGCAGTGCTTTCTCAGGGTGTGGAAGAGAAGAGTGAGGTAGACTATGAGGCAAGGCATGGCAAGTGTTGAGAAAAAATGGCAGTTGGCACCAGTGTTTCCGCTAGCCAACCCGCAACCCGACAAAGTGCACTTTTGGGTTGATATTGGCCGATTGGGCTGGCGCGTCAGGTTGAGATTGCACGAATTTTGAACCCAGAAAGTGTGAACGCTTTCATTTCACACTTTTCCCGGGGAAAAAACGCCCCTGCTGGGTTGAGATTGGTGGCAGTGGTCCCTGGGAAGGATTTCAGCAATTCGTATTTTGCCGGCTCCAGCAACTTTGACCGCTCATACCAGGCACAATACACAGCGGGTATTCATGCAACGCATGCCGTTGTGCTGCTCTCGGCAAGAGCTTTCCAACGCATCGCTCCACGCCCTCACCCACTAAGTGTGGGGTGGTTTTCTGGGAAGTGGGAAATCCGGCTCGGAGCGGTATATGGCTCGCAGGGGAATCACTGATTGGCGGGATGGGCTTGAGGCCCGGGTTGAGACGACATTTCCCCAAGATGCTTAGCGGAAACACTGGTCAGCACTTTGTCGACCGTGTATGTTCCCCGTGCAACCTGCAAAGGGGGATGCGAGGGCAGAGGAGGTAGAAGAGAAGAGTGATCAAGGTGGAAGATGGCCAGGGGGCAGGTCTGGAGGAAGGTGGTGAGGGAGGTGCAGTGGGCGGCCATCTGCCTCAGCAGTCATCTGCCGCCATCTGCCTCTCTACCGGGGGCTGCGCCCCAGACCCCCGCTACATGCGGCCCAAGATCTTGCAGCGGCAACGCCTGCTGATGGGCTGCCTCCCTAACGGGGACTTTGCCCCCTGAACATCGCCACACGCAGCCCGAGATCTTGCGGTGCGCACGCCACTGCTGGTCCCTCTTGCTGCCCGGCCCAGCACCGACCACCACCTCACCTGGGATACCCAACCTGGGGACCTGGGGCGTCATGGCAATGGGATGCCTGGCTATGCTGGGCTGTTTTCTCCTCATCCGCTGATGGGCTGCCTCTCTACCAGGGGCTGCGCCCCCGGACCCCCGCCACACGCGGTTCGAGATCTTGTGGCCGGAACACGCACACCCGCTGATGGGAGGCCAGGCTGCCTGGGCCCGCATCCACCTCCACCAGCTGACTGTGTGCTGGGCAAGCACGCACACGCATCAGGGGGATGGGCTGCCTCTCTACCAGAGGCTACCCCCCTGGACCCCCGCCACGCGCAGCCCGAGATGTTGCGGCCGGAACACGCACGCCCATGCCAGCACAGCATATGTGGCCCACGGGGCACCGGGTCACCCCCCTCGTGTGCGTGCGTGTGTGCAGTATGCTGTGTGGTTTTGTGCGTTTGGTGTGTGGGGTGAGTGTATTTTTCTTCGGGGCGGCGCCGCCGCATGGCGGTCATATCCGGATGGATGCAGACTTTTAATGTTCTCGTTTTGAGGGGGTCGTGTGGGGCTGCCTTCCACCCCGCAATATGATGCCAAATGTGTCGGAGGCTTCCGCATCAGCCGTTCTACCGCACCTAGTCTGTGCGCGACGTGACTGCTCAAACCCACACTGTCTAGGGCACAGGTGCTGTGCGTGCATGGACTAGTACTGTTGCATGCTCTCTCGTGTTTCTGTTGTGTGGCCCCCTCGTGACGGGTGCACGCCACATGCAAGCATTGGAAGCCTCGCAGGAATGCACTTACCACTGCGCGTCCTTCGAGTGGTGCGCCAGCGTCGCGAGGCGGGGCGTCGCTCCCGCGCGCGTCCCGATGGGCGTGCTCGCAGTGGTGTCCACAAGGGAAGTAACGCAGGGAGTGTAACGCACGTGGAGGACGCGGACGTGAGCGAGAAGGAGGGGGGCTTATGCAACTCTATCTGGATAGGAAATCTACATTTATTCAGAATCCGCATTCCACACTTTGGAAATTGCAAGTCTGTGTGTGTGTGTGTGTGCGTGTGTGTGTGTGTGTGTGTGCGTGTATGTATGTGTGTGTGGGGGGGTGCGTGCGCATGTGTGTGTGTGTGTGTGTGTGTGTGTATGTGTGGGGGGGGTGCGTGCGCATGTGTGTGTATGTATGTGTGTGGGGGGTGCGTGCACATGTGTGTGTGTGTGTGTGTTTGTGTGTGTGTTTTTATGTGTGTGTGTTTGTGTGTCTGTATGTGTGTGTTTGGGGGGGGTGCGTGTGCATGTGTGTGTGTGTGTGCGTGTGTGCATGTGTGTGTGTGTGTGTATGTGCGTGTGTGTGTGTGTGTATGCGCATTAATCAGGGTGTTGTTGGGTTTTTGGGGGGGCTGTATGCTTATTACCAGGGTCTCTAGACCACGAGGCGCATTCAGTTGTGTTCGCGTTGTGTTTCAACGCTTTTGACTACGACGGTTCCTCACACACACACACACACACACACACACATTTACACACACACACACACACACACACACAGATAGAGCCGCCGCCCTCCCAGTTATACCTACCCCCCCCCTAGGCCAGTAAGCAGAGCCCTTACTGGCTCAAGTACAGCAAGGCTAGCTTTGAAGGGCTTTGGTGCGTGGCTGGTGTTACGGGGCACGGCTGGAGAGGGGGGGGGGGGGGGCGGAGCACTGTACACATCCACTACTTCCTGGTGCCTAGCACAATCACCACTGGTCTGGGCCTGAAAGGTCTGTCCCCCCCCCCCCCCCGCAAATGGTTGTTACTGACGTTACCATCATCATAGCGTCATTACGCAAAGCGAGCTTGCACACTACTGGCCTGGTGCCTGGCTCAAGGCTTCAGCACGTCAGGGCTGCCTGTGTTGGGCTTGATGTATGTGGCTGGATAGTGGGCGTCCAGCCTCTGGGCGTTATCTGTGTCAGCCCGTTGCCAGCGGCCCAGCATGCTGCAGTCATGCAAGGGGGGCACATGCGCTGGTGGTGCCCAGCTACTTCCCCGTGCCTGGGTAGAGCACTGCTGGCCTGGTGCTGCAGCGGGTGCTGTCTGGTTAAGCTGATCGCTGCGGGCCTGGGGGCGTTTGCATGATAAGAGCAGCAGGGGGGAGGGGGGGCTGCTTGCGCCCAATGCTGCGCCCCCTACTTCCCTCTGGCGGCGTGAGCAAGGCTATGGGATGGCTCTGTAGCAGCTGCTGGCTATTTACAGTTTAAAGTTTACGGTTGACAGTTTACAGTAACACCCTCGGGGATTGAGGGAGCTGCCTAACAAGGCCAGCTTCCACCAGCTGCTGACTGAATGGGGATAATCGCTTTGAAGACATGGGCACCATCGAGACAGCGGATACATGCGCCAGTGGTGCCCAATGCCGCTCCCAGTACTTACCGGTGGTGGTGCTCGCGCACGGCAGGGCTGGCTCAGCAGGGAGTGCTAGCTGGTTGAGATTGGCGCGCTCAGGAGACAGTGCGGGCGAGTGTGTGTGTGTGTGTGTGTGTGTGTGTGTGTGTCTAGTCCTTAACCCACGCCCCTTGGTCCCCCGGGTGCGTACATGTAAAAACTTAAAAAAAACGGTGTGTGTGTGTGTGTGTGTGTGTTGTTAGGAGGGGCAGGGGCGGTACGCTGCGGAAAAGTCACAGCAAACACCCACCCACCCAACCCACCCGGGCGAGGGACAATGAGACGCCTAGGGCTGGCGTCTCGCTCACTTGTCCCACACTCTTCAGAAACAAACCGATTGGACTTTGATTCTCCCACCAAGCTCAACGAATCCAGTTACATGTCACAGCGCACAGTGTCGACAGCCTCCTGTGCCACGTGCGAACACCACCACAAGATCTAGGACCCCTCCGCCCCCCCCCCCTCTCCTCCTCCCACGCCTCCTGCTCCTCCTCTAGCGCTCTGCGTCTGAGTCCTCCGCCTCCTCTGTGTCCGAGTCCGCCGCCTCCTCCTTTGTGTCCGAGTCATCTGCCCACACCTCCTCTTCCTCCTGCCCCCCCTTCTCTCCCCCATCCTCCTCCTCATCATCTTCGAGTTCCCACTCCGCTGAGGACAGCCGCGTGCGCATCTCCGCTGCCTCGTCAGTCCTTCCCATGGCCTCCAACAGGCTCACTAGGTTGCTGACGGTGTCAAGCATGTCGGTGTGCCCCACGCCCAGCACCTTCTCCATGTCAGCCAGTGCACGCATGTAAAGCAGCTCCGCCTCACCCAGCTTGCTCTGCGTCTCCAGCAGTGATGCCAGGTGGTTCATGCTGGTGAGCGTGTCCGGGTGCTCCGCGCCCAGCACCTTCTCCCTGCCTGCCAGTGCACGCATGTACAGCGTCTCCGCCTCGCCAAGCTTGCCCTGCTCTTGCAGCAGCGATGCCAAGTTGTGGACGCTGGCGAGCGTGTCCGGGTCCTCGGCGCCCTTCACCTTCTCGCAACTCACCAGCTCACACTTGAAAAGCGTCTCCGCCTCGCCCAGCTTGCCCTGCTGGTTTAGGATGTCTGCCAGGCTGTACATGCTAGAGACGTGTCGGGGTGCTCCGCGCCTAGCACCTTCTCCCTGCCCGCCAGCGCACGCAGGTACAGCGTCTCCGCCTAGCCAAGCTTGCCCTGCTCTTCCAGCAACGACGCCAAGTTGTGGACGCTGGCGAGCGTGTCCGGGTCCTCTGCACCCTTCACTTTCTCGCGACCCACCAGCTCACACTTGAAAAGTGTCTCCGCCTCGCCCAGCTTGCACTGCTGTTGCAAGATCTCTGCCAGGTTGTACATGCTAGAGAGCGTGTCCGGGTGATCCGCGCCTAGCACCTTCTCCCTGCCCGCCAGTGCACGCAGGTACAGCGTCTCTGCCTCGCCAAGCTTGCCCTGCTCTTCCAGCAACGACGCCAAGTTGTGGACGCTGGCGAGCGTGTCCGGGTCCTCTGCGCCCTTCACTTTCTCGCGACCCACCAGCTCACACTTGAAAAGTGTCTCCGCCTCGCCCAGCTTGCACTGCTGTTGCAAGATCTCTGCCAGGTTGTACATGCTAGAGAGCGTGTCCGGGTGCTCCGCGCTTAGCACCTTCTCCCTGCCCGCCAGCACACGCAGGAACAACGTCTCTGCCTCGCCCAGCTTGCCTTGCTCTTCCCGGAGCGATGCCAGGTGGCCGACGTCCGTGAGTGTGTCAGGGTGCTCCGCGCCCAGGACCTTCTCACAACCCGCCAGTGCACGCACCTTCAGCGGCTCTGCTTCGCCAACCTTCCCTTGCTCTTGCAGCAGATCTGCCAGGTTGGTGACGCTGGTGAGTGTGACAGGGTGCTCTGCACCCAGCACCTTCTTACAGCCCGCCAGCGCACGCATGTACATCGGCTCCGACTCGCTCCAACTCGCCCTGATCATGCAGCAGCAACGCAAGGGAGCCAACACTGCTGAGCGTGTCCGAGTGCTCCGCGCCCAGCAACTTCTCCATAACCGCCAGCGCACGCACATACAGCAGCTCCGCCTCGCCCAGCTTGCCCTGCGCTTGCAGCAGTTCTGCCAGGTTGCTGACGCTCGTGAGCGTGTCCAGGTGCTCTGCACCCAGCACCTTCTCCTGACCCGCCAGTGCACGTTGGAACAGCGGCTCTGCCTCCTCAAGCCGGCCGGCAAACTGGCACATCTCCGCCGCATTTGTGATAGCGTCCCATGCCTGCTCGTCATCTTCTAGGTCCCCGGTTGCTGGTGGAACCTGCTGCAGCATGCCCTGCACCAGCGCACCCTTCAGCGTGTGCGTCATCGCTCGCGCCCCAACATTTGCCTTAATGTCCGCCAGGATGCGATCCAGGTCTGCCTTGCCGGTCGCCCGTGCGCTCGCCACGTCCAAGTTGATAAACACCTGTGTGGCGTTGTCCAGACGCGTGTTGGTGTTGGGCTCTATAGCACGTGAATTTGTTCATGGCATGCCAAGCACGGCCTGCTGCCCTTGGAATGCAATACGACACAGATGCATTTCATGTGTACATGCCGGGGGAAGGGGGGGAGGGGGGGGCTGGGCATAAGAAGAGATTCTCGACCCAATGATGAAAGCACAATTTGAATTTAGACATCGGATCGGCGCCATGCCCATCCCCTCTCAGTAACATCCATATCCACCCTTTGAAAATGGGCCGCAGAGGGGGGGGGGCTTTTCCGATGCAAAGATGCAACTTTGTTCTCCTATGTTTGGGGGGTCTTGACCCGCCCCGGCCAAACTGCCACATCTGGGACACCTAGGGCACCAGGGGCACCTGGGGGGTCTAGACCCGCCCCAGCGACAAACTGCCACAACTGGGGCACCTGGGGCATCTGGGGGCTCTTGACACGACCCGGCCTGACTGCCACAACTGCAGGGGCACCCAGCTGGGGCACCCTAAACCCTAAACCCTAAACAAACCCTACCAACCTTTAACCCTAAAACCAAACCCTTAACCCCTAAACCCCTAAAATCCCCACCTACCAACTTTAAGTCACTACGGGTCAGGGGCCCCAAGTCACTACGGGGCGGGGGGGGGGTCCAGTTGGTGCACTTGCTCTTAGTGAGAAAGTTGGTAGCAACACCAAGTTGTTGGAAACCCTAGTTGGAACTGGGGGGAGACGGGCAGGTGGGGAGTGGGGGGGAGGGGGGGGAGGGGTCCAGGTGCCCCAGTTTGCTGAGGTCAAGCCGGGAGCCTCAGGTGACCCAAGTGACAAATCCCCAAGCCCTAAACCTGGGCAAACCTGGCCAGGATTAGGTTGCCCAACTGGGCCTGTACTACCTCAACAACATTGCCAGCTGCCCCGATTTCTTTTCTGCCCGTGTCTGGAACAAGATGGGTAGCACGAGGCGCAGTGTGTGCGTGCGTGTGTTGAGCAGCACACATGCGCGGGCCACCACGCAGGAGGCTGGCCAGACGCCTGTGGTCATTGCAAGCGGCCATCCCCGTGCAGATTTACCTTGGCTACGGCGCCAACCTCCTGACGCAAGGACCAACATCGTCTGCGCATCATCGTGGCTGCAGCGTCGGCAGCTTCACTCATGCGCACGAGCCCCTGCAACTTTTCCGGCTACTGGGCCCATCATCTGCTGCAGCTACCAGGAAGTCGCTGCCACATCATTATGACTGCAGCGTTCACAGCAGTGCGTACCAAGTGCCACCGAAGAATACTATTTGTGATGCAACACGTCACGCTGGAGCCAAAACCGAGGCACAAAAGCAACAAGACGTGCGTGTTTACAGCTCGCTTTGCATGTGATGATGGATGTTACAGTCAGGGACACCTCCTAAATAGAGTGCCGCCCTTGTAATAGAGTGCCACCCTTGTAAGATCCGCTTGCGCGGGCATAGCCCCTGCTGCCCCGTCGTCTGGTCTGGCAGTCCCGCGCCACCGGGGCTGCCCACTGCTGCCGTCAGTAAGCAAGGGTGCAAATGCAAATGCGATTTCACTCGGCACGCATGGCCCGAGCACCTTGATTAGATGGCTGGCTGTTGTTGGTAGGGGACCCCCGAGCGAGCTCTGCAAGGAGCGTGGGCGCGCCCTCCAGGTCCCCTACCGCAGCGGCAGCAAACGCTTTGTTGAAGTAGGTGAGCGCAAGTGGGAAAATATAAACGAGAGACAGGTGCAAAAGATATTTCCCCGTGGGGAGAAAAGCCAAGACGTGGCCGGAAAGGATGCACAGCCCGGCTGCAACCTCTAACATGCGAAGGGGTTCTCCAACTGGGATTTCAACCAGCATACACAGGATTCTCAACCTGTGACCTTTAAACCGGCTCGGAGTAAAAGCTGACCCGGCTGTCCTGGCTCTGGGCAACAGCTGACCCATGTAGCACACAACAGTGGCAGTATCAGCGCGCACAAAGCGCAAGAATCCATCTATCTGCCCTTTCGTAAAATATATGGCAGATAATGGGCAGATTCTCATTGCAACCTTAACTGAAAAAGGCAAATGACAAGTGTGCAGTGCAACGGTATTAACTCAATGGTCTGGAGCCCTCATGCCACGGCTGCCTCAGCCAGGCGGCGGCTGTGAAGGTCAGGTGTGGGGAGTTGGCATGACCTCCCACTCACACAATGCATACTAATTCAGTACCCAGGGGTCTCCGACCCTTATTCAAACCTGTGTAAGTAGGAGCCGAGACCCAAACCAAGACCCCAGAGCCTGCCCCAGACCTCATATATAAAGCACGGCAACACGTCTGGTCGTGCGACGGTTCCATCTTCTCACTCAGAGTCACACCCAGCCAGTCCCACAAGAGTATTTGTTGCGGCAGACTCTGGGCTCTCATGTACTGCCAATGCGAGACGGCTGCTTGCCGTCACTGCTGCCCTTAATCTCAGGATAGTGCTCGGCGTTAGCTCAGCACATCAGGCACAACGCAGCAGCCAGGTCACAGCCGGACACTGCCCAGGCGGCGCCCGTGCCCCTACGCCTGCGTAGTGGCGGGGCCGTCAACCTTGCTCCACTCAGGCAGCGGCATCTGCTGCTGCGACGGTGCCGACATCTCCGTCGCGTGCACGCGCTGCATGTCAGGCGCGACGCTGCTGTAGTTTCCACCAGGTGCCGAGCCGGCTCTGTGGTCGGCGGCGGCCTTGATGGCCGGTGCCGGCTTCAAGTTGCCGTCGTGCGGGCGTAGCTCGTTGTGCTTGCCTGTCTGGTACGCGTCCGAGCCCCGCTCGAGGTACAGCTTCAGAGAGCCTGCAAAGAGGTGGCATTGCACGCAGGGTGTCGGCACAGCTAAGCTAGGATGAATGCCCTTGTCTTCGTCACCATCGTTCAAGGCCGAGCCCAAGCGCAGCCCAGCACCCCCGAGGTGCGTCTCTGCTTATGTTGTCGGGCGGAGCGCGTGGTGCGCACCTGGGGTAACTTTGTGGTACTCCAGGGTCGGCGTCTTGATCGGCATGCAGAAGCCCACGCGCTGCGCCAGGATGCGCCACCACGTCACGGCCGAGTTGCAGCCACCGGACATGCCGCACGCGCTGCAGCCGCACGAGAAGCAACACTGCATGCCAATGAGCATCACGTCAACCACCTCCATCATCTTGCTCCGGTTTCTGAACAGCTTGTCCATGAACGCCAGCCTGTCCTGCTCCAGTATAGAGCCTGCCTTCCCCCCTGTCAGGGCCACAATCTTGATGGTCTTCACAGCCGACGTGTCAAGTGCCACGTCAGCCAGGGCCTCCTGCAAGAGTGCAGGGTAGGGAGTTTTGGATGAGGATCATAGGGCAGGGTGCCTTGATGCAAGGGTGCGTGCCGGTCAAGCAGTGAATGCGCATGCATCCATTTGACGATGATGCACACCTTGATGTTCGCGAGCCAGTACGCCTGCCGCAGGTCCACTTTTTTGTGTTCATCTTCCGTCGGGAGCTTTGAGTCGGCCTCGCCAGAGTCTTTGACCGTCTTTTGCCGCCACGCCTCCTCGTCGAGCTTAGCTGCCTCCTGGTGCTTCCCAGCAGCCCTGGCCTTGTCCGCGCGGTCGCTGCATTCCTTCGCGGTGCCATCGTTGAACTACGTGTGCAACACGTGATCCCGGGGAGGGGAAGCGGGGGGGGGGGGGGGCGGAGGAGTACGATAAGAGAAAAAGGGAGGGGGGAAGGGGGCTGACGGACGATCTGTTTCAGTTTGAGCAAAGCCCCATCGCACAGTTCGAGGGAGTGGGTGCAAGGCTTTAGCTTTGCTGGTGCTGGTGTTGCACGCCACGCACCATGATGGGGCAGAATACGACGCGAGGCCCGAATCCCGCCTCTGCATCCTGTGCCGCCTTCGCGCTCTCCGCAGCGATCTCCTCGAACCGGGTGTGCACCATGCCCTCCATGGTTGGGTGTGTCACGCCAGCATCGTCCGTGAACTTGTCGGGCACAGCCTTTGTGAGGTCGATGTCTTCGTTGTCATCCAGCCACGGGTGGTAGGTACCCGGGCACGACATGACGTTGACGAGCTCGTCCTGGCGGCCATACGTCAGCTGCACAAACGTGAGGTTCGACAGACTTGAAGAACGGGCCGCAGATTCCCGCCTGCAGGAAAGACAGCATTTTGTTTGAGAGTGGGAGGTCAGGGGTGGGTTTCAGTGTGGGAGAGCTTCACAGGTTACAGTTAGCGTACGCAGATGTTTAGTTACGCGACAACACTTTTCCGCCGCCGCGCCTGGGGGGGTGGAGCCGGTGAGGCCAAGGGCACCGTGCGACGCCATCAGGCCGTGGGTGCAGCTGCGATCTACACAGTTGAATCGGGGCTGGCGTGCTGGTGCTGGTGGTGGTAAAGCGGGAAGGAACGGTGGGGGGAAGAATAGAGCGCTGGCCTGGCGAATCGGCGCCACCGCGCAAGCCCCCACCACCTAGGAAGGGGACATGCTGCATAAATGAGGTGCTCTGGGGTAGCGGATTGTGTCAGGGGGGGTAAACGACGCGTGGCGGCATGGCGTTCACGTGATGATGATGATGATGATGGATCTTACAGTCTGTGTGACACCAGTAATGATGTATAAGACCGGTGTCGGCGCTAGCGCCCGACACCTTAAACTCAGTTTCAGTGGGAAACTGGCTGGCTACCTGGTAGGGGTGAGGGTAAACCCCCACACGCGCGCACGCACTGGACCTAGACAGGACACTGGGCCCCCAGATCCACCCTATACCACCCAGGTAGTGACAGCAACGCATTGTTGGTGTGCGCCTGTGTTCTACTACTAGTCCCGCCGCCGCCATTGGCTCCAGCAATCTCCTCCATGCCCGCCAGCAATCTCCTCCACGCCCGCCAGCAATCTCCTGTATGCCCGCCAGCAATCTCCTCCATGCCCGCCAGCAATCTCCTGAATGCCCGCCAGCAATCTCGTCCATGCATGGGCGCCGCCATGCGATCTCCATGCGCCGCGCCGCGCTCCATGCGCGCCAGCACCCGTACCACCCGCCTCATTCCCGTTCTTTAGCCATTCCCCGTGACACCTATGGCTGATCCTTGTTCCGCCGTCCCCTTTGGCATCTGTAACCCGTATCCTCTCCCTGTAGCCTCATTCCCCGTTCTTAACCGCCATCTCCATTATGGTGCCCGCCCGCTGGTGGGGCCTCGCCTCGCCCCATGCCGCACGGCTAGTGTATTGATTGCTGCGCCATCTATAATCTGCGCCTTGGGGCAGGGAACCCCTGCGCCACAACCTCCTCACAAAGCCTAGCCGCATGTGCCTCGCTTCCCATGTTTCTCAATTTCTCGCCATCCGCTTCCATGCTGCCGCCTGCAATCTCCTCCACGCCCGCGAGCAATCTCCTCCATGCCCGCCAGCAATCTCCTCCATGCATGCACGCGCAGAGCGCCGCCATGCAACCCCCATGCGCCGCGCGCGCCATGCGCGCGCCGCGCCCGCCAGCTCCCGTAGCCTCATTCCCCGTTCTTTACCCATGCGCCATGACGCATTAGCCTTGTCCGCCGTCCCCTGGCATGCATAACCCGTAGCCTCATCCCCGGTAGCCGCATTCCTCGTTCTTAGCCGCCATCTCCATTATGGTGCCCGCCCGCTGGTGGGGCCTCGCCTCGCCCCATGCCGCACGGCTGGTGCATCGATCGCGTCGCCATCTAATAATCTGCGCCTTGGGGCAGGGAACCCCTGCGCCGCAACCTCCTCACAAAGCCTAGCCGCATGTGCCTCGCTTCCCATGTTTCTCAATTTCTCGCCATCCGTCTCTCTCTTCCATCCAGGCACAGTAAACCATTAGGAGCCGCAATCTGCTTGAGTTCCGATCGTTGTGAGAGGGGGTGCATGCTCGCCGCAATTCTCGCCATCGTGCATCGTGCTCTCCATCGTACCGCTGCCCCATCTGCCACATAGCCTCGCCCCATCAGGACCAGTTCATCAGTAGCGCTGTGCGTCACAGCCGCTCAGGGTAAATTTCCAGATTTTCAGCCGCCCAGTACCAAGCGCAGTTGTCCCGGTTGTCCGCCATCGAGCGGCGCCAGGGCGGGAGCCCCTGGCGAAGAGCTTATGAACACGTAAGGACATGATCCAAAATCACGTTCTCGCCCCCTGCGCCCCCCCTCTCTCTCCATCTCGAGAGGGTTAGAAGCGCATGCAAAAGCGCAAACGCTAGCTAGTGCATCGAGGGGCCTCGTGCATGGGCACGCATTGAGTACCGTATCGGCCTCAGTCTTCACGCCTAATTAATTGATGGATGCCCGGCGCAAAATTTGGGCGCAATTGATAAATGAATTATTAAAGGGGGGAGGGCGCAGAAACGCGCGTTCAAGGCGTTTATTCGGGTGTGGATGAGGAAGTGTGGCGCCGCCCTGCCGCCTACTGCGCCCCCCCCCTCCCCCACGCCACGCGCATCAATATGAATGATTCAGATGCTGATGGCTCCGGGGGGGGGGGGGCACAGGCTGGTCAGGAGGAGCAGGATGTGTGCACGATTGCACGTCCCAGCGAGGCGGCGTCCAGCGAGGCAGCGGGGAGCGAAAGCGGGGCAGCGGGCAGCGACATGCACCCTTACCAGATATGCGCCCGCAGCGGACAGCGTCCAACGCATCTTCCCACAGCGGAGAAGTGCGCGAAGTGCCCTTTCAGCGGCGCGGTCCCTCAGTTCACCCCGATCTCCAGCACTTAAACATAGCAACGGGTATAAGCTTTACTAGCCCTCGGCGGCGGCTGCCAAAGAGGAGTGAACATGCATGCATGGCGTGCCATGCATGGCCCATGCAGCCATGCATGGCGACATGGGCATGCGGTGGGACCCACGCACAGTAGCCTACGCCTACAGCAGCTAGTTGGAGGTCTTTTGGGCTAGGGTGCACGGGGGTGGCTGAGCTAGGGGGCGCAGCTGGGGATGCGCACTGCGGCCGGGCGGGCTCGCGCAACAGACAGACGAAAACAAATGATTAGTAAGCAAACAAAGCAGAAAACATTGATTTCCAGCCAGCGCAAAACCACAGACGAGAATACCAAAAAAAACGGCCGGCGTGAACTCAAAAACTAAAGCGTTTCCGGGGGGCAGAAACGCCTCTTTAATAAAATTATTAACGATTAAATCCAGCGGGGGGGGGGGGCTGGGGGGGAGGGGCGCAAGGCTAATAAGGGCGATTACAGTCATGCAACTTCAACCGATTAAACAAGATCCCTGTGATGAAATGCTGGAAAGCCCTCCGCCCCCCCCTCCTCCTTGAACTAGGACTGTGCAACACAACCAAGGCTGTTATGCAAGCCAGGGCTGCGTTTCACAACCAGAGGTCTGATACCATACAAATTGGAGGCCTTTTCCTGAGCGAGGTCAAAATTGGTTGAATGCAGCGGTCGTTTTCTGTCGATTGAATCATTGTCATTTCCCAAATTGCCCAGAATCGTTTCCATGCCCCAAATCGATCTTCACGGCAGTGTTTTTTCAGAAGTCTCCTCTTCACTTGAGTGTGGGGGGGAGGGGGTCCAAAACGACACGTGTTTGGAAAGGAAAATCGCAGGTACTAGTCCAGTGTATGGTACACGCTGCACCTGGTACGCCTCCCCTGTCTGCAGCTTCTCCTTGTAGTGCGTCAGGTCGCAGCAGCAGCAGCAGATGCCATTGCAGGCTGCCGGGAAGGCCCACTTTGCGCCCGACCACCAGTCCTGTGCATGGATTGCGATATTGGGGGGAGAGGGGGGGCGGGGCTTAGGGGCCATTTCAGTGGTGGTGGTGGTATGTGTGTGTGTGAAACAGAGCCAAGAAGTCAGCTCTCTATTCGGCTGCCACACACTCGGGTTGTTATACCAGTACCGTAAACTCCATTAGCCTGTGCTGATGGCCTCCAAAAATACTCTTTAAATGATCCTGTGAGCTGCCTGTGAGCGGATTGATATTTGGGGGGGAGAGGACGGGTCCATGTGTGTGAGGGGCGGTGAGGTGTGGTCATGTGATTATTTTGCGAGTTTTTATGTCTTATTTTAGTTTTTCAGAGACCGCTGTTTGGGGTAGTCTAGCCGGCAGGAGCGGTAGTCTATCGGCCGGGAGCCGGCGGTACTCTAGTACTTCAGTGTGCTGGAGTATCGGCGGGTGTCTCTAGTAGAAGAGTAGCCTGCTTAGCTGGAAACCCCGTGTTACTTTTACTGTTACTATATTAGTTTTTGGTTTTGCGGGAGGGGGTGGTGGCCTGAACCAACAATTATTATTGCAAAGGCAACTGCCCCGTACAGTTGCAGCTTACCCTCCAGAAGGCCGTCCACTGCTTGCTGTTGATGGCGTCGATGCGCTCCTTGATCTGGTGTGCGGGCGACGGGGTGGCAGCCACTGGGTCAGCAGCGACACAGCTTTGCACGTTCTCTCCAAGATTTTTACGTGTGAACCCTGTGCAGGGCCCGGTGCACGGGATAAGGAGCGCTATCGTCGGTGGGCCCCTGCCATGCCCATACCTGCTTGTCCTCCATGCCCAGTGCAATGTAGGCAGACGTGTCCATACTTCTTGCGCAGCTCGGGCCTGGCCTTGCTGTGGCCCTTCTCCAGCTTCTTGAGCATGGCACCAAATGGGTCTGAGATGGGCAGGGGTGGAGCGGAGTGGCATACTTTCAGAAGTGCTGCTTCAATTGATTTTCACTCATTACTTCTTACAGCCTGGCCACCTTGCAATTGTGGGCTGTGCGCACCCCCTGCTTCCGTACCAGATTCTGAAAGACGACCAGTCGTGACTTTTTTGCGCATGCAGCAGCAAGCAATAGGTCACGCACTCAACACACATGGCCCCACTTCAAATCCATCCCATGTCCCGAACAGGTGGCTGGGACGCAGGCAGGTGACAGCAAAGCCGCCAGGGATGTTAAGTACGGCAGTTTGGGACCATTAGTTCGCGTATTAATCAATCAACGACCCATTTTGATTAGTACGGCATTATTATTTCGATAAATATGCCGGAAAAGTGTGGGGAGTGTCACAGACCTCAATTCTGCATGGATTCGACATCCAAGCATACGCGTGGATAGCCCTCCCTATCGGCTTTTCATTGCAAGTATAATGTTTCAAAACCATGCGGAGGGGCGTGAGTTACGTCCGTTTTGTGTGGCCGGTGTGGCCCCACACCAACCAACCCGAATTCAGCGTTGCGATCGACTGCTCCGCCCAACTACGGACGGCGCTCATGCCCGAAGTTGACGAGATGGTGGACCTCTCTCCTCTCTCTCTCTCTCTCTTTCTCTCATGACCTCCTGGAGTGGAGTGGACCCGCAGAACGGGGGGTGGTGTGTGGGTGTGGTGAAACGGATCCTTGCATGGATCCGTGCATGGGGACCATGCGCATCATGCATGTGCGTGCGGGGCGTGCTGCTCGTGCACACCACTGAACCTCCCCTTGGATACGCATGCTGCATGACTGACAGCTCCCATGCTGCCCCCTCCCCCCTCCCCACAGGACCTGGTGTCTCTGCAGGACTGCAACGTCAACAGCAGGGACCCGTTTTGACAAGGTGCGGGGACAGGGATGAGTGCATGCAGTGCGCGGGTGACATGTGCGTGCGGGGGTACCCCACTGGTGGAGGCTGAGAGCACCACAGATCGGGGGCGGTGTCTTTGTGTCTGCGTAGCGCGTGCGCACCATGCACAGCTGCGCGGGACCTGAGCTCGTTTTATGCTGCTCCCCTCAGGGCCCAAGGCTAACAAGAACCTTCGCTGGGTCGCGTCCGCTTTGCAGAGCATCGGACATTGGAGCATCGGACAAGGGCGAGAGGGAGGCGTCGACAGGCGCGCGAGACGTTACTACAGGCGCTGACGGCGTTGGCCGCGAGGACTTAGGCGTTTTACCACTCGGAGTTGGGCACAGGGGGCGTTGACTTTCGACGCAATCCTGGGGATTCAGGATGCGTAGGATTTGAACAATGTAGATCCCGCTGGCGGTCGTCGCAATCCTAAAAACCCTGAAAAACAGCATACTGTCGATTCCAGCCCAAATCTCGGCAATCTCGGCAATCCCATGATGATGATGAGAGTTTTACAATCCACTGCCGGCGGTCACACGTTCGGTTCCAAAGCTCCAGTGGGACTTAGAGAGCAGGCACGAGGCCCACCAAAGAAAGGTAAAGCTACAAAGGTAGCCCACGGTAGCGCCAAACCACGGCGTGGCGGGCACCAAGCAAGCAGCATCATGGTGCAGGCTCCACACCCAACCCCTCCAGTGGGCCGGAGGATAGGCCCAAGGTATAAAACCATGAAGGGACCAGAAAGCCCTCCCCCAAACCAGTGGAAGCGGGGCTGGTAGCACACCCGCCGCAACACTCAACTCAGCGACCACAACACCATATGCTCCCAAGATATCGCCCAAGATGGCCAGGATTTGAGCTAGGATGGCTGGGATTGACCCCGGGATTGCGCGACGCGTTTGCAGAGTGCAACCTCCTGACGCAAGTACCAACATCGTCTGCGCATCATCGTGGCTGCAGCGTCGGCAGCTTCATGCATGCGCACGAGCCTTTGCAACTTCCCGGACTACGGGGCCCATCATCTGCTGCAGCTACCAGGAAGTCGCTGCCACATTATTATTACTGCAGCGTTCACAGCAGTACGTACCAAGTTCCACCGAAGAATACTATTTGTCGGATGTCCAAGGATATTTATCGCAGCTCGGATCGGATTTCGCGGCTCGGATCGGATTTGTCTGATCTCCAAGGATATTTGTCGGACAAGGATGTTACAGTCAGGGACACCTCTAAATGCGTTTAAGACCGCGCTCGGTGCGTATGGCCCGAGCACCTTACTGAGATGGCTGGCTGTTGGTGGAAAGCGTGGGCGCACCCCTAGATCCCTTGCCGCAGCGGCAGCAAACGCTTGTTGAAGTTGGTGAGCGCATGTGGGAAAATATATACGAGAGACAGGTGCATAGCCAACCGCCAAAAGATATCTCCCCGTAGGGAGAAAAGCCAAGGCGTGGCCGGGAAGGATGCACAGCCGGGCTGCAACCTCTAACGTGCAAAGGTTTTTTTTGACTGGGATTTCAACCAGCATACACAGGATTCTCAACTTGTAACCTTCAAACCGGCTCTGAGCAAAAGCTTACCCAGCTCTGGGCAATAGCTGACCCATGTAGCACACAACAGTGGCAGTATCAGCGCGCATGAAGCGCAAGAACCCATCTATCTGCCCTTTCATAAAATATATGGCAGATAATGGGCAGATTCTCGTTGCAACCTTACCTGAAAAAGGCAAATGACAAGTGCGCAGTGCAACGGTATTAACTCAATGGTCTGGAGCCCCCATGCCACGGCTGCCTCAGCCAGGCGGCGACTGTGAAGGTCAGGTGCGGTCGCTGTGGCTCCAATCTGTGAGGAGCTGGCATGACCTCCCAATTGCACAAAATATACTGGTTCATTGCCAAAGGGCCTCCGGTCCTTTTTAACAACCTGAGTAAGTAGAAGCCGAGACCCAACCAAAGACCCCAGACCCCGCCCCAGCTCCCAGGCCTCATATATACAGCACGGCAGCACGTCTGGTCGTGCGACGATTCCGTCTTCTCACTCAGAGTCACACCCAGCTAGTCCCACAATAGTCTCTGTTGCGGCAGACTCTGGGCTCTTTCATACTGTCAATGCAAGATGGCTGCTTGCCGCCACTGCTGCCCTGAGTCTCAGGATCGTGCTCGGCGTTAGCTCAGCACATGGACAGGTCACGGCCGGCCACCGCGACCCTACGCCTGCGTAGTGGCGGGGCCGTCAACCTGGCCCCACCCAGGCACCGGCATCTGCTGCTGTGGCGGTGCCGACATCTCTGTCGCGTGCACGCGCTGCATGTCAGGCGCGACGCTGCTGTAGTTGCCGCCAGGTGCTGAGCCGCCTGTGTGGTCGGCGGCGGCCTTGATGGCCGGTGCCGGCTTCAAGTTGCCGTCGTGCGGGCGTAGCTCGTTGTGCTTGCCTGTCTGGTACGCGTCCGAGCCCCGCTCGAGGTACAGCTTCAGAGAGCCTGCAAAGAGGTGGCATTGCACGCAGGGTGTCGGCACAGCTAAGCTAGGATGAATGCCCTTGTCTTCGTCACCATCGTTCAAGGCCGAGCCCAAGCGCAGCCCAGCACCCCCGAGGTGCGTCTCTGCTTATGTTGTCGGGCGGAGCGCGTGGTGCGCACCTGGGGTAACTTTGTGGTACTCCAGGGTCGGCGTCTTGATCGGCATGCAGAAGCCCACGCGCTGCGCCAGGATGCGCCACCACGTCACGGCCGAGTTGCAGCCACCGGACATGCCGCACGCGCTGCAGCCGCACGAGAAGCAACACTGCATGCCAATGAGCATCACGTCAACCACCTCCATCATCTTGCTCCGGTTTCTGAACAGCTTGTCCATGAACGCCAGCCTGTCCTGCTCCAGTATAGAGCCTGCCTTCCCCCCTGTCAGGGCCACAATCTTGATGGTCTTCACAGCCGACGTGTCAAGTGCCACGTCAGCCAGGGCCTCCTGCAAGAGTGCAGGGTAGGGAGTTTTGGATGAGGATCATAGGGCAGGGTGCCTTGATGCAAGGGTGCGTGCCGGTCAAGCAGTGAATGCGCATGCATCCATTTGACGATGATGCACACCTTGATGTTCGCGAGCCAGTACGCCTGCCACAGGTCCACTTTTTTGTGTTCATCTTCCGTCGGGAGCTTTGAGTCGGCCTCGCCAGAGTCTTTGACCGTCTTTTGCCGCCACGCCTCCTCGTCGAGCTTAGCTGCCTCCTGGTGCTTCCCAGCAGCCCTGGCCTTGTCCGCGCGGTCGCTGCATTCCTTCGCGGTGCCATCGTTGAACTACGTGTGCAACACGTGATCCCGGGGAGGGGAAGCGGGGGGGGGGGCGGAGGAGTACGATAAGAGAAAAAGGGAGGGGGGAAGGGGGCTGACGGACGATCATGTTTCAGTTTGAGCAAAGCCCCATCGCACAGTTCGAGGGAGTGGGTGCAAGGCTTTAGCTTTGCTGGTGCTGGTGTTGCACGCCACGCACCATGATGGGGCAGAATACGACGCGAGGCCCGAATCCCGCCTCTGCATCCTGTGCCGCCTTCGCGCTCTCCGCAGCGATCTTCTCGAACCGGGTGTGCACCATGCCCTTCATGATTGGGTGTGTCACGCCAGCATCGTCCGTGAACTTGTCGGGCACAGCCTTTGTGAGGTCGATGTCTCCGTTGTCATCCAGCCACGGGTGGTGGTCACCTGGGCACGACATGATGATGACGAGCTCGTCCTGGCGGCCATACGTCAGCTTCACAAACGTGACAGGTTCGACAGACTTGAAGAACGGGCCGCAGATTCCCGCCTACGGGGAAAAGGCAGCATTTTGTTTGGGAGTGGGAGGTCAGGGGTGGGTTTCAGCGTGGGAGAGCTTGTTAACAGTTTAAAGTAAAAAAATACAAGTACCGTACACAACCGGTGGCCAACCCAACACAAGTCGGGCACACAATCCTGACACAGTAAAAAACTGAAAAACGCCCCAAACGGCCTCGCCACGCCGCCCCGCCGACTCCCACGTGTGTTAGGATGATCGAAGGCTTACTGGGCCGTCACGGGGCCTGGGGAGAGGCGGGGAAATGCGCGGTGGGTGAGGGGCGCCCCACTGCATGGGCTCATGGAACTTTCCGGCCACCATGCGCGGCCCATGGCGCATTCTCATACCTAATTTCAGCGCCGCCAGCTTGCTACGTATACCATTAAGGTTAATCTGGACTGGCGTAGCGCACAGTTGCGTCTGCGTCACGCTCATGGTGTGTGAGCATTCCGAACTTTGGATCGACGGCGTCGCCGCCAGGAGAATCCTCGGGGAGAGTTAACGTTGTCCATCCCTTGAAGATTGTTTCATTTAGATCGTGCTCGATGGGCAGTGCGTGTGGTTGCGTGTGCGCACGTCCAGGCGCCGAAAGGTCCAGCTTCAATCAAAAACACACATCATGAAGCTGAGCCTCTCGGCGTCTAGTCGCGCACACCGGCAACCACATGCACTGCCCGTCGAACACAAGCTAAATGAGACAATCTGCTAGCTCTGGTCTATAGAACAGGGTTGTACGGTACTTTCGTGCTGCCCCACTTTCTGTACGGCTGCGAAACATGGGCCCCTACTAAAACACAACTGACTCGATTGGAGGTTGCCCACTCTAACTGCCTTCGTCGCATTCTGGGTGTGCGCCTGGTCGACCGGCACAGATTAACTTATATTCGGCAGGCGTGCGACACTGAGCCAATTGAGAGCCTTGTGGCAAAGCGATCAATGCAGTGGCTAGGCCATGTGATGCGCATGCCGGCTTCTCGTCTTCCTCGTACGACTTTTGACTGCACAATGGATGTGGCTCGGCAGCAAGGCCGGCCTCCAGCCTCCTCCCGACACTATTTTCTTAAGCTACTGATTCAGCAGCTAGGCGAAACTAGTGGCACTCGTTCTGATTGGAAGACTTTTTCGGACACGGCGTTTGAGCGTGCTCAGGATAGGGTCGGGTGGAGAGCCGTGGTGTACGGTCCGGCTGCCCCTCAGGCGCCGGCCCCTCCACCACGGCGGTCAAGTAGATTGGCAAGCGCCACTTGACCCCCTATCCCCTAGAAGCAGTTAGGACCTATTTTGGAGGCGTCGCACAATAGCTCTCCTTTTTGCTCTGGGACTACACGTTGGCAGGCAGCCGGCTGGTGGCTACCGCCCCTCACAAGTAATTGTTAGGGCCAGAACTGGACTTGGGTCTAGGCGGTGGTACTAGGACTAGAGGTAGTCTTTGCTGGAAAGCCGATGTAACTGTAACTGTACGGTACGTACGTATTTCGGGTCTGGAGCATACGTACGTACGTAATTTTTGGAAATACGTACGTACGCTGGCCATACGCGTGCGAAAATTGGCCCTGTACGCAGTACTAGATGTCTTTTACTTGAAACAAAAAAACGGCCATCTCGCGCTCCTGTTCTTGGATCTGAACCATTCCACTTGCATTGGAAAGCTAGTTGAAAGGGCTATCCAGATCACTGCTGATGTGTAGCAGTGCGCTCTAGTAGGGGGGGGACCTGGAGGGCAGGGAGTTGCTGCCATTTTTTGTGGTGCGGTGCGAGCGCGTGCGCGCGTGCTGTGCGGTGCTGCAGCAGCACCCCACCCCCCACTGCATTGCACTGCTGTATAATGAGGTCATACCGATAGCCCGTGTAACAAGCATTCCAATGCATGTCGAATGGTTCACATCCAGGCAGAGGGCAGGGAGTTGCGTCCGTTGTTGTGTGCATCGTTGCGAGCGCGCGCGCGTGGTGCTGCAGCAGGCCCACCCCCCTACTGACGCGCACTGCTGCATACAAGCAGTGATCTGGATAGCCCCTGTTACAAGCTTTCCAATGCAAGCGGAATGGTTCAGATCCAAGCACAGGAGCGCGAGTTATGACCTTTTGTGTTTCAAGTTTAAGGCGTCTAGTGCTGCGTACAGGGCGTACGTATATGCGCTCCCTCACGTACGTACGCGTACTCACGTACCGTGCAACCCTGCTGTAGAATGAGGTTCGGACGTGGCCCCCAGGGGGAGAACGGTGTCTTCAAAGTTTTGATTTATTGAATGATGTCAGGTTAGTGGGGGCAGGTGTGCCCGACTTGGGTGGGGGTGGCCATGTATGGTATGTACCGTATGAAATTGCGATTTGGGGCGTCATTCAAACCGGCAAAACAAGATCCCTATGATTAAATGCTGGAAAGCCCACCGCACCTCGCCCCCCCCCCCCCCCTCCTCCTGTCCCGTCTCCTCCCCTTCCCCTCCCCTCCCATCTCCTGCCTCTCCTCCCTCCTCTCCCTCCTTGCCACCGAGGGGCGGGGGGCCCTCTGGGGGGGCAGGGACGGGGGGGGGGGGTCCAAAACGAGGGTCCAAAACTAATTTGGCAAGGAAACCGCATGAACGTGTGTGCAAGATACAAACTGCACCTCGTACGCCTCCCCCGTGAGCAGCTTCTCCTTGTAGTGCGTGAGGTCGCAGCAGCAGCAGTAGATGCCATTGCAGGCTGCCGGGAAGGCCCACTTTGCGCCCGACCACCAGTCCTGTGCATGGATTGCGATATTGGGGGGAGAGGGGGGGCGGGGCTTAGGGGCCATTTCAGTGATGGTGGTGGTATATGTGTGTGTGAAACAGAGCCAAGAAGTCAGCTCTCTATTCGGCTGCCACACACTCGGGTTGTTATACCAGTACCGTAAACTCCATAAGCCTGTAGCGATGGCCTAAAAAATACTCTTTGAATGATCCTGTGAGCGGATTGTTATTTCGGGGGGAGAGGACGGGTCCATGTGTGTTAGTGGCGGTGAGGTGTGGTCATGTGAGTATTTTTTTTTGCGAGTTTTGGCGATTTGTATTAGTTTTCGGCTTTGCGGGAGGGAGGCGTGGTCTGAACAGAAAGTTATTTGCAAAGACAAAGAGCCGAGAGCAGCACAACGGCATGCTTTGCGTGAAAAACGCTGTGTATTGACCCTGGTATGAGCGGTCAACGTTTCCGGGGCCGGGAAATACAGCACAACTAAAATCCTTCCCAGGGGACACAGTCTAGGCCTTAAATCACGCCCCCAAAACCACCGGGCATGTACGTGTAAAACCTGTAAAACCTGTGAAACCCAGGGAACACTGCAGCACACCCCAGTGATATCCTTTTCAGGATTATAAAATAAATTATTCCACAGCCGGATTTTGCTTTGACCGCATTGACCGCTGACCTCCCGCTGACCGTTTGTTCTCATACACAGGTCATTTGAAAGTTGTTAACGTGCTCTGTCTGGCGGGCTTGTCAGACTTACAATCCACTGCCTGGGTTGAGCTGTGCGCAAGGTCAAAGTACAGATAGAAAATAGCCAAATGGCTGTGTACAGCCGAAAAGGAAATCACTGACTCACCCGCCAGAAGGCCGTCCACTGCTTGCTGTTGATGTCGTCAAAGCGCTCCTTGATCTGTTGTGCAGGCGCGGGGATAACAACAAGTGGGGTTAGCAGCAGCGCACATAGCAGGTTTACTGATTGTGCACGTACGTTTATAGTTTTTACGTATAAACCCTGCAAAGGGCCCGAGGCATGGATTACTGAACTCCAACGCGCCACAGTGCAGTTTATTCCTTACCAGACTTGCTTGTCCTCTCCCCTACCACATTCACAACTCCTCAGGCGGCGCCTTAGACGGTGCCTGAGTCGTCGCCTCAGGCACACACCCAATCGTCGTAGGTGATGCCTTGGACGTCATCCCGACGGCCTCAACCGCCACCCCGACTGCCTGAGGCACACGCCACCGCCTGAGGCTCAGCCCTGACCGCCTGAGGCGGTCATGACTGGCTTCACTCGCACGCTTAAGACGTTGGGATTTGGGTAGGGCCCCTACCAGCCCCTCCCCCTACCATACCTGCTTGTCCTCCATGCCCAGTGCAATGAAGCCAGGCGAGGCTCCATACTTACGGTGGAGGTCTAGGCGGCGCGATCCTGTGGGCATGTGAACCCCGTGGCCATGCTCCCACAGGGTGGAGTCAGAACTGCGGGCCGAGTGCCCTGTCTAGGTCCAGCCCCGACCCAAAGCCCCCCACCACGACTAGCCAGGCACCCGTCTGTAGTCGATTACGCTGCCGGTAGGTGTGTCACACACGACTGTAAAAAACATCATCATCATCACCAGCCCCCTCCCCCTCCCATACCCGCCTGTCCTCCATGCCCAGTGCAATGTAGCCAGGCTGGTCTCCATACTTACGGTGGAGGTCTAGGCGGCACGATCCCGTGGGCATGTGAACCCCGTGGCCGTGCTCCCACAGGGAGGAGTCAGATCTGGGGGCCGAGTGCCCTGTCTAGGTCCAGCCCCGACCCAATAGCCTCCCACCACTAGTAGCCAGGCACCCGTCTGTAGTCGAGTACGCTGCCGGTAGGTATGTCAAACACGACTGTAAAAAAATATCATCATCATCACCAGCCCCCTCCCAGACCTGCTTGTCCTGCATGCCCAGTGCAATGTAGCCAGGCGAGGCTCCATACTTCTTGCGGAGCTCGGGCCTGGCCAGGCGGTGGCCCTTCTTCAGCTTCGTGAGCATGGCTCCGAATGGGTCTGAGGCGGGCAGGGGTGTAGCGGAGTGTCAAACTTTCAGCAGTGCTACTTCAATTGATTTCAATTCATTACCTTATACAGACCGGCCACCGTCGGCAGGGGGGGTGCGCCCCCGGATCCCTGCTACCGTTCAAGATTATGAAAGTCTTTCAGTCATGGCTATTTTGTGCATGCAGCAGCAAGCAATGCAGCAGCATGCAGGTCACGCAGTCAACACACGGTCCCCCTTGAAATCCCTCCAGGTCCTGCACAGGTGGCTGTTGAGAGGAATTCGCAAAATTTGAACCCGCGGCGCCAGCCCGAGCAGGCTAAAACCAGTGTTGCATGTTTGCGGATTGGCCAACGGAAAACTGGCCTGTGCACAGTGATTTCCTTTCCGGCTGTCCACAGCCATTTGGCTGTATTCCGGCTGTGCTTTGACCTTAGCCACAGCTAGAACCATTGATTGGATTGGTAGTCTGACGAGCCCGCCAGATAGAGCTCTTCAAGAGGCTTCAAAAAACATATGATGACTAATGGTCGATGGGAGGTCAACGGTCAACGCGATCAAAGCTAAATCCGGCTGTGGAATAATTTAAAAAAATGAATTGAAGCTCACAGTCCCCATAGTAACCCCCCTCCCCACTAGAGACCCACAACCCCACACGGATGATGTGATTTTGCACTGTGTATTGGGCCGTTTGGGCTAAACTCGCGATGTATGTGTAGCCAGTATCCCCAGCTCTCGATCCCGCGCGTCGCGATGAAGCGGGCATGCCCGTGGGGCGCAGGAGCAGGTGTTGGGAGTGACAGCTGGGGGTAGAGGGCCTGCCCGCGCCGCTGGGCACTCCCAAGGCCCCATTTCAACGCCGCTGGAATTCATGTGATATATCGAGCTTGGTGCTGGCCCTGGGGAGTGGGCGCAGCTGCGTTTGGGGGGTGCCAAAGCTTGAATGTGCATGGTGCCGAGGTGTCCATGGACCTGCTCTGAGGCCTCCCTCTAGCTGTTTAAGTCTAGTACTTAACCCCCACATGCGTTGCGTGCCCCGAAACAGAGGCTGGGGGGCTTGCTGGAGCATCTCGGAGGTGTGTGTTTGGGTGGATCGTGCAGGGGTTGCTCCGCAGCCTCTGGTTGACATGCGGGGCGATCGATGAGAGAGAATGCTTAGTAGAAGTCACAATGAGCTCTGTGCTGCGTCGTGGGCACGTGCGCTGGCCCTGGGGTGTCTATCGGTGGCCGCGCTTACTTAACCTCGACATCGTGGCTGACACCTGGGCGGAAACGAGGTCCTTGCCCATTTTTTCTGACCCCGCCGCCACGGCTCCCAGTATAAAACAATATATAGCATTGATTGACGCAAAAATTGGAAGGGTATGTATCACCGATTTTGACCTGGAGTCGCAGCTCCCTTTAGGATGATCTAGGTAGCCGCGCCCCACGCCCCCAATCGATGCTCTGGCTGTAATCGTGGTGGTACAGGGGTCTTGCCCACTGATTTTCAACAGCGGCGGAGCCGCCGGGGAGTGGCTGGGTGTCTCCACCAGCCTCACACCGGCCCCCTCGCCAGTAGCGCCCCCAGAGCCGGGTGCCCTCATGTTAGGGGCGGCGATGGGACGCCAGGGGTATGAATAATACGTGTGCAAAGCGACGTAGACGCTTGTTGCAGGAGCACGGCGCGATCACATCATCCGGCCAAAAAGGGTGTTTTGACCAAGGTATGGGGACTGTGATTGAAACTCACTGCCTGTGCGCACCAATGGTGAAGTTCTCAGACGTCAGCAGGTCGCCCTTCATTGCCTCTTCGATGGCAGCCGTAGTGTCAAGGTAGCAACACATCAGGCAGGGGCAAGAGGTGTAGGTCATGCACGTGCCCCATTTGAAGAGGCACTTGGTGCAGTCCGTCGTGCCCGCGTTGCTGAAGAGGCACGACCCCAGGCAGAATGCCGCCATGGGTGCTGGTGCGTGTGCTGATGACCGAAGGTGGACAGATCACGATGGTACGGGCGCTGACCTGCACACACACACATCAGGGAGAGGGGGGAGGCGGGGGGGGGATGAGTCAATGGTCATCTCTGAAGGAATAACGCGTGAGTAATACGTGACTTTCTGACTGCCAATTGACTGAAAATCCGACACCTGAAAGGAAGACACTGGTGTGAGTCCACGGTTTGTGTGGGTGTCACTCAAGGTTGCCTCAGTTGACCACTAGCAATGGTCAGCTCCCAGCACGCATTCAATTTGTTTTTACGAGTTTCAGTGGCTTCTAGTACTTCAAAGTACATGATTTGTTGTCGGGGCTGGCGTGCATGGGCTCAGTCCTGAACATCTTAACGCGTGTGGCTCTCAAGACCGTGGCACTACCTAGCATCAGCAGCAGGTACAGCAATAGCAGCAGGAACAGCGGAAGCAGGCGCAGCAGGTGCAGCGGCAGGCACAGCAGGAACAGGAGCAGCAGCAGACCCTGGCAGAGCTACGAATGCACAATGAGGTGCATGCCAGGGGGCAGGGTTGCACGGTACGTGAGTACGCGTACGTACGTATTTTTGTACGTACGTACGTACGTGAGGGAGCGTATATACGTCCTATACGCGCCCTATATACGCCCTGTACGCAGCACTAGACGCCTTTTGCTTGAAACACAAAAAGGTCATAACTCGCGCTCCTGTGCTTGGGTTTGAACCATTCCACTTGCATTGGAAAGCTTGTAACAGGGGCTATCCAGATCACTGCTCGTATGCAACAGTGCACTGCAGTAGGAGGGTGGGCCTGCTGCAGCACCACGCTCGCGCGCTCGCAACGATGCACACAACAACCGACAGAACTCCCTGCCCTCTGCCTGGATTTGAACTATTTGACTTGCATTGTAAATCTTGCAACACGGGCTATCGGTATAACATCAGTATACAGCAGTGCAATGCAGTAGGGGGGGTGTCTGGGGTGTGTGCTGCAGCACACCACGCACAAAAGCGCTCGCACCGCACCACAAACAAAAACTCCCTGCCCTCCAGGTACCCACCTACTGGAGCGCACTGCTACATATTAGCGGTGAGCTGGATAGCCCTTTCAACCAGCTTTCCAATGCAAGTGGAATGGTTCAGATCCAAGCACAGGAGAGCGAGTTATGACCGTTTTTGTGATTCAAGTAAAAGGTGCCTTGTGCTGCATACAGGGCCGATTTTCGCACGCGTACGTACGCACGCTCCAGACCCGAAATACGTACGTACCGTGCAACCCTGCCAGGGGGTGTAGGGGGGGGGGGCGCGCTGCGGCGGTTGTCAGGGGCCATGCGCCGGCAGGGGGCATGCGGCGCTGAGGCGCGAGCCAGAGGCCATGCGGCGGTGGGGAGGCATGTGCTGAGGCGCGTGTCAGGGGCCATGCGGCGGGGAGCGCGTGCGCTGCGGCGCAAGCCAGGGCCATGTGGCGGGGGGGAGTGCGCTGCGGTGCGTGCCAAGGGCCATGTGGCGGCTGGGAGGCATGCGCTGCGGCGCGTGCCAGGGGCGATGGGGGGGGGGGCCCTGCGCCGAGGCACGTGTCAGAGGCCATGCGGCGGGGGGGCATGCGCTGAGGCGAGTGTCAGGGGCCATGCAGCGAAGGGGAGGCATGTGCTGTGGCTCGTGCCAGGAGCCATGGGGCGGGGGGGCATGCGCTGAAGGGAAAGTTAAGGGGCCATGCGGCGGCGGGGAGGCATGCGCTGAGGCGCGTGTCAGGAGCAATGCGGCGGCGGGGAGGCATGCGCTGGGGCGCGTGTCTCGGGGCCATGCGGCGGGGGGGGGGGCATGCGCTGAGGCGCGTGTCCCGGGGCCATGTGGCGGGAGGGCATGCGCTGAGGCGCATGCCAGGGGCAACGCTGGCCCCGTGGTCACTTCGTTCCCGACAAATCGCCTACAGCGGAATACGGAAGGCAGGCGGAAGAGATTCTGGGTAGGAGATCTAGATAGAGAGTTTTTTCTGCGGGGAGGGTGCCTGAAGTCGTGCATCTGCGCCACAACCTGGGTTTGAACATGGAATGGGGAGCAGTAGAGGAGGGGGGGGCAGGGGCGGTGTCCTACTGTACGTGTACGACTGTAATCCTTCGAGACAGTCCCAACACAACGGTCATAAACTCGACGGCAACTAGCTGTTCTGGGTATACCGTCCGGGCGGTTAGCTTTTGCGTATAATTGTTGTTTTTGGCCCCCCCACGAAGCAAATAAATAAAGACAAATCGTCGAAAATCGCGTTGCGGGGGGTCAAAACGATGAAAAACGACGAAAAACGACCCCAACAACTAGAGTTTGACCCTCCTCGTGAAGGCAAATAATATGGACGGTATATATATATGTATTTTTTTCCTTCAAGTCTGGCGTGGTCGGGGCTCAGGGAGGTGGTCTGTGTATTTTGAAAGCTGGAAACGGCGATTTCGGTCGACATGGACGACTCGAAACGTGCTAAACATTTTATGATTGAGCGGTAGATTGTGGCGGGTGTCCGGGGGACGTAGCCTCCGGTAGCAAGGCAGCCCATCACCATGTGCGGGGGTGCTGTCCTAGCTTACAGGCAGCATGCGATGGTCCTTTGGCATAGCCCCTTGCTGCAACGCAGGACACCAACGTGTGCTTGTTGAGCACACGAGGTGTGTGTGCGCGTGGCGCGCCACGTGGCGGGGGTCCGTGGGCGCAGGCCCCGGGTAAGGCAAAGCATGTGTGTGTGTGTGTGTGTGTGCTTGACTCACTCACAGGCAGGGGTGTGTGGGGATGAGGGGGTCGTTTTGCTGTGCTCCTGCACGGCTGGCCACTGCAAGCGTGCCGGTCGAGCACACGGGCCGCGTGAGGCACGGGTCCGGGGGCGCATGCCCCCGCTATCAAGGCAGACCAACATGATGCGTTTGTGTGTTTGGCAGTCTCACAGGCAGCACGTGAGGGTCCTTAGGACCAGCTCTGTAGCAAGGCAGCCAAATGGGCACAGCTGATCAGACGCTGCATATCTAAGCCAGGTGCAACACCTCCGACCCCACCGTGAGCGGCCTCCTTTGCAGGGTTGCTCGCCTTGATCAGCGACTCGTTGAAGTGCTGGCCCTGCGTGGTGGTTGCGGGGTGGGCATGTTTTGGGTGAAGAACTTGGATGGCCAGCACTGGTCAATGACTTTGTGCGCGCGCGCGCGGCGCACAGAAAGCACTCGGTCCCTCAATGCGTGGCGATGACATTTGGTTACCCGGTTATCCGGGGAGAAGAGGGGGGGGACTGTACACTGTCCTACGGGTGCTGATGCTGATCACTGTGACGGCTGCACGGCTGGGACCACCCTCCCCACGCCACTTGCGCCATAGCCCGATCTGAACCACCTCACGTGCATGCATGCGAGGCGCGGCACCCATCGGCGCCCTGCGGTGACCATCCGCGGCATGGTCGCGAATATGAGCACCCACCGTGGGATGCGATGCGCCTTTCAGGAAGGATGCCAGTAGCCGAAACGCTAGCAGCTGAAATTTGGCCGAGACAATGAATGCAACGAAGCGGACTCTAAGATGTAACGAGAGCCCACAACCGCGCATCCACACTCGGCGCTACAGGCGCTACTTCACCACGCGCGCGCAAGCGCGCGCAACAGTGCGATACTATACCCGATGGCACGAGGCGTTAAGCTTGTAGTAGTGCCGACTGGCTGTCTTCGGTAGCGTCTCGAAATTCCGAGTTGTCCTGATTACCCCGTACGGCCCTGCTGCCGTTGCCCTTGCTCCACACTTGCAGCGAGCGCAGTGGCTGGGCTGGGGGCGCATCCCCCAACCGGCGCCGTGTGACGACAGCTGCGATCACTCCGGGCTCGACCCCTGGTCCAGCGCTGGTCCAGAGCTGGTCCATAACCAACTGAGTCTTGACCCGGTCTGGACTGGCCTGGACACGCTGGACCCGGTCCAGGCACCAGCTAGGTAGTCCTGGGACCAGTTCAATAATCCATTGTCATTTACAATGAATGCTAAGGTAAACTGGCCAAGCTATACAAGGTAAATTGGCCAAGGTAACCTGGTCGTCATCTAGTAAAGCCAAGATACGATGGAGCTGGTGGACCCAACACACGCCAAGGAGCCCAACATGCCGGTGCCAGTTGGGAAGACGATGAGGTACTTGATAACTTGGGTCGCTGAGCAGCACCAGCTGTAGCAGCCCACAGGTTGAACCTGCAGCAGGCAGGCAGCATGCCAGGCGTTGGTTGTGGCGCGATATGAGCATGGGCGGGGTGGCACGCGGTGCATACATGCGCGACACCTCACGGCTGGCAGCACGGCAGGCGTTGGTTGTTGTGCTTGGGCGAGGGTGCCCCGCGTGGGGAGGGGTATGATCCGCATGCACGTTGCACACACACACACGCGTGCACGCTCGGCTGTTGGGAGTGACATGCCATGCAGAGCCCATGCATGGAGTGCGCGGCACGTCACGCGTGCGCGCGTGAACCCATCAGCGCACCTTGGGAGTGTTGGCACCTGCTTGGGCGTGCGTGACCAGGGATAGGGAGCTGCGAGGGGAGGGTGGGAGGGCATGCACGTTACACGCCATGCAGACAGCGCCCATGCATGCAGACAGTGCCCACGCATGGCAGTGCCCCGCCCCCTCCCCCCCACCACCACCACCACACCCGCCCTCGCCCCATGCCTGCTGCGCGCGCATCCCATGCCCATACCCGCGTGCATGCTTCGGTGGGCCACCCACGCACCGTCAGTAGCGATGCGATACAGTTGGATCGGATCGGGAGTAACGCCATGCAGGCCGCTCCGCGCGCGCGCCCCGCCTCCTGCCGAGACCGTATGATGGCGACGCCCAGCATCAGTCAACGCGTGTGGCATGTCGCTGCCTGAGTGGGACTGGGCCGCAACGTCAACGCACCATACGTCTCAGGTGCCCTTCGGATGGCGATGCGTGTCGTCGTTGGTGCTCGTTTCAAAGGCCCTCGATCACGTGGCATGTTGGATCATAGCGCTGGCTGCGCCGGCGACTGCGCACCCGCGGAGAAGCCACCACCACCTTCAGCCCACGCCTCGCCACCCTCGCCGCCAGGCATCGCCATGATCGAGAATATGCGCGGAGCTTGGCTGACCAGTGGACCCGCGGCCCTGGCACATGAAGGGAGTGTAAACACCCCACACCAGACGCTCTTGCCAGAGCTCTCGCCAGAGCTGTCGCCCTTCCTGCCCAAGGACACCCGCCTTGCCACAGCTGTTAGCAGAGACGTTCCTACAGTAGTACCGCCACCTGAGTGCAGGCTGCATACAGTTATTGCCTGCTGTTGCAGAGGCTCCTGCGGCTGCAGCCACACCGGGGATGATGATGATGAGTTTTTTACAATCCACTCTCTGGCGGGCACGCGTTCGGTTCCAAAGCTCCAGCAGGACTTAGAGGAAGCAGTCCTGAAGACCTGCCAACAGAAAAAAGGGGGGATGCCCCACGGAAGCGCCACCCACACGCGGTGGCGGGCACCAAGCAAGCAGCACCACAGTGCAGGCTCCACACTCAACCCCTCCAGGAAACGGATGGCGGGCCCAAGGTATAAAACCATGACACAACAAAGGGGTGGGTCGGGCCCACCACACCCGCCCACCCGCGCGGCATGCCGCCGCCCTCAGCAAAGGACGCCAGCGCGTCCCACAGATCCATCGTCGCCAGCTCCCCCGCCCGCTCAACCGCCACCGAGCGAGCAGGGGGCTGCACACCATCACGCGGGCACGTAATGCGCCACAAGTGGCGGCGGCCTCGCTCCATGGCGTCCACCACGAGCGCTGCCACCACCGCCCACACACCAGCACGCACCCCAGCGGGAGGCTGCAGCAGCCACACCTGGCAGCACGTGATGACCGGCGTAGGAGCAGGGAGGGCAGCAGCAGCCGCCACCACCACCGCCTCCGCCACCGGGCACCCCCAGAAGCTGTGCGCACGCCACGCCGTCGCCGGCGGCCCGTCCTCATCACGGCGCCGTCGCCGGCGGCCCGTCCTCATCACGGCGCCGCCACCCGCAGGGGCACTCGGGCACGCCTAGTGCAGCCTGCTTGTGAAAACCACTCACCCACAGCCGCCAGATGGGCTCCTTGCGAGCGTTGAGGAGCGGCATCCGCCACAGTGTCGGCACCGCCGCCTCCAGGCCGCGCAGCCCCGCGAAGACCTGCGCGTCGGTCGCGCGGGGGCCCCCGTGCGGCCCGTGGTCCTGCGCCAGAGCCGCCTCCACCGTGGCTGCCCGCCGCACTTGCCGCTCGTCCACAACCGCCCGCAGTTGAAGCGCTACCGCCAGCTTGCACGTCAGTTTCCCCACCACACCCGGGCCGTGCGCAAACCCAACCCATCGGGGCTCGCCCGCGGCGCCGCCCCCCCCAGGTAGGGGAGCAGGTTGGGCAGCTGTGGATCGGAGGCCAGGCCGCCCACGCTGCCAGCCAGCCGGCGTGATGACACTCGGCAGCTTCCACCCAACCAGCTGCAGGATCTCCACCACAGCAGCGCGCTCGCCCGCCTGGGGGAGGGGCTGGAAGTGACGGAGCGGCCAGAGCACAGTGAGGGCAGCTCCACCAGCCGCCGCCTCGGGGAATGAGTCAAGTGGTCTCACGGACGGTGACCAACAGCAGAAACACACGAAAACACAGTGATAAGACACACACACTGGGTAAGTGTGTGTACCCCCCTCTTCCCCTCTTTCCCCCCGAGTGGAAGCCGGGTAGGCGCTCGTCCGCACGTAATCGCAGCGGTGCGTGCGTATCGCAGCCACAATTGCGGCTTGGCACGTGTGTTGGCATACGCACGCATGCGTGCTCTCCCCTCCCCCCTCGGTGGAAGTCGAGCAGCCGCCCTACTGGGACGGGGGGGGGGGCACACGCCCGTCATGTGGCCTCTCCAAAGACCCATCCATCGCCAATCCCCACTTCCAAACCCTAAACCTTGGAACTTCAGTGCTTGCCACACGAATCTATCTAGTCTACCTGGCCGCTGTCTCCCCGACGCGCGTGCTCGCTTCGGCCGCCCGAGGCCCCCCGCAAAAGGGGGCCGTCGTCCCGCGAGCCGCGCGGGCACGAGCAAGGCCGGTGTCACCTACCTAGCTGGTCCACACCTTGAATCTTGAACTTCTTCACTTCCGAAACACCGGCCTGGTTTCTCTACTAGTACTGTGCTCAGCCTCACTGCAGCTCAGTCTCAGCCCAGCCTAGCCCAGCTTGGTGACACTGCCCAGTCCCTGGACCAGCCTGGACCCGTCTGGACCCACCTGGACCCGTCTGGACCAGGGGTCGCACCCGGAGTGGATTTGGGGTGTGCGCGCACACCGCATGCGGAGGGCCTGCGCAGGAGGAGCCGCTCTGGTCAAGCACCCTCCCACAGCTGGAGCTGCCTGCTGCGCAGCACACAGCTGAGTGACAGGAACCACCTGGTTAGGTGGCCGGGCATGCGCTCTTCAGCAAAATCGAAGCTGCTCGTTGGCTACGCGGTGCACCCCGCAGGGGCGACCACGCAGATGCCCCTGCTCGCTGCGGTTGTGGGGCCGGAGCAGACTGCCTTCCTTGCTGGCCACCGAGTCTTGGACAACATCTGGCTCAGGTGCTGCCAGGCCTGTCGGCTGCTAATATGGCGGAGGGCGTTGGGCCGCCAGCGGGCGCAGCGCTGGCGCTCCTCGACTTCTCCAAGGCGATCGACACCATCGACCGTGGCTTCCTCCTCGTCGCCATTGCGGTGGTGATCGTCGGGGACGGCGTGCTTGCTTGGACCCGCACCATCCTCACGCACATCGGCCGAGGTGAAAGGGTTCATCTCTGCTCTGCGACAAAACGTGCCGGGTGTGAGCCAGGGCTCCCTTGCGGCGTCTGCCCTCTTCCGTTTCCTTGGGCATGCGCTCGCGTGTTTCCTTCGTGTTGCCTCGGCGGTCACCACCGCTGAAGCCGTGATGGTAGCCCGCCTCCACGGGCAGCCATCTTGACCAATGTCCAGCATGCATTGACGGGCGCCAGCTCCTCCGCTCGTCGATCGACTCGTCGAGATCGGTGCCGCATGGCATCCTGCATGGGGGGAGGATAAGGGCCGTCTCCCAGCACGGGCCGCGGCAGCGCCGCGGCTACTCGCCAAGCCATGGCAGCGCCGGGCAAGCCGCTCCTGAAGTGTTCCACCGAGGGGCAGTCTAGCAGGAGCCAGGCCAGTCGTATTTTACCCCGCTCGTCAGCGGCACGGAGATCCTCGTCACCAGCAGCGCCACATTGCTGGGTTCAGGGCTCGGCGACGAGAACGCGCCTCCGTTAATCGAGCCCCAGCATACGCAACGATGAATAATGGCACATGTAACGACCGCTCGCAACAAGGGCACAAGAGAGAGTGGCGGCAAATGCTAGCTGCTCTGTGTAGGGCTCTCCAACCTGCGAGCACAAATTGGAACTGATTACAGAAGCTTCCAGTGCACTCCTCTTCCCATTCCCAATACGACCCCTCTCTCTTTACAGAGAACGGGGACTTGCTCCTACATTCACTGGAAAACAGCTGCCGCCCATGCAATTCCCATCTTACGCGTCATCCTCACGCCCCGGGGTCCTCCGGACGCGAATGTGTAAAACCTGTAAAACCCGCTTCGGCCTGCTTATCCCTCGTGCATGCGCTTCACACACCCAAACGGGGAGGCCCAACACAACGCAGTGCCCAGCACTTTGCAGATCCAGATTGCAGCCCAGCACAACGTAGATTATGGCCCGCCACATCGCAGATTGCGGCTGTGATGTGGCGCTCCCAGCCGGCCATCGCCACACTTGCAAGCACTCCTACGTGCCAACATCCTCGACTCCGCCCAGGCTCACAAGGTCCGCCAGGTCCTTGTTGGCAGCCAGCACCTTCTTGCTGTCCGATGCCCATCCGATCTGAGGCAGGGTGCGCATTTTAAGGCAGGCGGGTGGGAGGGTCAAGGCAGGCATTGGCTGGGCGGCGGTTGGAGTTCTGGTGCATGAGAGCAACATGCACGCTAGTAGACGCTGTGCGCACCAACCTGGGGCGCAATCGAGAGCAGTCGCTCCAGGTGGTGCTGGCTCTTCGCGCGCTTGCCCCACACGCGGTAGAGGTCGGCAAACTGGCGCTGCACACAGTTGGGCAAGTGCAACAGGGAGGGGTGGGTGGGTGGGTGGGTTGGCGGGGATGAGAGGATGCTCAGCTTGGTGGGGCGGGTGGTGACACCAGACCACGTGAGACACGGGCTCTCATAACGCTGAGGCTGGGACAGGGACCGGGTCGAGAGATGCAATGCATGTTACGGGTCAGGATACCAACTGAAGTCAGCGTGGCCTATCAGGCTCTCCTTGTAGGCCCCCCTGTATATCTATCATGTGCCTTTACTCCCGGGGTCCTGTCAGTACTTGCATGCAAACCTTTTTTAACCTAGTGGGCATGAGTGGATCTTGTGCGGGCTGCACCCTACCTGCGTGTTTGCGACCAGCGGGTGGTACGATCCGAGCGCGTCGACGCGGATTGCCATCGACTGGTTGAACATGTCCTCGGCCAACTCATAGCGCTGCAGCCCCACAAGCGAGATGCCACACTGCTGCATGCTCATTGCAACCTCGGTGTGCCGCAGGCCAAGCACCGATTTCCGCATGCTTAGGGCCGCTTCGTGCAGCTTCAGAGCCTCGGCGTGGTCCCGGTTCTTCATATGGTAGCCGAGCACAGTCAGGCAGAGCGCTGTGACCGGGTGCGGTTCGTCCCCGTAGAACGCAAGTGCGAGGGACCGTGCCTGCTCTGCCGCGGGGATGCCCTGCTCCATGTTGCTCATGTAGTCGAGCGTCCCCGAAAGCTCACAAAGGCACATGATGTGCTCGACCTTGAGCTCATCGGTGCCGAGGCTGCACACCGCGCACAGGTCGACAGCCTCCTGAAGGGCTGCCACCGACTCGGGATACCTGCAGTGTTGGTGGTGGTGGTGGTTACAATGCTGCCGAATGGGTGTTTTTGGTGCATATGAGTGGATTTGTCAATGAGTGGCATCAACCTGGAGAGGGGCGCACGACACACCAGTGCACGGCTAGGGCACGGGCTCGCGGCAGGTATGTGTGGTGGTTCAAAGTGGCACAGCAATTTCGCCCACACATCGCAGCGGGCGTTGGGGAAATCCGCTTAGGTATCCCCTACCCACGACCCCCGGGCCGTATCCAACGCCGCAGCGATGGCACCACGGTCGCTTCCAGTCCCTTGGGTGCACCAAGGAGGCAAGGGGCGCGCTGGGCGGCGAGATCTGTGGGCATGCACTGGACACGGCGTGCGCACACACGTTTTCCGTGGCCAAACAGGACATGCATGGGATCACATGGGTCTAGCAATAGCGTCTGCTGCATGGAGTGCGCCTTGGAAGGCTCCGGGGACGAGGTTCTACTGTGGGGTCACCCCTCCTGATTGGACTAGGAAAAAACTGCCTCGAAGGAGCCGTCGCTAAGCATACGGCCTTATGAGGCGATTATAACAGGCACGTTTGCCTCCTCTTCTGGTCTGGTCTGGTCTTCTGGGCTGGTCTTGGAGGGCGTGTCGGGGCCTGGCCGGGTGTGCATCCACACGATTGTGTGCAGACCGCGCCCGGCACAACCTGAAAGAGTAGACGGAGGCAAACGCCCCTGTTCTTATCGCCTCATTAGGCTGGATGCTTAGCGACGGCAGGCGGCTGGTAGACAGACAGGCACAACAGAGAGCACAACAGGGACACATGCGATGCACTTGGCAGCATCCACCGACCTGTGACTCAGCCTACCATGCCGTAATGAATCAGAACCGGGGCCGGACCAGATACCAAGAGGCCTCCAACCAAGTGACAAGCATGATCAACGGCATCCACTCACAGGAACAGGTCTCGCAGCACGACGCCCTTGCGCCGCAGCGCCAGCGCCAGCACCCACTGTGCCTTGGGGTCGGAGGAGCCAGAGAGCGAAGTGCTCACGTCATCCAGCAGACCGCCGTCTTGCACAAGCTCCTGCTGCTCTGCCTGCCAATGCGTGCGTTTGTTCAAGTGTACGAGTTGAAGAGCGGGAGCGGGAGCGAGGGACGGCGTGAGACAAGCAGGGCAAGGGGGAGGGGGAGCGGGAGTGGGTGTGTCAGCGCGTCAACCTCACCCACCTGCGTGCGCGCCGGCCGGAAGTGCGCGTCGACCGCCTTGCAGAGCGCCTCCCCAATGACATCGCACGGGACGGCTTCCGATGCCATCGCTGCCAGATTCTCGCACGCAGACGTCACGCAGGGACCGTCGTGCACCTTCGTATGCGGGCATGTTTGGGTGCGTCAAAAGGTTGGGCAGCAAGGTCACTTCTCCCCCTCTCTCTCAAATGCTTACACACACACGCCCTCTCCCTCTCTCACTAAACTTACCATGGCGAGGTATGGAAGCAGCGCCACCAGCGCCAGCAGGTCGCCCAGGTATGCCTCTGCAATTTTGTACTGCTGCACCGCCAGCCTCAGCGCCTGCTGCACGTTCCCCTTGTTCTCCACAATCTTGTTGTAGGACGACATTGGAGAGGTGCGGTACTTCCGGAAGTCAATCAGTGCGAGCTCGACGCACAGGCGCACAAACCTGAGCCACGAAGGAGAGATGTCTGCAAGCACAATGCCCATGCCCTTGGCCTGGGAGGTGCAATGATGGGACAGGTGTGTGTGTGTGTGTGTGTGTGCGTGTGTGCGTGATCAGTCTCCAACCGCACACACGAGGCAACCAAATCACAGCTATCACACACACACACATCCAGACACGCACATCAACAACCACACACAAACCTTGTCCACGTCCTTGCAAATGTTGTGCGCCGCCTCGCGGATCGTCGGGGTCACGCGGTACAGATTTGACCGGCTGGTAACACTCAGGAGGTTCCACTTTCTGAGTGAGGCGACAAGCTGCGCGTGTTTGCGTGTGTGCACGGCATGTTTCACGTGTACCGTCTGAATACCGAAATACCGTGTACGTATATGTACGGTCAAACAACCATGTGTACAACAACGGCTGTGTTGGGCGTTATGTACACTTTTTGGGTTTGGGCGTAGTACTAAACGACCTCACCCCCTTGTTGCAATTCCCCCCCATCCTTACCTCCCGTCCATCAGACAACCGCATGTCCAGAACGCTCTTCAGGATCTTGATGTCAAACTGCAGGTATAACGTGAAGTATGCGTGTGTGTGTGAGAGGAAGTGAGAAAGCGACATAAAGAAAGTGAGAGGGAGCGGGCGAGCGGGCATGAGAGAGACAGAGACAGAGGCAGAGAGAGAGAGAAATTGAGAGAAGGAGAGAGATGGAGAGAGAGAGAGAGAGAGAGAGAGAGAGAGAGAGAGAGAGAGAGAGAGAGAGAGAGAGAGAGGGAAAGAGAACTAGAGAGAGCAGGAAATATAGAGAGACAGCGAGAGAGAAAGCGAGCGAGAGAGAAAGGGAGAGAGGCAGAGAAAGCGCAATTGTTCATGCTGACATCAATTCAGGATGGGACGAGTCAAGGTTTGTCGTGTTAAGGTCACTTACGTTTCCGGGCAGCACCATCACAAGCTTGATCAGCTGCGTGCGCATGTTTGCTGTGAGCGTGCTGAGTGAGCGCATGATGGACGTCTCAACCTTGCCCATCGCAGCCCCCGCAATCGTGTCCTTGCCCGCAAGCCCTGCCATTCCACCACTTCCGAGCACCTCCGTGAGGGTCAGGCGCCCGTCTGCAATGATGTTGGCGATGATCTGTGAAGGGAGGGTGGAGGGGGGTGGGGGTTGATAGAGAGAAATGGCCAGGGAGGAAGGGAAAGAGAGGGGGGGAGGAGATATGGATATAGAGAGAGAAAGAGAGAGAGAGAGAGAGAGATAGAAAGAGATAGAAAGAGAGAGAGAGAGAGAGAGAGAAAGAGAGGAAAAGAGAGATCGAGATGGGGTACGAAAAGGGAGAGAGAGGAGAAGGAGGGAGAGAGGGAGAAGTAGGAAGGAGCGAGCAACCTAGCATTGAAGCGTCTGAGAGAGGATAAGGAGAGAGAAAGAGAGAAAGAAAGAGAGAGAGAGAGAGGGAGAGAGAGATCTCAGAGAGAACGCGAGGCTAATGCCAAAGTATGCGCAGCACGTGCACACGTTTCTGAGTCAGGCACGCACGCACACTGGCCGTGCATGCACATGATCGTGTGTCACGTACACGCACTTGCAGGCACGCACCTGCAGCATCAGCGGTGTGTGCCCAAAGCACTCCATAATTTTGTGCGCCTGCCCCGTGCTGGCCTTGCGCCAGATGCCGGTGATCAGGCTCACGCAGTCACTGTCGCTGAGCTGTCCAAGCTTCACTTCTGTTACACGCGCGTGGCCCTGCGCACGCATGCCCGACCATTACTCAGTGGGTGCTGGGTCGCGCCAGGGTAATCTGCCACCACAAGAGAAACGCTGTTCGCATGTGGGGGGGGGGGGGGGGGGGAAAGGGCATGCTGCAGTGTCGGGTACGTTCCAAGACAGCGCAGCATCAACAATGCGCAAGTCGAGCGGCGGGCGCAATGTCATCATAGTGTTGGCATTCATGTTCGCAGCTATTACCCGCCGGTGTGATCAACCACACAGCAGCAGTTGGTAGTCGTTACCTGCTCATCCAGCGCAGCGTTGACATTGTGCAGGTCGAGGGGCAGACGCGACGTGAGCACAAGCCGCATCTTCGGCACGTCGCGCACAATGCGGACGACCAGCTCCACAAACTCTTCGCGCACCGACTTCACGTTGGCGGTGTGTTCGTCTGACAGGCTCTCGCAGCCGTCAAACAGAACAAGCAGGTCAGTGCCAGACTGCATGTGTGTGTGTGTGTCTGTGTGTGTGTGTGTGCGTGTGCGCATATGCGTGCGTGCACACCAAGTAGTTGAGAGAGCATTTGCACATTTGCGTATGTGCTTGCCAGTGGTGCAGAACTACGTGACATGGTTACGTGCATCACACGGGGGAGTCGTTGGCGGTAACTCCGCGCCACGCCAGAGCAAGAGCATTTTGTGTGAAAAGTGTGAAATTTTCGATGTTCATACTTTCGTGTCACAAGATTAACCCCAATCGCTCCAAAGCGGCCCTGCATGGCGTGTTCTGTGTCAAAAGACCGCCATCATGCTTGACATTTTCTGCATCACTGGTGCTTGTGCGTGTATGTGGATGATAGACTATTTGGATGCGTGCGTGCGGAAATGTACACACCCCTTAACGAAGCATGGCTTGTTGATGTCCGCCAGCCATGAACAATGATGCCACATTGCAGATGCGGGCGTGGGGCGGAGGGACGGGGGGGAGGGGGGGGGGGGGGGGGAATGCCACCTCCATGCCTAGTTGTTCAGGATCTAGGGTGTAGTTTGGGTTCATGTGGTAGGAATCCCCCCCTTCAGTCAGAAACACACGCAAGTACCTGGTTCATTTCTGCCAGCCGCGAAGACAGCGATGCCGCGATGCCTAGGTTGCCCAGGTCTTTGTCGGTCGGGCGCGCCACCTGCGCACGGGGGAAGTTGGGCTGAGTGGGGAGCAGAGAGTGGTGCGGTGTTGCTGAGGTTGCTGGTGTGGGCGGTGGTGGTGCTGTCGCTGCGCGTTTGCGTGTGTGCATGTGTGTGTGACCAGGGTGGCGGTGGTGCGTGCGCGTCGATTTGTTTACGTGTGGATGGGTACCGGCCGTGGGCACATCATAATGTTGCACGCGCACAAGCCTGGCACACACCTTTGAGATCCCGCCCACCACGCATAGCAGCAGCTCGTCCTTGGTGGCTACGCCATCCAGGCACACGAGCCATGCGCCGCCACGCGCGCGCCCACTCTCATACACCTGCCATGGGCACGAGAGGGAGTCTGAAAGCTAGCAAGCGATACGAAGAGAGAGGAAGAGAGAAGATCAGAGAGGGAGAGGAACATGAAGAAAAAGGGGCAGAAAGTAGAAAGATATAGAGGGAGGGGGGAGGAGAAAGAGAGAGAGAGAGACAGAGAGAGAAAAAGAGAAAGAGTGAGAGATAACGAGGGGGGGCAAGCAAGAGCAGGCAAGCAAGAGACAGAAGGAGAGAGAGAGTGAGAGTGAGCGTGTCATGTGTCATGCACAGCCATGTACACACACACGTGCGCCCACGCCCACGCGTGCGCCCGCGCCGACCCCACGCCAAGCCCGCGCACCTGCCGCATCGCCTCCACTGCAACCGTCGCCTTGCCCTCCCCTGGCTGCCCAACCACAAGCGCCACCCTGCCGCCAGAATCTCCCCCGGAGATGCAGCTGAACACTGCTGCAACCTCGGTGTCGCGTCCGACAAAAACCTGTCAAGGCGAGGGAGGGGGGGGGGGGGGGAGCTGGAGGGGGGAAAGAGGCCAGCCGTAGAGCAGAGAGACGGAGATATAATTTATATGATCCCAGACCTTGATAGTTTCAACTGCCAGAGCCCAAATGGGGCAGCCCCAAGAGCAGCTTCTGACCATAGGCAACGCCACCAATTGCACCAAGTTGCAGTCGCCTCTGACCTTGGGCACCGGTGGCAGCTCATAGTGCACGCCCTTGCGCACGAGCTCACCACTCTTGAGTGCGCGCACCGAGTCGAGCAGGTTGACATCTGGTTTGAATGCCTGTTCATGGGAAAAGTGAGAGGGGGTTGGCACAGCACAACGAAGCATAGCATAGTGCATCACGATGCAACACAGTGCGGTGCGGCACGATACGGCAAATAACAGACGACTGCACAACACATGAGGACGCACAAACATGCCGTGCCCAACATTGATACCGTGATGTGATCAACGTCCATTCAGTCGGCAAAAAAACAAAAAACTACCAACACACCACAGCATGCAGTGTCGCGACACATGCCCTGGTGTATCGGGCACACACGTGCCCCCCCCCCCTATTTCTTCCAATCGCCAATAACCCTGCGCCCATGCAACTGCCTACCTCCTCAACAATACCGTGACATGCACCCCAAACACCCCCCCAAGCACCTCTGAGATCTCCAGCACGCTCACAGAGCCGTCGTTGTCAGTGTCGCACGCGAGCTGTTGGGTGGGCGGGCGCGTGCGTGCAACGTGTGAATCAGTGCTTCCTTATATAGGCAGTAGTAGTGATGAAGGGCATTGCGTGGTATGGTCAACCCTACCAAAATCCCAATGCCTGATCCTCGCCATGGGGGTGGGCGGGCGCGTGCGTGCAGAGTGTGAATCAGAGCTTCCCTATAGGCAGTAGTAGTGATGAAGAACATTGCGTGGTATGGTCAGCCCTACTTAAATCCTAACGTCTGATCCGCGCCATGAAATGCGGTCATAACGTCTGAGACCGTCCGGGGTGCGCCTCAGGCGATGGTGGGCGCCTGAGGCGGTCGGGATATGGCCTGAGGCGACGCCTGAGGCGATCAGGGGTGCGCCTCAGGCGGCGCCTCAGGCGGCGCCTCAAGCACTCCGACCGCCTCAGGTGCCACCCTGACCGCCTCAGGCGCCCACCACCGCCTGAGGACCGTCTTAGGCGGACCGTCTCAGGCGCTATGACCGCATTCCATGGCGCGGATCAGACGTTGGGATTTTTGGTTGGGCTGAGGCGCCGCCTTGGGCGTTGTGAATGTGGTAGGGCAGTTTCCCTAGCGGTGAAATACATGGAGTAGCATGGTGAACACTCCCTACGCATCGTATTATGTGCGCCTTCAACTGTGCTTGCTTGTTCTGGGGTTCGGAGCCCATGGCATACAACAGACCCAACATCTGAGACACAAAATGCATGGTCATAATGCATGAGGCAGTCGGGTGTGCCTCAGGCGGTTGTGGGTGCCTAAGGTTTCGGGGGTGGCGCCTGCTGCGGTTCCTACCGCACTGAGCGCCACGTCTGCCGTGGTTTGTGCGCGCGCCTCAGGGATTGTGGTAGGGTTGTAGTTTGTGCACCTGGAACTCTGCATGTGTCAAGAGCACATGAAGCAGATGGGCCCAAACCGGTCCTAGGTTGTCAGCCACAGAGCTTGGGGCCCTTATGACCATTACTTGTGACAGCACCTGCCACGCAAGATCACCGCGCACAAGCGGACACCGGGGTATACACTCCTGACAATGCAATGCACCTGGAACTTTGCGCGGTCCTCGTGGTCCTTAAGCTCCGACACCAGAACCTTGATCTCGTCGGGGCTTGTCGATGGCAGGCGCGAGGGGAACACAGTGAAGAACCTGCTCGGCAGTGGTCAATGGTGCATTGTACCACGTGCAAAGATGCATGGTCAGCAAGATGCATTGGACCAAGTGTGGTGTGCATGTGTTTTCGTGTGTGTTCGTGTGTGTCTGCCACCAGGATGAGCACACGGCAGGCGCGCGAGCGGCAGGGGGACAGAGAAGGACGTGATTTGTTTTCCCGGTGCTCCCTCTCCCCTCCCCTCCCTCCCTCTTTGCCTCCCTCCCTCCCTCTCCCCCCCCTCCTCCCCTGACTCCCTCCCTCCCTCCCTTACACAGGTGCAGATGACTGCGTGCACGAATCAGTCGTGCAAGGCCCTTGGGTGGTGCAGGCATGGACGACGGAGAGGCGCGTGCGCTAGCAGTCAATGAGCGAGCAGGTGCAACCGCAGCGCGTGCGCGTGATGGGTGTAGGCAGGGGCAATGGATGCCTGGAAACGTAGATCTCTCACGATCTGGCTCCCTGAAACCCTAAACTCATGCACCTTCGACGTGAATCTGTCATCTGTGGAAAAAACCACCTGGAGGCAACCACTCACACCTTATCCGTATCAAAATCCCAAAGTATGATCCGCGCAAGTGAATGCGGTCATAACGTCTGAGACGTTCCGGGGTGCGCCTCAGGCAGTGGTGGGCGCCTGAGGCGGTCGGTGTGACGCCTGAGGCGGTTTGCGCCTCAAGGCGGTTTGCGCCTCAAGGGGTGGTGGGAGCCTCAGGCCGCGCCTCCGGCGGTCGGAGCACCTGAGGCGCCGCCTGATCTGCGCAAGTCGATGGGACACCTGAGGCACCGCCTCAGGCGTTGCGAATGGGGTAGGGCCTCATCTGCACCCCTGCACCCTCATCAACTCAAAACACCAAACACCGGCAAACCTGCACCCATGCACCCCTACCCACGTGCACCCCCTGAATCATGTTGGACCCCCTGCCGCCGCAAGCCGAAGCTTTGCCAGCAACCTTGAGACTGAACCCTATGCCTTGTGCACTCACGTCTGCCACGTCACCGTCTCAGTGCGACCGAAGCACGTGTGCCACATCACCTTGACCTGCCCAGGTGCGGGTGGGGAAGCAGGCAGTGGTTCCGTGAGTAACGCCGGCTGTAACCATAACATGTCCGATGTGACAGAAAAGACCTCCTTCCAGTTATGTTGCCAAGCCAAGACCCAGAGTCTAGTTCTGGCCCTAACAATCACTTGTGAGGGGCGGTAGCCACCAGCAGTGGTCCCTGGGAAGGATTTTAGTAATAAGTTTTTTGCCGGCTCAAGCAACTTTGACTGCTGATACCAGGCACAATACACAGCGGGTATTCATGCAATGCATGCCGTTGTGCTGCTTTCGGCGAGAGCTTTCCAACGCACCGCTCCACTATCATCGCCAAGTGTGGGGTGGTCTTCTGGGAAATGGGAAATCCGGCTCGGAGCGGTATACGGCTCGCAGGGGAATCACTGGCCACCAGCTGGCCCCATGCCAGACCCCGACTATACGACTTCAATAGGTAGATTCCCTACATCTAGAGAAGAATCGCCATTATAGGAACCCGCGTGTTGGGTTATCTGGGCAAAACCACCAGCAGCAAACAACAACAAGCGTAAACCAGGGGATTCCTTGGTCGAGCGGTGGTTCTGCCAAGTCAACCTGCCTACGTATGGTGTGATTTTAAGTTGTTTTCTTCTGGATCTAAGGCTGCCTCACAGTCCCCACACTCCTCATGCCCTGACTGGGAAGCATGCACCCCACACGGCAGATGCTCTCCCGCCGCACACACGGCATGGTTTTGGCTGAATCCGCGACCTGTGTGTTGTCAGTATCCCCGGCTATTGATCCCGCGCGTCGCACTGGGGCGGGCATGCACGAGGGGCGCAGGAATAGGTGTTGGCAGTGACAGCTGGGGGTAGAAGGCCTCTATCGGCGCCCCCGGGCTCTCCAAGTACACCGGCTCAACGTATAGGGCATTCAGGCGATATAAAGAGCTTGCCAGAGGCCCCAGGGAGTGGGCGCATTCGCGTTTTGGGGTGTCAAAACTTGAATGTGGCGTGGTGCCGAGGTGTCCATGCACCTGCTCCGCAGCCTCCCTCGAGCTGCAAATGTCTAGTGGGTGACTCCTCAACGCCATACGTGCCCCAAAACAGCGGCTGGGGGGCCTCCTGGGGCGTCCGGGTGGTGACGTGTTTGGGTGGTTTGGGCAGGGTTGTGCCCGCAGCCCCTGGTGCTGCGCGAGGCGATGCACGATGCCATACGATTAGTGATGGCAATACCAGAGAGGTCTGGTGCGCTGTGGGTGCGTCCGCTGCCTCTGGGGCAACGATCGTTGTTTGGGCGTTCAACCCCGACAACATGCAACACGGCCACGTACCGTTCCCCTGGCCCCCCTCCGCCGCTTACATGCGACCGTGTAGCACCCCAATAAAGCCTGGGGCGGGTGGGGCTTCCTTGGAGGCCCGGAGCACGACGCCGGACTGCTTTTAGTGCAAATGCAGAAGCTGAACACACAGGGCAAAATCTAAAAATAAAGCCATCGCAATTTTTGCATGGCACATTCTGTATATGAAATGGGGCTCGCAACCGCGGCGGCAGCTCCGTGGGCGTGATTTTCGTGGGTGCCGCATGGGCGCGCGTCTGCATGCTGCATGGAGTATAGAACGCCCATGCGCATGTCCCCGGCGCCCCTCGACAGTCTGGTCGTCATTGGGAGTGTACTAGGGACGCGCCCAGCGGGTTTTACTGCACGGGGATCTTGGGAGGGGGTCTTGCACCCCTAAAACACTGTTTTCGGTGTCCACACTTATTTGGCGATTTCAAAAAAATAGAGGAATACAGCCATCGAGATTTTTTTGCTGCACCTTTGTTGCCTTGCCAAGTTCCAGGGTCGCCAGAGTGATTAAACTACCTGAACCCACATCTGCCGTCCGAACGAGCACATTTGGTGGGGGTGTGGGGACTGTTGGGCTGCCTGATATAAATAGCATTCGTTTTCACTTAGCAGAACCACTGCCGCCAAGGCACGCATCAGTGGTGTCCTTAGAAAAACCGTCAATTTCATGTTTGCCCCCGCAACAGTAGAGGGAACATGCCAAATCGCCCCCGCAGGAGGCGATTCTTGCGGACAAGTGTGGAAACGATTTTTTTTTCGGAGCGAAATTCCTACGATTCGCCCCGGCAGTTTCCCCCCCAAAGTTCCTGGTGTGTCCCTGCAGCAGAGGCCCCCGCTGGCCCCCGTAGCAGGAGGCCCCCGCGGCAGGAGGACCCTGCTGCAGGAGCTGCGGGGGCTGCGGGGCGCTAAGAACATCACTGGCACGCAGTGTCAGCAAAGCCGGAATAGTTAATTGTGGAGGTGCTACTATTAAGATATGATGTGTGCACATGCATGCGTAGCTACGGCCCTTGTTTCGATGGCCAAGCGCCGACGGTGATTCCGGCACACCATTGGGGCGCCCTACTGTAAACATACACGGTGCATTCCAAGCCCTGCAGCCAAAACTTTGTATGGCCACCGGTACCACGAGACTGCTGAGCGTGTGTGTGTGTGTGTGTTGATCAGCGTATCTGGGTCTGTCTTTCATAGTTCTCTCTAACAATTGGTGTGTGTGTGTGTGTGTGTGTGTGCATGTGCGTGTGTGTTACCTTCTCGTTGCCAATGAGCGTGTGCGGACCCTCGTCCTTGTCAGCCACCATGGCAGCCATGCTCGCCTGCGCACGTGTGTACGTGTGTGTGTGTCTATCTGTGTGTGTGCAACATCGTGATCGCCATTCCACCGTTACGCCAGGCACCGGCGTAACGCATGCATGCAAGCACGCATCACGCAGTGTGCGCCACCCATGATATATCACGCATGCACGCCGGCCCGCGCCCCCCCACGCCACAACCCCCCCACCCGCGCACCCACCAACACCCACCCGTACCCTCACCCCCACACACCTGCATGGCCTGCAGCATCTCGTGCGTCTGGCTGTGCATCGCAAGCTGCACGCCATCAGTGCCTGGCGCCTTTTCGATCAGGCGCCGCAGTGCGACCTTGTCCTGAGAGCCGGTGGGGGTGGGAGAGCAGGAGGGGGTTGCTGAGTGTGGCTGCATATGTGTGGTCAATCAGGCATTGTTGTGCAGCCTCGCCTTGTGATAAGGCCAAGCCCGGGGTGGGTGGCAAGGGAGGGGGAGCAGAAGCGGGGTGTTTGGTGAGGGCCCCTTGTGTGCATGCTTCATAGGCAGGCGTTGCGGTGCAGCCTCGTGTTGTGATTGAGGCCAAGCTATGGGGTAGGGGGGTAGGAGAGGGGGTAGGGGGGCGGGGGGGGGGGGGGCATGGGGGGTTGCGTGAGGGCTGCGTGTGTGCATGGTCAATCAGGCATTGTGCAACGGAGGTGTGGGGGGGGTGTTTAGAGGGAGATGCTTTGAATGAGCCACGGGTGCGGGTGCGGATGTGCCGATCGCCACGCATTCGCTCGACCGACGAACTGCTGACCTGCCAACTGCAACTTATAACGGCATAATCAACCCTACCCAAATCACAACGCCTGATCCGCGCCATGGAATGCAGTCATAACGTCTGAGACGGTCCGGGGTGCGCTTCAGGCGGTGGTGGGCGCCTGAGGCGGTCCGTGTGGCGCCTGAGGTGGTTTGCATAACGCCTGAGGCGCCGCCTGATCCGTGCCATGGAATGGGACGCCTCAGGCGCCGCCTCAGGCGTTGTGAATGTGGTAGGGCAACTCACGTTCACGAGCTGCTCAGGCCCGCCTGCGTCTGCGACGAGCTGCTCAATTTGTGCGTGCTCGTGCGCTGACTTCTCCAGAATTGAGAACGTGCCAAGGGACGCGGCGAGCTGCAGCACTTCCGTGAGCTCCTTCATTTTGATCTCAAGGGATTCGATCTGCTCCTGTGGGCGCGGATTATGTGTGTTTGAGAGAGTAAGAGAGAGAGGGGCAGAGTAGAATAGAGAGGGAGAGGGAGTGAGAGAGAGAAAGGAAAGAGAGGAGAGAGAGAGAGAGAGTGTGAGAGAGAGACAGGGGGGAGGGGGGTGCGGGGCGGGACGGGGCGGGTCAATGCAGCGGTTTCAAGGGTCTTGCCCCCTTGGGCATCTCAACGCAGCCACGCACGCATGCAGGAAAGCTCGGCTGCCCACACCCTATAATCGGCTGGCTAAATACCCACACGCCCATCATGTGGTACTCGAACCCCACTTACCTTTGTGCTCTTCCACGAAATCATCTTGATCACCCACGACTGGTCGATGACTTCCTTGATGAACTCCTGCACTCTCTTGGACATCTGCGGGGTTGTGTGCAGGGAAAGGGGCGTGAGGCCCCCTGTCCCTCTCTCCTCATCTCTGCCCCCCCCCCCTCTCCCCATCTCTTTCTCTCCGTCTCTCCATCTTCTCTCCCTCTACTCTCCCTCTTTGTCTGCCTCTCTGCCTGCTAATCTTCCTCCCTCACTCTCCCCTTCTGTCCCCCTCTCCCTCCCTCCTTCTTTCTCTCCTCCCTCCCTCCCTCTCTCCCTCCCTCCCTCCCTCTGCATCACCGCCTATCTCTTTCCCACTTTGCCCCCAATCTCCCACTCTCCCACTCTCCATCTGCCCTCGCTCCCGCCTTCTCTGCCTCACGTCAAAAAAATCGTAGAGCACTTTGCGCTCCACATCGCTCGCCCGCTCCAGTGACTCCCGGTTCTTGATCGCAACAACCAGCAGGCGGAGGAGACGAGTGCCGAGCTCCCGGCACGCGTGCACGTTCATTGCTCCCTTGATGATCATGGCGGCGATGACAAGCACGGCGCCTGCGTGGTTTGTGTCAAGGTCGTGATATTTGCTAGCTTTTGAGGAACTCCCACAGTCCCCACGCCCCCATTTGGCACTGGCTGACCTTCACACGATGGTGGTGTACCGCATCGCACGACGGATGGCATCCCGTGAAAACACGACCCGTGCATAGCTACAGTCAACAACTATTCATCCCTCAAGTTGTGGTGGGGCAGCCGTGACTGAGGGCACAAGAGGGGCCTCCTCCTGAGGTGTTTGCTGCAGCAGCTGGGCAGCGGACGACTGTCAGCGCTGTTGGGCCCTCCCTGATGATGGATTTTACAGTCGTGGAACACACCTTACACTTACCTCCCTAGGCCCTAGTTCAGCTCTCGCGGCTTTCACGTGCCATATATATGGCCACCCACACAGAAGTCGGCCACACAAGTCGGACATTTGTGAAAACGTCCCAACGCTCCTCCCGCCACGCCACGCCACCACCCGCGGCACCCAACGTGTGTGGTACGATGATAAAAAGCTTGGAGGGCCGTTGCGGGGACTTGGGGGAGGCATGGGCGAATGGATCTTCCCGGCCAGCATGCGCGGCCAAAACTGCATGCCCAGACCTAATCTCAGCGCCGCAAGCTTGCTACATATACCACTGAGGTTGACTTCGAGCGGCGAAGAGCGCGGTTGTGTCTGCGTCACACTCATGGGGTTAGAACATTCAAAAAATGGATCGATGGCTTCACTGCCAGGACAGTCCTCCGGACCTCAGTCTGGTGCCCAGAGGTGGCATTGTGTACCATTTAGTTTGTGTTCGACAGGCGCCGCGTTTCGTTGTGTGTGCGCGTATCAAGGCGCCTACAGGTCCAGCGGCACGCGCAAACACACCTCATGCCGCTGGACCTTCTGGCGTCTGGTCGCGTGCACACACAACAGCACGTGACGCCCGTCGAATGCGGACTAAATGGCAAACAATGCAAGCTCTAGGCAGCGGAATGAGGTCCGGAGATACCCACTGGGCCGAGAACGACGCCGCCTAAGTTTGGGTTTTCATGCAATGTTTGACTTTGTGACACTTGTGTGGATGATTTGGATGGGGGTGGCCATATATAGGTTAGCAGTGGCCTTGGAGATTCGGCAAAGTTGCGTTTCGGGGCTGCAAACCTTGAATGTGCAGTGGTGGTTCACGATGATGCGGGAGGCATGGGATGCCACGCAGGAGACGCTGCAGGGCACTACGTGGACGGCGTCACGCCTGGAGAGCTAGGCGGCCGCTGCCCCACGCAGGCATGTCACTGCGGCAGAGATCATCGTGATCGACGCTGCACCTCCTCAGGGTGGCCTTGCGATCGGCTTTGGGGGCGCAAGCCTGGAGGCAATGGCGATGACGATGAAGGTCACACAGGTCGTGTAGAAGGCAATGGTGTCCTTACGAAAGCGAGAATGTTCTGTTTGCCCCCGCAACATTGGAGGGAACTTGCCGAATTTGCCCCAGCTGGAGGCGTTTTTTTTCAAAAAATGTGAAAATTGCCGATTTCACACTTTACGGAGCGAAATTCCTGCGATTTGCCCCCGCAGTATTCCCCCAAATTTCCTGCTTTGCCCCCCGCATCGGGGACTGCGGGGGCGCTAAGAACATCACTGGTGGAAGGCCAGCGTCACAGGGAAAGTCTCCGTGCCGAGAGTGGGCATGGAGCTGCGCTACCGCACCGCGACCGCCGATGTTTTGGAGGTGAGGGAGGCGCTAGTGGGGGCCACAGGGCCCCCCCGATTACGAGATCACTGGAAGCCTGCCCCAGAAGCTGGCGGTGCTCGCTCGCATGCCGGGCAATGGAAAAGGCAACAGCCTGGTGCAGAAGTTCCGTTTAGGATCTCGGGGAAATGACGGCTCAACCCGGGCGTCATGCTCATTCCGCAATCTCAACCCGACAGAGAGGAGATTTTTGTGGGGAAAGTGTAAAAATGACAATTTCACACTTTTGGTCGAAATTTGCGCAATTACAACCTGACGTGCCAGCCCAAATCAGCCACTCTCAAACCGAAAGTGCACTTCTTGGGTTGCGAGTTGGCAAACGGAAACACCGGCCTGGTGGCCATGCGGGTGGCGGCCAGCCTGGCGGGGGGCAGAAGAATACATGTGGCGCCCTTCCACATTTACAACACCTGAGGCGGCGCCTCAGGCGTCCCATTCCATGGCGCGGATCAGGCGGCGCCTCAGGCGCTCCGACCACCTGAGGCGTCGCCTCAGGCGCACCCCTGATCGCCTCAGGCGCCACACCGACCGCCTCAGGCGCCCACCACCGCCTGAGGCGCACCCCGGACTCTCAGACGTTATGACCGCATTCCATG
>VFSX01000260.1:0-10000 GCA_016618255.1 Chlamydomonas sp. UWO 241
TTTCAGAAAAAAGCAGAGGCACTGTTGATGCAATTTTTATTCTGCGCTCGCTGAGCGCGGCACATGCCGAGTACAAACAATGCATGGCTGTGGCATTTGTCGACTATTCTAAAGCTAACGATTGCATAAACCGTGCGGCACTGTGGAGAGTCCTTAGATTATATAGTGTTCATCCGCACATTATTGATCTGTTGGAGGATCTTCGCACCAACACCGCAGCTGCCGTGCGGCTGGCTGGGAAAATCGGGCACGAATTCCCCGTGTCGTCTGGTGTGCGACAGGGGTGCGTAATTGCTCCTGTGTTGTTCAATGTTTTATTGACCACATAGTGAAAAAGGCGCTAGACATGATGCCAGAGGGGGCTGGCGTGTCAGTTGTGACCCGAGCCGGCGGCTCTGTGTTGTCGTCGTCGGTTGAGCGCATAATAATGCTGATGTATGACGACGATTTATGTTTGTTCTCGCATGACCCAGCTCAGTTGGCGGTTATGCTGAAAATCCTTGACAAAGTGTCCTCTAGCTTTGGCATGCAAATCAACGCCGCCAAGACAGAAGTAATGATTTTGCCAGCAGATTTTGTCGCGGATCTGCCCACGTTTGCGCTGACTGGTGGTGAAGTGAAGACCGTCTCTGCATTAAGTATCTAGGGAGTTGGATAACCCAGAGTGGTGGTGTGGAAAAGGAGATCGGTTTGGTTGCGGGTCGATTAACGGAGGCTCGTTCTCGTCGCCGAGCCCTGGACCCAGCAATGCGGCGCTGCTGGTGACGAGGATTTCCGTGCCGCTGACGAGCGGGGTAAAATACGACTGGCCCGGCTCCTGCTAGACTGCCCTCGGTGGAATACTTCAGGAGCGGCTTGCCCGGCGCTGCCATGGCTTGGCGAGTTGCCGCGGCGCTGCCGAGGCCCGTGCTGGGAGACGGCCCTTATCCTCCCCCCATGCAGGACGCCATGCGGCACCGATCTCGACGAGTTGATCGACGAGCGGAGGAGCTGGCGCCCGTCAATGCATGCTGGACATTTGGTCAAGATGGCTGCCCGTGGAGGCGGGCTACCATCACGGCTTCAGCCGTGGCGACCGCCGAGGCAACACAGAGTAAATCCGCTTCACCAATCGCAGCGTTCGTCACCGCGCTCATCCTCGGGGGCGCTCGTCTGCGGGTGACTGGCGTTGGAAGGTCTTCAGGCAGCCTCCATGACAACTCTGTCGTCCATGCACCCTGGAGGGTGGGACCTGGCCATGCATGAGGCATGGGGCGCCGGCTGAGCCCCAAACGAGAGCTGGACAGCCATGCACTGCCAGGCGGGGACCGTTCCAGTCAGCGCCAGTCGCTCTGCCGGCTTGACTGGCCACAAGGCCACTACTGTGACCCTGAGGAAGGGCCTCTCCTATATGCTCCTTGCCAGACATGTCTCTCAGAGACCGCTGTTTGGGGAGTCTAGCCGGCGGGAGCGGTAGTCTATCGGCCGGGAGCCGGCGGTACTCTAGTACTTAAGTGTGCTGGACTATCGGCGGGGGCCTTTAGTAGAAGAGTAGCCTGCTTAGCTGGAAACCCCGTGTTACTGTTACTGTTACTGATTCAGCAGCTAGGCGAAACTAGTGGCACTCGTTCTGATTGGAAGACTTTTTCGGACACGCCGTTTGAGCGTGCTCAGGATAGGGTCGGGTGGAGAGCCGTGGTGTACGGGTCGGCTGCCCCTCAGGCGCCGGCCCCTCCACCACGGCGGTCAAGTAGATTGGCAAGCGCCACTTCACCCCCTATCCCCTAGAAGCAGTTAGGACCTATTTTGGAGGCGTCGCACAATAGCTCTCTTTTTTGCTCTGGGACTACACGTTGGCAGGCAGCCGGCTGGTGGCTACCGCCCCTCACAAGTAATTGTTAGGGGCAGAACTGGACTTGGGTCTAGGCGGTGGTACTAGGACTAGAGGTAGTCTTTGCTGGAAAGCCGATGTAACTGTAACTGCAGTGGTCATGTACTACAGCAGTAGTCACGGACAATTCTGCTGTTTTGTTTTGTTTATTAACATTGAACCTGCTGAACGCGCACATGCCGCAGCCCAGGCTGTAAATTAATGCAGTGATGTAAAGCAAAGTATGGGCAAAGTATGGGTGTAGTACGGGTATAGTAAGCAATAGTTAAACTACAACCATACAAGAAAGAGCAAGATAAGACTGCTAACTGCGTTGCGAACCAGTGACTAACTGCTGTACGAGCCTTGAACCCCCAAAACAACCAACTGCCACCTACCACCTGTCACCTGCCAACTACCACCTGTCACCTGCCACCTGCCAATTACCACCTGCCACCTGCCAACACACACCTTGAACCCCCATAACAACCAACTGCCAACTGCCACCTGTAAACACACACCATGAACCCCCATAACAACCAACTGCCAACTGCCAATTGTCAATTGCCAACTGCCAACTGCCAACTACCAACTTCAAACTGCCAACTGCCAACTGCCAACACACACCTTGAACCCGTTGAACGCGCGCTTGCCGCCGACCGACTGCTGCCCCACGCACGCAACCATCTGCGTGTGGGGTGTGCGTGTGTGTGTGCGTGTGTGCGTGGTCGATTTTACAGTCCGTCGGACGCCTTTGATGGCGCATTAGACCCTAGGAAAGAGGCCGGCAGCTGTCAAAATTAGACCCCTAGCATGCCATCTGCCATCATGATTGCTGTGCACGCGGTGCGTGTCTCAAAACAGGCGACAAGGAAGTCAGCCAGCTCGTGCCAAAACCTGGGGTTCTCCTGGCCTGGCCGAGGATTCATAAACTCCCGCATCCGCTCATCTAAATCGGCCTCCTCGGGGCGAGGGATGGACCGAAACAGGCTGTGGGCCTGCACCCGTGCCTCTTCATAGGCAGGGCACTCATATATATATACCACGTGTGCCTCATCCTCTAGCCCACCGCATAGGCAGCACGCCCGCTGGCTGCGTCGCTGCCTCTGTCCCGCCACGGCGTAGCGCCCCCGCTCTATCTGCAGCTCATGGAGCCCCATCCTGAACCTAGCTAGAGCCGTGATCCGGGCAGCACTGTTCAGCCCTGAGCTCAACAGGGCCGGTGGCTCGCTGTCGCTACCCGCCATCCACCGCATGTAGGTCAGCATCTTAAAGCCGCGCGACCACTCCTCAGGTACATCACGCACGGTAGTGCCGCTCGGCAGCGCCGGTGTGCTTGTCGCGGCGGCCAGCCACGCCGCGGTCGCCACGTCCAGCAGGTTGGTGATGCGTACCGGTCCCTCCTGGTCCCACGCCAGTGTGTGCCCCACAGTTCCGAGGCACACCTGCAAGCGTGCCGCCCAGCACGTCCCCCCGCTTCGGCCAGCCCCCAGCTCTCCCGCATTGCATCTTTAAGCAGGTCACCGTCAGGCCGCCCCCGCGCCTTATCCCAAAAGCGCGTCGCCTGGCGCAGCCAATCTGCCGCCAGCGGCCGCCACCCCGCCTCCCGCGCCAAAATCCCCAGTTGCTGCCCGTTGCTGCGGACTCCTAGGGACGCACGGGTAAATTGCAGAAGCACTTCCTCCAGGGTGCGCCATCCGTCGCGTGCGGCCTTAGCGCCCCTCCCACTCCTGCCTCTCTCCCACCGTCCGCCCGCCCCGGCAAACACGCCCCCCCCAGCATCCGCCATCATCGCAGGGCCCCACACCTCACACCCGTAATTTAGCACAGGCCGTACTTGCGTGTCGAACAGGTGGGCCTTAATGCCAATATTGTTAAGGCGTATCATATAGCATCTGCGAGTTAGCGCGTATCTGGTGCGCTGGCCCCTAGAGCGTCGGGTGCCCACGTCCCCCCCCACTGCCCGCCGGTGGTGAAAGAGCATGCCCAGATATGGGAACTCGTGTGTCATGGGTAGATCTGCTCCTGCAAACTTCAGCGTTACCCTCCCCCTGCCGCCCCGACTGGGCAGAACTGGTCATTGAACACCACCCCTTCTGACTTCTTAACGTTTACTGTTAGTGCGCGCGTGCCGCAAAAGGCGTGCAGAGTATCTAGCATGCGTTGAAGCGCTTCAGGCGTCTCTGCGAGCAGCGTCAAGTCATCAGCGTACAGCAGCAGCCGCAGTAACCGCCCCGCCATCTCCACCCCATCACCCGGGAGCTCTGCGTCTAGTACTCCCTCCAATGCGTCAATAAAAAGCCCAAACAGCAGCGGTGACAGTGGGTCGCCTTGCATGACCCCCTTGTGTGAAGGAAACGCGGGTCCCACTTTCCCATCGATGCGCACACACATTGCGGACCCATCGTACATGGCAATCAGCGCCGCCATGAACTCCCCATGTACCCCCAGGCTCCTTAGGCACTCCCAAAGCAATGGGCGGTGCACGCAATCGTAAGCCTTCCTGAAGTCAATAAAGGCGGCGTACAGCGGTTTGCGCTGGAGGCCGCTCTTCTCAATAAGGTGTTGCAGGATGAAGGCATTATCTGGGGTGCCCCTCTTCTTCCGGAAGCCTGCCTGGCCCCGCGCCCGGTACCCCTCCCGTTCTGCTAAGGCGTCCAGCCTGTTCATAAGCACCAAGCTGTATAGCTTGGCGAGGGCATTCCCCACCGTGATCCCTCGGTAATCGTCCCGCACGTCTAGGCTGCCTTTCGGCTTTGGCACCGGCGTGGTTGCCCCCAAGTGCCATGCAGTCGGGTACCCCTCACGGAAGACCCGATTGAGCAGGTGTGTGATGGGGCCAGCGAGCAGGTGCTCCTCATCCACAGCATCCGTTGCATCGCCCCCCTCCGCCGCCCTAGCCCATGCCCTCTGATAGAACTCTATCGGCATGCCGTTTACGCCTGGGGCTTTACCCGTGTCCATGCCCATCAGTGCCGCACACACCTCCGCCTCGGTAAATGAATTATTTAGCGCTGCCGCCCGCTCCGTGGCCGTCGTCGTGGGGGGGGCAAACGGGGCCCCGTGCCCATGGTCAGTGGCATCATCCGTGTTAGTCGTATTAGTCGTATGAGTCGTATCAGTGGCGTTAGCATGGTTGTCCCCCAGCAAATCCCTAAAATAATCTGTCCACCCCTCCACGTCCCTCAGACCGACCGCCTGGCCAGGCAGTTTCACCCGCTGCCAAAACCGCCGAGGGTTCCCCTTCCTGTCCTCAATCAGCTCGGAGTGTTCCCGGGCCTCCGCCCCGTGCGCTCGTTCCGCTTCCCGGCACGCGCGGCGTGCGTCCTTGCACTCCTGAGTGTACCATATGTTGTGTGGTCGCACCCCCCCGTCCCCGGTCATGGGCCGCACCAAGACCGCACCCACCTCACCCGACGCGTGCAACGCCCGGGCTGCCCGCTCGACCGCGCCCTCGAGGCGGCTGAGCTCCTCATCCACCGTCGGTGCCCCCCGAGCTCCCAAAACGTCCGTCATCATCCCCCCCAGGAGCTGTGCGTACGCCCCCTCGCCCCCCTGTGGCCACCTAAACCTGGCCGGCGTTTCGCTCGGGGCGCCGGCCTGAGCCGCAGGTACCGCAGTAGCGGGCTCATAAGTAAGGGTCAGTACTACTGGTCTGTGGTCAAACCTGCCCCCGCCTAGCCTTGGTGGGTGTTGGTCGTGCACATGTAGGGTAGTGCGTGTGTGTAGGGTAGTGTACAGTGCACATGTGTACAGTGCACATGTAGGGTAGTGTGTGTGCGTGTGTGTGCGTGTGCATGCGCGTGTGTGTGGGGGGGGGGAGGTCAATTGTACGGTCTTTCGGACGCCTATATTGGCGTCTATTGTGTGTGTGTGTGGGGGGGGGGTAGTGTGTGTGTGCACCGACTGCTGCCCCACGCACGCAACAATCTGCATAGTGTGTGCATACTTGTGTGTGTGTTTGTGTGTGTGTGTGTTGGGGTGTTTGATTGTACAGTCTGTCGAATGGCCATGACGTATTGTGTGCGGAGGGGGGGGGCGGCATGTGTGTGTATGTGTGTGGGGTGTGTGCATGTGCGTGTGTGTGTATGCGTGTGTGGGGGGGGGGGGGCAGCACGTGTCTGCCTGTGCGTCTTGCGTCTGGCTGCCAAGCAGTGGCTTACTTTGTCTTGTCAACGCGTGCCCGGTTTCAGCATGGGGGTATATTGACTTTTTCCTTGCCCCTTCGTCCGACAATCGGCCATGCCGTAGTGTCGCTTTGCCTTGCCGGCATTTTCTATAAAAGTCCGGATTGACTTGGAGAGTCCAACATTTTCACAGTCCAACACACCGCTTCTACGTTCTACTAGTGCGCTCGGGGGGGTGGCAACCCCCCGGGCGCGCTGCGATCCAGGTGTCGACGACGCGAGTCCGATGACCCTGTAGCGTAGAGCCAACCCAAGGAGGGCATACCGGCCCGGCATCACAGACGGCCAAGGACGCCTCGCGGACTTGAGCTGGCTGGCCGCGGATGCGAGCAAAGGGGAAACAAGGCACCCCATGCATGCAGCCTTTTCCTGCCCAGTCCCCGCGTGTAGCGGGGCACGCCTGGCGACGCGTCCAAGTCGTCAATCAGAACACCAGAGTGGCTACGTTCAACGTGCGGACATGTCCTGCAGAGGACGAGGGACTGGTCAAACTGGCGAGTCTGGTGCAAGATTGCGCCAAGCTTAGCGTCGGTGTTGCAGCGCTTCAGGAGCTGCGCAGGACCGGCTCCGGGGAGACGCAAGTGGCTACGGGCGACACGTCGTGGACGCTGCTATGGTCGGGTGGGGAGCACCGGCAGCGTGGGGTGGGCTTGCTGTTGTCCCCTGCATGGGCATCGGCACTCGTCTCCTGGGAGGCGGTGTCCGACCGCCTCATCCAGGCCCGCTTTGCAGCGGACCGTGGGCAGATGATCACCATCGTCAGCGCCTACAGTCCAACGGAGGCAGCGAGCGACGAGGAGGCTGGCGACTTCTACCTTCGAGTAGCGGCGCTCGCGGACAAGGCCAACGACAAGCGCGATCTGCTCATCGTGGCAGGTGATTTCAATGCAGCAGTGGGGAGGGATTCGGTGTCCGACCACGAATGCGTTGGCAAGCACCTGCCCCTCACGGAGCCAGCGGTGGCCAGCAGGAACGGTCGCCTGCTCCTTGACACTGCCACTGCTTGCAGCCTGCGCGCTGCCAACACTCTCTACCCCCACAGGCCTGAGCACCAGTACACCCACATCAGCCCCATGGCTGTTGCACAGAGCAGACGGCATGCATGCTCTGTGCGCCGCCTGCACAGCGTCAAGGACTACATCCTGGTCGCGCGCCGCCGCATGCATGCGGTGACAGACTGTAGGGTGCGTAGGAGCCCAACCTGGGACAGCGATCACTGCATGGTGGTACTGTCCATGCGCCTCCGCATGCGAGCCTCCCGCCATGCAGGCGGCTCTCAGCGGCGCGCATGGGACTCTTCACAACTGCGGCGCCCGGCTGTCCGTCGTGAGTTCAACCTCCAGCTGTCCGATCGCTTTGGGCTGCTGGAGGCCGTGCCGCCCGAGGGCGCTGATGCCCAGGCGGAGTACGACGCGATGGCTGCTGCCATTCGCGAGGTGGCCACCAACCACCTCGCTCCACGCGGCAGCCGCCGGCGGCGCGGCTGGCAGTTCACTCTGTCGCAGCGCACCCTCCGGCTCATGGACGCCCGGCAGCGCGCGCACACGGCATGGCTCAGGAGCAAGTCTGCTGCTGCCAAACGAGAGCGCAACCGCGCCAACCGCGCGGCCGACGCAGCTGTGCAGAGAGACAGGGAGAGGTGGATCGGCCAGCAGGTGGCGGAGGCGCAAGACATGCTACGCAAGAAGAATCTGCGCCAGTTTGCGCGCGCGTGCGACAGGCTGGCGGGCCGCAGCCGCAGCCATCAGATCCCACCTGCCATGCGGGACGTCTCGGGCGCGCTGCACAACGGTCCAGACGGGGTGCTGAAGGCCATGACAGAGTCATTCGACAAGCTATATGGCGGGGAGACCAAGCTCAGCGACGAGACCCTGAACCAGCTGGAGAACGATGTAGCGGCGTTTGAGCTCACACGCGCCACAGAGGTGGACGAGGCGCACGGGCGCCCCCCTGACCTGGCTGAGACGGAGGCGTGTGTGCGAGCGTTGCGCTCGGCCGCCGCTCCGGGCGGTGACCAGCTGGACGCCATGCTGTTGCGGTGCCCACCTGCCATCGCATGGCTCCACCGGGTCATCATCGCCGTATGGCGGTCGGGGAGAGCCCCGAGGGAATGGAAAACTGCTATTATCACACCGTTATATAAGGGGAAGGGTCCGCGTGACTCCCCTGGTAACTACCGCGGTATAAGCCTTCTCTCTATTGCCGGGAAAGTGTACGCTGCCATACTTCTGCACCGCGTCTCCACGCAGGTTGATGGTCAGTTGCATGAGGCTCAGTGTGGTTTCAGAAAAAGCAGAGGCACTGTTGATGCAATTTTTACTCTGCGCTCGCTGAGCGCGGCACATGCCGAGTACAAACAATGCATGGCTGTGGCATTTGTCGACTATTCTAAAGCTTACGATTGCATAAACCGTGCGGCACTGTGGAGAGTCCTTAGATTATATAGTGTTCATCCGCACATTATTGATCTGTTGGAGGATCTTCACACCAACACCGCAGCTGCCGTGCGGCTGGCTGGGAAAATCGGGCACGAATTCCCCGTGTCGTCTGGTGTGCGACAGGGGTGCGTCATTGCTCCTGTGTTGTTCAATGTTTTTATTGACCACATAGTGAAAAAGGCGCTAGACATGATGCCAGAGGGGGCTGGCGTGTCAGTCGTGACCCGAGCCGGCGGCTCTGTGTTGTCGTCGTCGGTTGAGCGCATAGTAATGCTGATGTATGCCGACGATTTATGTTTGTTCTCGCATGACCCAGCTCAGTTGGCGCTTATGCTGAAAATCCTTGACAAAGTGTCCTCTAGCTTTGGCATGCAAATCAACGCCGCCAAGACAGAAGTGATGATTTTGCCAGCAGATTTTGACGCGGATCTGCCCACGTTTGCGCTGACTGGTGGTGAAGTGAAGACCGTCTCTGCATTTAAGTATCTAGGGAGTTGGATAACCCAGAGTGGTGGTGTGGAAAAGGAGATCGGTGTGCGTGTCGGTCGCGCGCTGGGCGTGTTTGCGTCTTTTGATAAGATTTGGGCCAGCAAGAAGATGCAAGTGCAGTCTAAGATGCGGGTTTACAACACTTTCGTGCTGCCCCACTTTCTGTACGGCTGCGAAACATGGGCCCCTACTAAAACACAACTGACTCGATTGGAGGTTGCCCACTCTAACTGCCTTCGTCGCATTCTGGGTGTGCGCCTGGTCGACCGGCACAGATTAACTTATATTCGGCAGGCGTGCGACACTGAGCCAATTGAGAGCCTTGTGGCAAAGCGATCAATGCAGTGGCTAGGCCATGTGATGCGCATGCCGGCTTCTCGTCTTCCTCGTACGACTTTTGACTGCACAATGGATGTGGCTCGGCAGCAAGGCCGGCCTCCAGCCTCCTCCCGACACTATTTTCTTAAGCTACTGATTCAGCAGCTAGGCGAAACTAGTGGCACTCGTTCTGATTGGAAGACTTTTTCGGACACGGCGTTTGAGCGTGCTCAGGATAGGGTCGGGTGGAGAGCCGTGGTGTACGGTCCGGCTGCCCCTCAGGCGCCGGCCCCTCCACCACGGCGGTCAAGTAGATTGGCAAGCGCCACTTGACCCCCTATCCCCTAGAAGCAGTTAGGACCTATTTTGGAGGCGTCGCACAATAGCTCTCCTTTTTGCTCTGGGACTACACGTTGGCAGGCAGCCGGCTGGTGGCTACCGCCCCTCACAAGTAATTGTTAGGGCCAGAACTGGACTTGGGTCTAGGCGGTGGTACTAGGACTAGAGGTAGTCTTTGCTGGAAAGCCGATGTAACTGTAACTGTATTGACTTGGAAGCTTGTGCCTTGCCGCGGGGTGTCCCCCGTTTTTACCCCGTGTTGGCGTCAATTTTGGCGTTTCCTTTCCCCTCTTTTTTAGAAATCAACGTTGCCGGCGCTTGCCACGCGCGCTTTCTCGGAATTACTTAATCGGCAAGGCACAGTGCGACATTTCGGCTGC
>VFSX01000260.1:15000-152500 GCA_016618255.1 Chlamydomonas sp. UWO 241
GCAACGATGCACACAACAACGGACGCAACTCCCTGCCCTCTGCCTGGATTCGAACCATTCGACTTGCATTGGAAAGCTTGTAACACGGGCTATCTGTATGACCTCAGTATGCTGCAGTGCACAGCAGTAGGGGGGCGTGCCTGCGGGGGTGCTGCAGCACACCACGCGCGCACGCGCTGGCACCGCACCATAAACAACAGTAACAGTAACACGGGGTTTCCAGCTAAGCAGGCTACTCTTCTATAAACAAAAATGGCATCAACTCCCTGCCCTCCAAGTCGCCCCCTACTAGAGCGCACTGGATAGCCCTTTTATCAGCTTTCCAATGCATGTTTAATGGTTGCGATCCCAACACAGGAGCGTGAGTTCTGGCCGTTTTTGTGTTTCAAGTAAAAGGCGTTCAGTGCTGCGGCGTCGCGATTTTCGCACGCGTAAGGCCAGCGTACGTACGTATTTCTTAAAAATACGTACGTACGTACGCTCCAGACCCGAAATATGTACGTACCGTGCAACCCTGACACGCACATACACACACACACACACATACACACACAAACACACACGCACACACACATGCGCACACACACACTCACTTCTCGGCCATCTCGAGGTTGACGAAGATGCGCGTGCGTGCGTTTGGTCGCACAAGGCACCCAAACAGCTGCTTGCCTGTCCACAGCTCCATAGGCTGCGTGCGTGTGTGTGTGGGCGCGCGTGTGTGTCTGTGTGTGCACGAGGCGCCCAAACATCTGTTTTTGTATACACAGCTCCGTAGGCTGTGTGCAGGCTGTGTGGATGTGTGTGCGGGTGTGCATATGAGTGTGTGTGTGTGGACGAGGTACCCAAAGAGCTGCTTGCCCGTCCACAGCTCCATAGGCTGCGTGCGTGTGTGTGTTCGCGCGCGTGTGTGTGTGTGTGTGTGTGTGCGTGTGTGTGTGTGCGTGTGTGTGTGTGTGTGTGTGTGTGTGCGTGTGTGTGTGTGTGTGTGCGTGTTTGGTCGCACGAGGCACCCAAACAGCTGCTTCCCGGTCCACAGCTCCATAGGCTGCGTGTGTGTGTGTGTGTGTGTGCGTGTGTGTGTGTGTGTGTGTGTGTGCATATGTGTGTGTGTGCACGAGGCGCCCGAACGGCTGCTCCCTGGACCACAGATCCATGGGTTGTGTGCGCGTGTGTATGAAAGAGAAAGAGTGCGCAGGCGGGCGAGAAAGAGAGAGAGTGGGTGAGTGTGTGTGTGTGTGTGTGAGACAGAGAGAGGGAGAGAGGTTGAAGATCAGATCGCGGGCCCGGTGTAAAATCCATATCATCGTCACATTGTCGCCACATCAGCATCAGCATCAGCAAGCCCTAAACCCAAAACAAATGCCACTCCTTGAGGATCGCTGGCGGCGGCACGCCGACAGCCCCCATCGCACAGACGCCCTTCGTACTCAACCCCTCCCGAGACCTCACCCCCCCTCCCCCTCTTCCGAGATAAAAAGTACCCCCCACCCCCCACCACACACATACACACACACACATTCCATTCCATTCCAGATCGTTACAAAGATAACGGCGATATCGTTCCAGAGGTCGGCGAAAGGGCGTCTGTCAATAGCGGGAGACCACTCGTCGCTATGAGGGGATATATTGCCACTCTGCTGCGGGGGGGCTGCCTCTGAGGCACTGCATCTAAGTACGCTGTGTTGTACGCTGACTAAGTACGCTGTGTTGTACGCTGTGTTGTACGCTGACTAAACTGACTGTGATCACTCTCACTCTCTCTGAGGCTGTGTGGTGGTCGCAACCTCTATCCCGCCTTAATCAGATCGCCGCATATGGACTCCCACAGCTGTGGAAATCTCGCTAGGGTGAGCCATTCGGGTGGGACTCGGTTGTCGAGGATGCGCGTGAGCTCTGGGTACGCGGCGTACTTGGCTCGCTCTCGTTTGAACTGGTCAAAGCGATTCTTGACGGCGTCTCGAAACCGTTGGGATGTGAAAATGTCACCTGCATTTTGCCTGTACGACGTGATGGCCCCTCCCGCGTGGAGGCCATCCGCGTCCGGTCGACGGCACATGAAAAGTGCGGCGGTGGCTGGGAAGATGGGGTGTGGAGGGTGAAGGAGCTGGGGAGGGGGAGGGGAGGGGAAGATGGCGGGGCTGGGGTGGGGAGGGGGGAGGGGCTGAGGAGATGGAGAGGGGGGGAGGGGGCGGATGAGGGGACCGATGAACGCAGCTCGGTGTTTGTTGATGGGGTCGATGATGGGCGCTGTGGGTGGGTCCTTGGCGTGCATCTCGATGGTGGAGGTGTGAGGGGAGGAAGGGGAAAGGTTGTGGGGGATCAGCTTAAGGCGGCGTAGGAATCGGTTGTGAGTAACCTCGAGGCGGTGGATGTGGGCTTTGTCCAGTGTCCATGCTTGGCATCCATAAAGGAGTGCGGAAACAACATAGGCATTGTACAGACGGATCTTAGTAGAGTCAGAGATGACTTCAGGGGGGGCGTCCCAGAACCGTAGGGTAAGGCGTTTGTAGGCAAACCAGGCAGAGCCAATGCGGCGTGAGATCTCGGCATCGAGTATCCCGGCGTCTGCGTGGGAGACGGTGTGCATCGGAGGGGGAGGGGGCTGCGGGTGTGGAATAAATACTGCCGAGGTATTTGAACTTGTCTGTGGGGCTCGATTAACGGAGGCGCGTTCTCGTCGCCGAGCCCTGGACCCAGCAATGCGGCGCTGCTGGTGACGAGGATCTCCGTGCCGCTGACGAGCGGGGTAAAATACGACTGGCCGGCTCCTGCTAGACTGCCTCTCGGTGGAACACTGCAAGAGCGGCTTGCCCGGCGCTGCCATGGCTTGGCGAGTAGCCGCGGCGCTGCCGCGGCCCGTGCTGGGAGACGGCCCTTTTCCTCCCCCCATGCAGGACGCCATGCGGCACCGATCTCGACGAGTTGATCGACGAGCGGAGGAGCGGGCGCCCGTCAATGCATGCTGGACATTGGTCAAGATGGCTGCCCGTGGAGGCGGGCTACCATCACGGCTTCAACGGTGGCGACCGCCGAGGCAACACAGAGTAAATCCGCTTCACCAATCGCAGCGTTCGTCACCGCGCTCATCCTCGGGGTCGCTCGTTTGCCGGTGACTGGCGTTGGAAGGTCTTCAGGCAGCCTCCATGACAACTCTGTCGTCCATGCACCCCTGGAGGGTGGGACCTGGGCCATGCATGAGGCATGGGGCGCCGGCTGAGCCCCATGCAAACGAGAGCTGGACAGCCATGCACTGCCAGGCGGGGACCGTTCCAGTCAGCGCCAGTCGGCTCTGCGGGCTTGACTGGCCACAAGGCCACTACTGTGACCCTGAGGAAGGTCCTCTCCTATATGCTCCTTGCCAGACATGTTTCTCAGAGACCGCTGTTTGGGGTAGTCTAGCCGGCGGGAGCGTTAGTCTATCGGCCGGGAGCCGGCGGTACTCTAGTACTCAAGTGTGCTGGAGTATCGGCGGGTTTCTCTAGTAGAAGAGTAGCCTGCTTAGCTGGAAACCCCGTGTTACTGTTACTGTTACTGTGGGGTGGACGAGGTGGGGGTTAGAGGAGGAAGTGGAAGGGATGGAGATCGGTGCTGGGGTGTCGGTGTGGGCAGACGGGTGACCCAGGGTTTGGTCTTGGCGTAGTTGATCTCGAGTGCGAGGTCGGAGCAGATCTGGTCGAGGCGGGCGAGCATGTCTTTGAGGGCATCGATGTCGAGTGCCATCAGAGCTATGTCGTCCGCGTAGAGGAGGAGGGGGAGTAGGGTAGAGTCGAAACCGTGGCGTGGGAGGTGTGTGTGGAGAGTGCCGTTCACCACGTAGCCGATTTGGATGCCTGCGTTGGGGAGCTGGGCTATCAGGGATCGGATGACGGTGTCGATGAAGATGTTGAAGAAGAGGGGGGAGAGGGGGCAGCCTTGCTTGACTCCAGCTTCGAGGGGAAAGGAGGCAGAGTAGGCGCCGCCTACACGGACTCTGGTGGTGGCACCAGAGTAGAGGCTCTCGAGGCGGGAGAGGAGGTCGGGGTGTACGCCTCGACGGAGGAGGGTGTGCCAGAAGGCGGTGTGGTTGACTCGGTCAAAAGCCTTGGAGAGGTCGACGTAAGCCACGTGGAGGGGCTTGGGCGCGGTGAGACTCCTCTTGGAGGCGGCGTAGGGTAAAAATGGGGGCGGTGGTGCCTCGGCCGGGCCGGAAGCCGAATTGGTAGGTGGAGAGGTAGTCATCCAGGTGTCGTCCGAGGCGGGTGAGGAGGACGTGGGTGTAGACTTTGCTCGGGACGGGAAGGAGGGAGATGCCGCGGTAAGATTTGACGGCTGTGGTCGGGCCAGATGATGCGCCCTTGTAGAGGGGGCAGATGTCCGCCTGCTTCCATGCGGTAGGGATGGTTCTGGTGTTCCAACACGAGATGATGAGACGGTGGAGGGCTCCGGTGACAATGTCGCCGCCGTGCTTGATGAGCGGGGCGGTGATGTTGTCGTAACCGGGGGCGGAGTTTTTGAGGGTTTTGATCGCACACACACACAGTTACAGTTACATCGGCTTTCCAGCAAAGACTACCTCTAGTCCTAGTACCACCGCCTAGACCCAAGTCCAGTTCTGGCCCTAACAATTCTTTGTGAGGGGCGGTAGCCACCAGCCGGCTGCCTGCCAACGTGTAGTCCCAGAGCAAAAAGGAGAGCTATGTGCGACGCCTCCAAAATAGGTCCTAACTGCTTCTAGGGGATAGGGGGTCAAGTGGCGCTTGCCATTCTACTTGACCGCCGTGGTGGAGGGGCCGGCGCCTGAGGGGCAGCCGGACCGTTCACCAGGGCTCTCCACCCGACCCTATCCTGAGCACGCTCAAACGCCGTGTCCGAAAAAGTCTTCCAATCAGAACGAGTGCCACTAGTTTCGCCTAGCTGCTGAATCAGTAGCTTAAGAAAATAGTGTCGGGAGGAGGCTGGAGGCCGGCCTTGCTGCCGAGCCACATCCATTGTGCAGTCAAAAGTCGTACGAGGAAGACGAGAAGCCGGCATGCGCATCACATGGCCTAGCCACTGCATTGATCGCTTTGCCACAAGGCTCTCAATTGGCTCAGTGTCGCACGCCTGCCGAATATAAGTTAATCTGTGCCGGTCGACCAGGCGCACACCCAGAATGCGACGAAGGCAGTTAGAGTGGGCAACCTCCAATCGAGTCAGTTGTGTTTTAGTAGGGGCCCATGTTTCGCAGCCGTACAGAAAGTGGGCAGCACGAAAGTGTTGTAAACCCGCATCTTAGACTGCACTTGCATCTTCTTGCTGGCCCAAATCTTATCAAAAGACGCAAACACGCCCAGCGCGCGACCGACACGCACACCGATCTCCTTTTCCACACCACCACTCTGGGTTATCCAACTCCCTAGATACTTAAATGCAGAGACGGTCTTCACTTCACCACCAGTCAGCGCAAACGTGGGCAGATCCGCGTCAAAATCTGCTGGCAAAATCATCACTTCTGTCTTGGCGGCGTTGATTTGCATGCCAAAGCTAGAGGACACTTTGTCAAGGATTTTCAGCATAAGCGCCAACTGAGCTGGGTCATGCGAGAACAAACATAAATCGTCGGCATACATCAGCATTACTATGCGCTCAACCGACGACGACAACACAGAGCCGCCGGCTCGGGTCACGACTGACACGCCAGCCCCCTCTGGCATCATGTCTAGCGCCTTTTTCACTATGTGGTCAATAAAAACATTGAACAACACAGGAGCAATGACGCACCCCTATCGCACACCAAACGACACGGGGAATTCGTGCCCGATTTTCCCAGCCAGCCGCACGGCAGCTGCGGTGTTGGTGCGAAGATCCTCCAACAGATCAATAATGTGCGGATGAACACTATATAATCTAAGGACTCTCCACAGTGCCGAACGGTTTATGCAATCGTAAGCTTTAGAATAGTCGACAAATGCCACAGCCATGCATTGTTTGTACTCGGCATGTGCCGCGCTCAGCGAGCGCAGAGTAAAAAATCGCATCAACAGTGCCTCTGCTTTTTCTGAAACCACACTGAGCCTCATGCAACTGACCATCAACCTGCGTGGAGACGCGGTGCAGAAGTATGGCAGCGTACACTTTCCCGGCAACAGAGAGAAGGCTTATACCGCGGTAGTTACCAGGGGAGTCACGCGGACCCTTCCCCTTATTTAACGGTGTAATAATAGCAGTTTTCCATTCCCTCGGGGCTCTCCCCGACCGCCATACGGCGATGATGACCCGGTGGAGCCATGCGATGGCAGGTGGGCACCGCAACAGCATGGCGTCCAGCTGGTCACCGCCCGGAGCGGCGGCCGAGCGCAACGCTCGCACACACGCCTCCGTCTCAGTCAGGTCAGGGGGGCGCCCGTGCGCCTCATCCACCTCTGTGGCGCGCGTGAGCTCAAACGCCGCTACATCGTTCTCCAGCTGGTTCAGGGTCTCGTCGCTGAGCTTGGTCTCCCCGCCATATAGCTTGTCGAATGACTCTGTCATGGCCTTCAGCACCCCGTCTGGACCGCTGTGCAGCGCGCCCGAGACGTCCCGCATGGTAGGTGGGATCTGATGGCTGCGGCTGCGGCCCGCCAGCCTGTCGCACGCTTGCGCAAACTGGCGCAGATTCTTCTTGCGTAGCATGTGTTGCGCCTCCGCCACCTGCTGGCCGATCCACCTCTCCCTGTCTCTCTGCACAGCTGCATCGGCCGCGCGGTTGGCGCGGTTGTGCTCTCTTTTGGCAGCAGCAGACTTGCTCCTGAGCCATGCCGTGTGCGCGCGCTGCCGGGCGTCCATGAGCCGGGGGTGCGCTGCGACAGAGTGAACTGCCAGCCACGCCGCCGGCGGCTGCCGCGTGGAGCGAGGTGGTTGGTGGCCACCTCGTGAATGGCAGCAGCCATCGCGTCGTACTCCGCCTGGGCATCAGCGCCCTCGGGCGGCACGGCCTCCAGCAGCCCAAAGCGATCGGACAGCTGGAGGTTGAACTCACGACGGACAGCCGGGCGCCGCAGTTGTGAAGAGTCCCATGCGCGCCGCTGAGAGCCGCCTGCATGGCGGGAGGCTCGCATGCGGAGGCGCATGGACAGCACCACCATGCGGTGATCGCTGTCCCAGGTTGGGCTCCTACGCACCCTACAGTCTGTCACCGCATAGATGCGGCGGCGCGCGACCAGGATGTAGTCCTTGACGCCGTGCAGGCGGCGACACACACACACACATACACATACACATACACATACACATACACATACACATACACATACACATATACATACACATACACACCTTGAGGATCGCTGGCGGCGGCACGTCGACCGCCTCCATGGCGTCCGACATGTGCGAGCAGAGGAACGAGAACTCGGAGCGCGTCATGAAGCGGTCCTGTTGGGCATGACAGGCCAAGGGGCAGCAGCCATAATGGGATCAGCACAGCACAGCACAGCACAGCACAGCACAGCACAGCACAGCACGGCCTCCAACATGTGGGAGCAGAGGAACGAGAACTCGGAGCGCGCCATAAAGCGGTCCTGTTCAGGAGAGGGGGGCGGGGCACAAGGCGTAAGGTCAGTCGGACATGTGGGAGCCAAGGCTGAACCCTAGGCCCTGAAACCTAAATTGTTAACACTAATACCTTCAGCTTAAACCACCAACCTTCTCTGTGAGCAGGAACGCGCACGCGTGAGCAAGTCCTGCGTCGCAGCACAGCACGGCACGGTCCCACACCCTACAAACCACCCCTGTGGGCTCCTTCTCTCCCTCTGTCCCTCTCTCTCACTCTCCCGCTCTCTCCCTCTGTCTTAACCTCTCATCGACCTCATCCGAACTCTGAAAACTCTGAAGACTCCCTCCCTCTCGTTCTCTCTCTTGCTCTCTCCATCTCTCTCTCCCTCGTTCTACCGACCTTCTCCGCGAGCAGGAACGCGCACGTGAGGAAGTCCTGCGTCGCGCGGATGACGCGCTCGCCGGGCTTCAGGTTGGGGGATTTGACCCCTTGACCTAAATTTTGAACGCGAAACCCTAAACCACCGACCTTCTCCGTGAGCAGGAAGGCGCACGTGAGGAAGTCCTGCGTCGCGTGGATGACGAGCTCGCCGTTCTTGGGCGTGCACAGGTTGGACACGTTGCCCATAAGGTAGATCGCCTCGGCGCGCGCCTCCTCGGTCTGATGAGAGAGAGTGGGAGGGGAAGAGAGAAAGAGTGAGAGAGTGAGACAGAGTGAGAGTGAGTGTGTGCTGGGCGTGCACACGTTGGACACGCTGCCCATGAGGTAGAGAGCCTCGGCGCGCGCCTCCTCGGACTGCATGGGACAGTGAGAGAGGGAGAGCAAGAGTGAGAGAGGGAGACAGAGTGAGAGTGAGTGTGTGTGTTGGGCGCGCACAGGTTGGACACGTTATCCATGAGATAGAGAGCCTCGGCGCGCGCCTCCTCGGTCTGATGAGAGAAAGAGAGAGTGAGAGAGAGACAAGTGAGAGAGAGCGAGAGTGAGTGCGTGTGTCAGAGAGAGTGAGAGTGTGGGCGTGCACAGGTTTTACACGTTACCCATGAGGTAGAGCGCCTCGGCGCGCGCCTCCTCGGTCTGATGAGAGAGTGAGAGAGAGCGGGAGAGGAAGAGAAAAATAGTGAAAGAGTGAGACAGAGCGAGAGTGAGAGTGTGGGCGTGCACAGGTTTTACACGTTACCCATGAGGTAGAGAGCCTCGGCGCGCACCTCCTCGGTCTGCATGGGAGAGTGAAAGAGTTAGAGAGAGAAAGAGTGAGACAGAGTGAGCATGAGTGTGTGTTGGGCGTGCACAGGTTTGACACGTTGCTCATGGCATAGAGCGCCTTGGAGCGCGCCTCCTCGGTCTGATGAGAGAGTGAGAGCGAGCGGGAGAGGAAGAGAAAATAGTGAAAGAGTGAGACAGAGCGAGATTGAGAGTGTGGGCATGCACAGGTTTTACACGTTACCCATGAGGTAGAGAGCCTCCGCGCGCGCCTCCTCGGTCTGATGAGAGAGAATGGGAGAGGAAGAGAGAAAGAGTGAGAGAGTGAGACAGAGTGAGAGGGAGTGTGTGCTGGGCGTGCACTTGTTTGACACGCTGCCCATGAGGTAGAGAGCCTCGGCGCGCGCCTCCTCGGTCTGCATGGGAGAGTGAGAGAGGGAGAGCAAGAGTGAGAGAGGGAGACAGAGTGAGAGTGAGTGTGTGTGTAAGAGAGAGTGAGAGTGTGGGCGTGCACAGGTTTGACACGCTGCCCATGAGGTAGAGCGCCTCGGCGCGCGCCTCCTCGGTCTGATGAGAGAGTGAAAGAGTTAGAGAAAGAGTGAGACAGAGTGAGCGTGAGTGTGTGTTGGGCGTGCACATGTTTGACACGTTGCTCATGGCATAGAGCGCCTTGGAACGCGCCTCCTCGGTCTGATGAGAGAGTGAGAGAGAGCGGGAGAGGAAGAGAAAAATAGTGAAAGAGTGAGACAGAGCGAGATTGAGAGTGTGGGCATGCACAGGTTTTACACGTTACCCATGAGGTAGAGAGCCTCGGCGCGCGCCTCCTCGGTCTGATGAGAGAAAGAGAGAGTGAGAGAGATGGACAATGAGAGGCAGAGTGAGAGTGGGTGCGTGTGTAAGCGAGAGTGAGAGTGTGGGCGTGCACATGTTTGACACGCTGCCCATGAGATAGAGCGCCTCAGCGCGCGCCTCCTCGGTCTGCATGTGAGGGGGGAGAGGGAGAGGGAGGAAGAGAGGAAGAGTGAGAGAGTGAGACAGAGTGAGAGGGAGTGTGTGCTGGGCGTGCACTCGTTCGACACGCTGCCCATGAGGTAGAGAGCCTCGGAGAGCGCCTCCTCAGTCGGCAAAGGAGAGTTTGAGGTGAACCGTGAAGGGTCTTAAGGTTTGTAGGGTTAAAGGCTGATGGCTTAGGGTTCAGGATTTAAGGCCTAGGGTGGCTAAGGGTGGCTGGGGGTGGCTTAGGGTGGCAGTGTGTGTGCATGCATGATAATATGCGCCTGTCGATGCATGTGTGCCTGCCATGCATATACATGACCCACCTGCGGCAGGTGCAGGTTCATCTTGTCGCCATCGTCGTGTGCAAAAGGGGTGGGGTTATAAACGTGCGATTGTGAATATGACACACAGAAGTGTGAACACAGAAGTGTGAACATGAAAACACACAAGTGTGAACACGACACAACATTAGTGGCAATTCAGCATGCCTGACCAACCTGCGGCAGGTGCAGGTTCATCTCGTCGCCGTCGAAGTCTGCGTTGAACGGCCCGCAGCAGCACTCGTTGAAGCGGAGCGTGCGGTAGGTGCGCACGCGCGCGCGGAACGCCTGCACGCGGTAAAACAAGACGTTGGGTCGGCCAGCTCACCACAAACAAAGCCACAGCAACACCACGTGCACAAAAAGCAAAGCCATGTCCCCACTACCCAAAACCACTTAGGACTAGAAGGTGGTATTTGCTGGACAGCCAATGCTTCTGTTACTGTTGCTGTTGCTGTTACGGCTACGGTTACTGTTACCTGGATCGAGAGCCGGTGCAGCGAGGGCTGGCGGTTGAAGAGCACGACGTCGCCGTCCTCGAGGTGGCGCTCAACGACGTAGCCGACCTGACAAATAGGCACAGAGAGAGAAGAATAGGCAAAGAGAGAGAGGGAGAGACATTAGGCAGAGAGAGAGAAAGAGAGAGAGGGAGATAGAGAAGGGGGTTGGTTCGGGCTTCGAGGTTGCTAAGTGGCGCTGGCGGCCAAAGAGCACGAGGTCGCCGTACTCGAAGTGGCGCTCGATGACGCAGCCGACCTGCGTGTCGAAAGACATACGGGAGAAATGGGACAAGGACAACGGGACAAGGGGACAATGAGACAATGGGACAAGGACATTCATGAACATGAAGAAACCTCAGCAGCAGCACACAACACACACACACACACACACACACACCTTGAGCTCCGCTGCCATCTTGCGCCTGTCCCCAAACTTGAGGAACATCTTGTCGCCAGACGGAAGGATCACAAAGTTGGCGCCCGGGTGCGTGCCTGCGTGCGTGCGTGTGTGTTTGTGTGTGTGTGTGTGTGCGTATGTGTGTGTGTGTCAGTGGTGCAGAAATCATTTTTGACATCACTGGTGTGTGCTGGGGCTCGATTAACGGAGGCGCGTTCTCGTCGCCGAGCCCTGGACCCAGCAATGCGGCGCTGCTGGTGACGAGGATCTCCGTGCCGCTGACGAGCGGGGTAAAATACGACTGGCCCGGCTCCTGCTAGACTGCCCCTCGGTGGAACACTTCAGGAGCGGCTTGCCCGGCGCTGCCATGGCTTGGCGAGTAGCCGCGGCGCTGCCGCGGCCCGTGCTGGGAGACGGCCCTCATCCTCCCCCCATGCAGGACGCCATGCGGCACCGATCTCGACGAGTTGATCGACGAGCGGAGGAGCTGGCGCCCGTCAATGCATGCTGGACATTGGTCAAGATGGCTGCCCGTGGAGGCGGGCTACCATCACGGCTTCAGCGGTGGCGACCGCCGAGGCAACACAGAGTAAATCCGCTTCACCAATCGCAGCGTTCGTCACCGCGCTCATCCTCGGGGTCGCTCGTCTGCCGGTGACTGGCGTTGGAAGGTCTTCAGGCAGCCTCCATGACAACTCTGTCGTCCATGCACCCCTGGAGGGTGGGACCTGGCCATGCATGAGGCATGGGGCGCCGGCTGAGCCCCATGCAAACGAGAGCTGGACAGCCATGCACTGCCAGGCGGGGACCGTTCCAGTCAGCGCCAGTCGGCTCTGCCGGCTTGACTGGCCACAAGGCCACTACTGTGACCCTGAGGAAGGTCCTCTCCTATATGCTCCTTGCCAGACATGTCTCTCAGAGACCGCTGTTTGGGGTAGTCTAGCCGGCGGGAGCGGTAGTCTATCGGCCGGGAGCCGGCGGTACTGTAGTACTTAAGTGTGCTGGAGTATCGGCGGGTGTCTCTAGTAGAAGAGTAGCCTGCTTAGCTGGAAACCCCGTGTTACTGTGTTACTGTGTGGTGTGTGCGCGTGAGTGCTTGGGACACCCACCGACGCCGTTGAGCACGCAGCGTCGCAGCTTCTCGATGTTGTACGCCGTCACGCGCTCTGGGTACGTGAGCACGACCGCCATGTGCTGCGGAACGCAGACCTGGGATAGGAATGTGAGGCAGGGCTCAGAGAGAGAGAGAGACAGAGACAGAGACAGAGACAGAGACAGAGACAGAGACAGAGACAGAGACAGAGACAGAGAGAGAGAGAGAGAGAGAGAGGAGGCAGGGAAAAGAGGGGTAATAAAAGAGAGAGAGGGGTCAGCACGCAGGGGAGAGCAGTCAGTGGGCTGCATCTCGAGCAGAAACATGCCGCACAAACGTGCGCACACACACACACACACACACACGCATGCACATGCACACGCACACACACATGCACACACCCGCCCGCACGCACACACACACACACACGCACACACACACACACACACGAACATGCACCTCGTTGATGAGCAGGTTGGGGTCGGGGGAGATGACGGTGCGCCCGGAGAAGTCGACGCGCTTGCCTGTGTGTGTGTGTGTGTGTGTGTGTCTGTGTGTGTGTGCGTGTGTGCGTGTGTTTGTGTGTGTGTTTGTGTGTGTGTGTGCGTGCTTGCATGAGTTTAGGGTTTGTGCTTGCGTGCTTGCGTGTGTGTGGGGGGAGGGGAGGGTGTATTTGAAGGATGGCGGTGCGCCCGGAGAAGTCAACGCGCTTGCCTGTGTAGGGCGCGGCAGGATTGGGTTTAGGGCTCAGGGTTTAGGGTTCAGGGTTTTAGGGTTTAGGGTTCAGGGTTTAGGGTAAAAGGTTTTAGGTTTAGGGGTTAAGTTTGGAATTTTAGGGAGAGATGACGGTGCGCCCGGACAAGTCGACACGCTTGCCGGTGTAGGGCGCGGGGAGTTGGGGTGATGGGTGTAGGACTCGAGGTGCTTGCCTCGAGCCGCTGCACGAAGCCGCGCAGGGGCTTGCCGGGCTGCTTATACTCTTTCTCTGACTCTCTTTCTTTCTGACTCTCTCTTTCTTTCTCTCTCTATCTCTCTCACTCTCTCTCTTTCTTTCTCTGTATACATCACTCTGTCTCTCTCTCTATTTCTTTCTGTCGCCCACACACACTCCCTCTCCCTCTCTCTCTCTCCCTGCCGCAAAGCTAGCGTAATGTGGTACCATGCACCACTTGCCTGACAGGTTGCCGTGGAAGCGCCCCTGCTTGCCCTTGGGCCGCTGCACAAAGCCGCGCAGGGAGGGGGGGAGGGGGCTAGGAAGCTGGCTGCTGGCACTCTTTATCTCTCTCTTACTCACACTCCCTCTCCCTCTCTCTCGTTCGCAAAGCTTCCGCAATGCAGTACCATACACTACTCGCCTGACAGGTTGCCGCCTGTGGAGTCGGCCCCACTTGTTCTTGAGCGGCAAGGGCGCTGTACGAACAGGCCCCGAGTACTGTTCCAAGTATGAACAGTGACCGCAGTGCATGCGATGCCCTTTCCCTCGCCTGTAACTTGCCTGACAGGTTGCCGCGGAAGCGCCCCTGCTTGCCCTTGAGCCGCTGCACAAAGCCGCGCAGGGGCTTGCCGGGCTGCTGGTACTGGAGCGGCAGGCCGGGCAGGTCGGAGTTGATGAGCATCGCACACTGGACCTGTGAGGGGACGTGTGTGTGTGTGTGTGTGTATGTGTGTGCGCGCGAAGGTAGGCTGCTGGTACTGGAGTCGGCAGGCCGGGCAGGTCGGAGTTGAAGAGCATCGCACACTGGACCTGTGAGGGGACATGGGGTGGAGGGTGTGTGTCTATGAGAAAGAGAGGGAGGGACAGGGAGGAAGAGGGAGGATAAGAGAGAGAAAGAGAGAGACACGAGAGGTACAAGAGAAAGAGATAGAAGGAAAGAGAGATAGGTAGCGAGAGGGGGGCTGCTGGTGCAGGATCCGGCAGGCCTGGCAGGTCAGTTGGTGTTGATGTTGACTTGTTGATGCGCATGGCGCACTGGACCTTGTGTGTGTGATGATGATGATGAGTTTTACAGTCGTGTGTAACACACCTACAGGCAGCGTATTCGACGCTGCTCTTGAAAGAGATTTAGGGATAAAGTTAAACTTAGGACTGTCAAGTTGACACTCCTACTTGTGTTAGAAAATAACTAGTGACCGAATCAGCGAGAAAAGTAATTCCAGCTTTTGGCTGGGGGTAAGAAGCCCAGCTCAGCGTATAGTGCCCGAGCACCACAGACGGGTGGCTGGCTACTGGTGGTGATGGGCTAGTGGGTCAGGGCTGGACCTAGACAGGGCACTCGGCCCCCAGATCAGACTCCTCCCCGTGGGGGCACGGCCAGGATTCACAGGCCCGCAGGATCGTGTCCCCTAGACCTCCACCGAAGCGGCAGCAGAGGCTGCTGATCAGTGTGTATCAGAAGGGACATGGGGGCCGGTCGAGAAGTGACCTGAAATGACCAAAGCCGGGGTGCGTAAAAGAGTGAACCCACGTGCCATGTTGCATTTGGTACACGTGTGGCAGCCATGCTGCAGGCGCTTGGACCCAAGCCTTGGAGGAGCTGAGGCCGTGGGTTCCAAGGCCGGAGAGCATGCCTACTCCAAGCGCGCATCACAGGCGCTTGTGCGGCTGCCCGGCTGCCCCAAACTGAGCTCCACTGAATCACTGTATCAGAACGGTGTCATTACGGCGCAAGTATTCCAGGTCTCCATCATGCAACTATCTGACCTAAACAGCATCATGCAAACAGTGTAATAACGCAATACCACATCACAACCATCACACGCACGCACCTGCAGGGAGTCCCAGTTCTCCATGAGGTTGTTGACAATGAGATATCATCCAACAGCAGCGGTGCCAGCAGCAGCAGCATTACGCACACACCATCACCACTACACCCACGATTACAGATGCACACACACACACACACACACACACACACACACGCACACGCACACGCACACACACACTACAGGCCGACTGGCTGCTTGCCTCCAGCCGCGGAGACGTGCGCGCATCAGAGGCATGGAACCAGCAGCTGCGCACACACACACACACACGCGCGCGCGCACACGCACGCACCTGCAGGAAGTCCCAGTTTTCCATGAGGTTGTTGACCGGCAGGCCGCAGTCGAGCGACTGGTGCAGCACGTTGTTGGTCTCGACAATCTGATCATGACACAAGGAGGAAGGTGGGCAGTGAGTGGTGCGTGGATGGCACCGCATGGCAAGGGCGCAGATCGACTGGTGCAGCACGTTGTTGGTCTCCACAATCTGCAAACACAAAACGGGCAAACGGTTTAGGGTTCAGGGTCCAGGGTTAAGGGTTCAGGATTTAGGTGTGTTGACCAACAGGCCGCAGTCGAGCGACTGGTGCAGCACGTTGTTGGTCTCGACAATCTGTCAAACAACAGTGAGTGAGTGAGTGAGTGAGTGAGAGAGTGAGTGAGTGAGTGAGTGAGTGAGTGAGTGAGTGAGTGAGTGAGTGAGTGAGTGAGTGAGTGAGTGAGTGAGTGAGTGAGTGAGTGAGTGAGTGAGTGAGTGAGTGAGTGAGTGAGTGAGTGAGCGAGCGAGGCAGGGAGGCAGGGAGGCAGGGAGGCAGGGAGGCAGGGAGGCAGGGCGCGAGGGCGCGAGGGCGCGAGGGCGCGAGGGCGCGAGGGCGCGAGGGCGCGAGGGCGCGAGGGCGCGAGGGCGCGAGGGCGCGAGGGCGCGAGGGCGCGAGGGCGCGGGCGAGGGCGCGAGGGCGCGAGGGCGCGAGGGCGCGAGGGCGCGAGGGCGCGAGGGCGCGAGGGCGCGAGGGCGCGAGGGCGCGAGGGCGCGAGGGCGCGAGGGAGCGAGGGCGCGAGGGCGCGAGGGCGCGAGGGACGCGAGGGAGCGAGGGAGCGAGGGAGCGAGGGAGCGAGGGAGCGAGGGAGCGAGGGAGCGAGGGAGCGAGGGAGCGAGCCAGGTTGCATCAGGGTGCGTATATTCACGGCGGCAAGGGAGGGAGGGAGGGAGGAAGGGAGGGATTTTTGCGGAAACACTGCAGCCCACCCTGTCGTGAAATCTTCCTCGTCCGAGCGCCGTCCATCTCCACGCTCGGGCCCCTCCCTTCCTTGGTATTTTTTCTCTTTTTTATTTTTTTCATTTCGTCGCGCACACATGTCGTCCTCGTTCGACGCGCCGTCCATCTCAACGCTGGGGCGGATCCCCCCCTTGCTACTTTTTGTTGTTGTTTGTTGTTTCCGTTTCTCCTTCTCACACACACACACACACGCACGCACGCACGCACGCACGCACGCACGCACCTGCATGAGCTTCATCATGATGTCGTCCTCGTTTGACGGGCCGTCCTTCTCAACACTCTTGCCCCTCCCTCCCCTGACATTTTTTCTTCGTTCTTCGTTTTTGCTTGTTTCTTCTTCTTCTTCTCACACACACGCACACACACACACACACACAACACACGCACGCACGCACCTGCATGAGCTTCATTGCGATGTTGTCCTCGTTCGACTCGCCGTCCATCTCAACGCTGGGGCGGATCCCTCCCTTGCTACTTTTTTTGTTCTTCGTTGTTTCCGTTTCTCCTTCACACACACACACACACACACACACACACACACACACACGCACACACTCACCTGCATGAGCTTCATCGTGATGTTGTCCTCGTTCGACGCGCCGGCCATCTCCACACTCGGGCCCCTCCCTCCCTTGACATTTTTTCTTCGTTCTTCGTTTTTGCTCGTTTCTTCTTCTTCTCACACACGCACGCACACACACACACACACACAACACACGCACGCACGCACCTGCATGAGCTTCATCGCGATGTTGTCCTCGTTCGACGCGCCGTCCATCTCAACGCTGGGGCGGATCCCTCCCCTGCTACTTGTTTGTTCTTCGTTGTTTCCGTTTCTCCTTCACACACACACACACACACACACACACACACACACGCACGCACGCACGCATTCACCTGCATGAGCTTCATCGTGATGTCGTCCTCGTTCGACGCGCCGGCCATCTCCACACTAGGGCCCCTCCCTCCCTTGACATTTTTTCTTCGTTCTTCGTTTTTGCTCGTTTCTTCTTTTTCTCACACACACGCACACACACACACACACACACAACACACGCACGCACGCACCTGCATGAGCTTCATCGCGATGTTGTCCTCGTTCGACGCGCCGTCCATCTCAACGCTGGGGCGGATCCCTCCCCTGCTACTTTTTTTGTTCTTCTTTGTTTCCGTTTCTCCTTCACACACACACACACACACACACACACACACACACACACACACACACACACGCACGCACGCACGCACGCACGCACCTGCATGAGCTTCATCGTGATGTCGTCCTCGTTCGACGCGCCGGCCATCTCCACACTCGGGCCCGTCCCTCCCTTGACATTTTTTCTTCGTTCTTCGTTTCTGCTCGTTTCTTCTTCTTCTCACACACACACGCACACACACACACACACACACACACCACACGCACGCACGCACCTGCACGAGATTCATCGTGATGTTGTCCTCGTTCGACGCGCCGTCCATCTCAACGCTGGGGCAGATCCCTCCCTTGCTACTTTTTCGCTCTTCGATGTTTCCGTTTCTTCTTCTCTCTTTCTCACACACACACGCACACGCGCACGCACGCACGCACCTGCATGAGCTTCATCATGATGTCGTCCTCGTTTGACGCGCCGTCCATCTCCACACTCATGCCCCTCCCTCCCTTGACATTTTTTCTTCGTTCTTCGTTTTTGCTCGTTTCTTCTTCTTCTCACACACACACACACACACACACACGCAGGCACCTGCATGAGCTTCATCGTGATGTCGTCCTCGTTGAACGCGCCGTCCATCTCCACACTCGGGCCCCTCGCTCCCTTGACATTTTTTCTTCGCTCTTCGTTTTTGCTCGTTTCTTCTTCTTCTCACACACACACACACACACACACACTCACACACGCACGCACCTGCATGAGCTTCATCGTGATGTCGTCCTCGTTCGACGTGCCGTCCATCTCAACGCTGGGGCGGATCCCTCCCTTGCTATTTTTTTCGCTCTTCGTTGTTTCCGTTTCTTCTTCTCTCTTTCTCACAGAAACACGCACACGCACATGCACGCACGCACCTGCATGAGCTTCATCGTGATGTCGTCCTCGTTCGACGCGCCGTCCATTTCCACGCTTGGGCGGATCGCGACCGGCGGCACCGCGAGGTGCGTCACGACGAGGTGCTCCGGGCGGCCAACCATGTCGAGCACGTCGCAGTCCTGTGTGTGTGAGAGAGAGAGAGAGAGAGAGAGAGAGGGGGTGAGGCTGGCGGTGTGAGGGTGGGAAGAGGAGAGAAACAAGAACAAAAATGAAAAATGAAAAAACGGCGGAGGTGAGTCACGACGAGGTGCTCCGGGCGGCCGACCATGTCGAGCACGTCGCAGTCCTGTGTTAGGTGTAGGGTTTAGGGTTAAGAGGTCAGGGTTCGGGGTTAGGGGTCATGGTTCAGGGTCAATGGGTGAGAGAGAGGGTGGGTGTGATGCTGAGCTGCTATTCTGGGGGGGGGGTAGTTGAGTCACAGACGACGAGGTGCTCCGGACGGCTGACCATGTCGAGCACGTCGCAGTCCTGTTTTAGGTGCAGGGTGTAGGGTTTAGGGTTTAGGGTTTCTAAACCCTAAACTCTAAACCCTAAACCCTAAACCCTAAAGTTTTTTTAGGGCTTTGCACTCCTAGTGCAGGTGCAATCTGCATGCCTCAAGGCTTTGTTGCGCTCAAGGCGTCCAACGGACTGTAAAATCGACCGCACACGTGCTCCGGAATGTGCTCAAACAGGAACTGCACGCGCAGCGGGTTGAGATCATCCGCTCTCTCCCTCCCTCTCTCTCTCTCTCTCTCTCTCTCTCTCTCTCTCTCTCTGTCTCTCTCTCTATATATCCCTCTCTATCTCGCTCACTCTCTCTCTCTCTCCCCCTCTGTTTCTGTCTCTCTCTCACACACTCTCTCCCTGTCTCTCGCTCTCTCCCTCTGTCTCTCTCCCTCAGTCTCTCTCTCTCACACACACACAAAAAATGCACACCTGCTCCGGGATGTGCTCAAACAGGAACTGCACGCGCAGCGGGTTGAGGTCGTCCGCGATAGAGCCGGCGAAGTGCTTGATCAGGTCGTTGTACTTCATCGCCTCTGACAGCCCCTCCTTGTACTTGTCCAGCAGCGACGCGTTCTGTGTGTGGGGGGGGGGGCAGGGGGTGTATTTGTGTGCGTGGCGGGGGGGGTGCGTGTGTGTGTGTGTGTGCGTGAGTGTGGCCAGGCCCTCCGTGTACTGATCCAGCAGCGATGCGTTCTGTGGGGGGGGGGGGCAGGGGTGCGTGTGTGTGTGTGCGTGGCAGGGGGGTGCGTGTGTGTGTGGGTGTGGGTGGCAAGGCCCTGCTTGTACTTGTCCAGCAGCAACGCGTTCTGTGTGGCGGGGGGGGGCAGGGGGGGCGTGGGTGTGTGCGTGGCGAGGGGGTGTGTGCGTGTGGGTGTGGGTGTGCATGGCCAGGCCCTGCTTGTACTTGTCTAGCAGCGACGCGTTCTGTGGGCGCGTGTGTGAGGTTGGGGGAGGGGCATGTGTGTGTGTGTGTGTGACACACACACACACACACACACACACAGCCGTACCTTTGCGTACGTGTTGTGGATGATCTTGAGCACGCCGGTCATCTTTTTTACACACACACACACACACACACAACCGTACCTTGGCGTACTTGTCGTGGATGATCTTGAGCGCGCCGGTCATCTTCTTGACACACACACACACACACATACGCAACACACACACACACACAACCGTACCTTGGCGTACTTGTCGTGGATGATCTTGAGCGCGCCGGTCGTCTTCTTCACCGTGCCGTTGTACGCGCCGCAGTACGGGCACACGCGCTGCCGCTTGCACCGCTCGTTCACCTTCAGGGTTGAGGTATGGTTTAGGGAGTAGGGTCAGGAATGGTTTGAGGTTTTGGGGTGTCATTGTACGTGCCGCAGCACAGGCACACGCGCTGCCGCTTGCAGCCCTCGTTCACCTTCGGGGTTCAAGTTTTAGTGGTGTCATTCCTGGTGCCACACAGGCTGTAAAATCCATCACCAGTGGGGTTTCAGGGTTGAGGGTTGAAAGGTAAGGGGCGGGGGAGGCAGGGGGAGGGGAGCACGCGCGCCGATGCAGTGCAGCGACGCAGCACAGCGCAGCAAAGCTCGTTGACCCACATCACACCGCACAGCGCAGCACAGCACACCGCACAGCACACCGCACAGCGCCGCACAGCGCAGCACAGCGCACCGCACAGCGCAGCACAGCGCAGCACAGCGCAGCACAGCGCAGCACAGCGCACCGCACAGCGCAGCGCACCGCGCAGCGCAGTGCACCGCACCGCGCACCGCAGCGCACCGCACAGCGCCGCACCGCGCAGCGCACCGCACAGCGCCGCACCGCGCAGCGCAGCGCAGCGCAGCGCAGCGCAGCACAGCGCAGCACAGCGCAGCACAGCACACAGCGCAATACAGCGTAGCACAGCTCGTTCACCCACGTCAGCTCGTTCACCCACGTCACACCGCACAGCACAGCACAGCGCAGCACACAGCGCAGCTCGCCCACACCTTCTTGAACATGGCCTGTCGCTGCACGCACACCATGACACCGCACAGCGCAGCACAGCGCAGCACACAGCGCAGCGCAGCATAGCTCCTTCACCCACATCACACCGCACAGAGCAGCACAGCACACCGCACAGCGCAGCTCGCCCACACCTTCTTGAACATGGCCTGTGGCTGCACGCACGCCACGACACCGCACAGCGCAGCACAGCACAGCACAGCGCAGCACACAGCATAGCACAGCACAGCACACAGCACAGCACACAGCGCAGCGCAGCATGACTCGTTCACGCACGTCACACCGCACAGCGCAGCACAGCGCAGCACAGCGCAGCACACAGCGCAGCGCAGCGCAGCATAGCTCGTTCACCCTTGTCAGCTCGTTCACCCACGTGACACCGCACAGCGCAGCGTAGCGCAGCGCAGCACAGCGCAGCACAGCACAGCACAGCACAGCACAGCGCAGCGCAGCACAGCACAGCACAGCAGCACAGCACAGCACAGCACACAGCGCAGCTCGTACACACCTTCTTGGAAATGGCCTGTGGCTGCACGCACGTCACGACACCGCACAGCGCTGCACAACACAGCACAGCGCAGCACAGCACAGCACAGCACAGCACAGCACAGCACAGCACAGCACAGCGCAGCGCAGCACACAGCGCAGCTCGCCCACACCTTCTTGAACATGGCCTGTGGCTGCATGCACGTCACGACACCGCACAGCGCAGCACACAGCACAGCACACAGCGCAGCGCAGCATGGCTCGTTCACGCACGTCACACCGCACAGCGCAGCACAGCACAGCACACAGCGCAGCATAGCTCGATCACCCACATCACACCGCACAGCGCAGCACACAGCGCAGCGCAGCGCAGCATAGCTCGTTCACCCATGTCAGCTCGTTCACCCACGTGGCACCGCACAGCGCAGCGCAGCGCAGCACAGCGCAGCACAGCACAGCAGCACAGCACAGCACAGCACAGCACACAGCGCAGCTCGTCCACACCTTCTTTGAAATGGCCTATGGCTGCACGCATGTCACGACACCGCACAGCGCAGCACAACAAAGCACAGCACAGCACAGCACAGCACAGCACGCCACGTCACACAGCACAGCGCAGCACAGCACACAGCGCAGCTCGCCCACACCTTCTTGAACATGGCCTGCCGCTGCACGCGCTCGACGCGCGGGTTGCGGAAGCGCCTGTGCGCGTGCACGTTGTGGGTGGGTGGGTAAGTGGGCGCATGGTTATGGGTGGGTGTTGTGGGTGGGGAAGTGGGCGGGTGGGTGTACATGCGCGTGCGCTCGACGCGCGGGTGGCGGAAGCGCCTGTGTGTGTGTGCGTTGTGGGTGGGTGGGTGAGTGGGCGCATGGTTATGGGTGTTGTGGGTGGGCTTGTGGTAGTGAGTGGGGGGGCAGTGGGTAGGTGAGCATGCGCGTGCGCTCGACGCGCGTGTTGCGGAAGCGCCTGTGTGCGTGCGCGTTGTGGGTGGCACGCTTATGTGCGATGCGATCCAAGCAGTCACTTCAACAAATCACCACAACGGTGCAATGAGCCAGCTCCCTTCCTTAATAAGAGCATAAGCTAGGACACAAAGGGCCGTGTATAGGTAGACGTCCTATAGGTGAGCAATAGGCAGGTTAACTTGGCGGAACCACCCACCTGAGCCACTGCTTACGCTCCTCGTCGGGCAGCAGCACGCGCGAGCACTCCTTGCAGATGCACTGCAGGATCTGGACCGTGTTGCGGAAGTAGCCGATGTGGAAGACGGGCAGCTCGAGGCGGATGTAGCCTGCAGGGGTGCATGTGGGCACGTGCGCACAGTGCACAACACGGTGAGTTGTCGTGGTGTTCACGGTGGTGCACAAACAGCAGATGCACTGCAGGATCTGGACCGTGTTGCAAAAGTAGCCGATGTGGAGGACGGGCAGCTCGGGGCGAATGTAGCCTGCAGGGGTGTGTGGGCACGTGCACGCGGTGCACACACGGCGACTTGTTGTGACGTGTGGTGTACAGCTCTCATTTTGCTCTCGGACTGCGCATTGGCAGGCAGCCAACTGGTGGCTACCGCCCCTCACAAGTGATTGTCAGGGCCAGGACTGGACTTGGGTCTAGGCAGTGCTACTTGAACTGTCTCGCTTGCTGGGAAGCTGATGTTACTGTGGTGTACACACACACCATGGCACCAGTGATTCCCCTGCGAGCCGTATACCGCTCCGAGCCGGATTTCTCATTTCCCAGAAAACCACCCCACACGAAGTGGGAGAGGGCGTAGAGCGGTGCGTTGGAAAGCTCGTGCCGAGAACAGCACAACGGCATGCGTTGCATGAATACCCGCTGTGTATTGTGCCTGGTATGAGCGGTCAAAGTTGCTGGAGCCGGCAAAAAAACAATTACTAAAATCCTTCCCAGGGACCACCGCATGGCACCCACATACCACCCACATGGCGCCAACAACCAACAATGGCGACAGCCACAGCAGAAGGGGGCAGCGGGGTTCAAAATCCTCCATGTTTTCTAGGGATTGCTGCCTAGCGTCTCTTCGTTTCAACCTTCCCCTGCATACGGGGGTACCCCTAACTGTAATCTACCATCCAACCAAGTTTCAGCGTGTGAGTCGAAGTGTGGGGGCTGTACTGTACATGTAAGGCGCTTGCTGCTGCCTCGGCCCAAAACAGCCTCAGGGGTGTAAAATCCCCCTAGTCAGATCCAGTGCCACTGGAGCTGCTGATGGCCTGGTCCTGGCATTTCTTGGCCTCAGTATTATTCCTACATGCCTTGGGCCCCTAGGGCGCTGCTGGCGACGGCCCGCCGCTCGCTCGCTGCCCAGGCCCCGCTCAGCCGAGCAGTGTTTCTGTTTGCCCACCCCGCACCCCGCAAGAGGTGCATTCGCGGGGTGGGATTGGCCAATTCGTATATGCACATCTCAAAAAGTGTGGAAATTCGCATTTTCACATTTATTTCCATGGTCTCTGTCCAGTTTCTATCTCCCCCCAAAAAGCCTCCGGCGGGGCGGGCTCGAGGAAGTGAGCACGAGGCCCGGGGTCCGGCCCGTCACCTCCGCAAGATCCTTAGCGCTAAGGGGCAGGTTCCCGCCCCGGGCTCAGGGCTTCTCCCGCCGCCCCACCGACGCTGACAGAGTCGGTTGGATAATTAGAAACGCGATGGGAGGGTGCGCGGTGCGGGAAGATGCCTGTGCGAGGACCCAAACACCCAAGCATGTTACAGTTACAGTTACAGTTACATCGGCTTTCCAGAAAAGACCACCTCTAGTCCTAGTACCACCGCCTAGACCCAAGTCCAGTTCCGGCCCTAACAATTACTTGTGAGGGGCGGTAGCCACCAGCCGGCTGCCTGCCAACGTGTAGTCCCAGAGCAAAAAGGAGAGCTATTGTGCGACGCCTCCAAAATAGGTCCTAACTGCTTCTAGGGGATAGGGGGTCAAGTGGCGCTTGCCAATCTACTTGACCGCCGTGGTGGAGGGGCCGGCGCCTAAGGGGCAGCCGGACCGTACACCACGGCTCTCCACCCGACCCTATCCTGAGCACGCTCAAACGCCGTGTCCGAAAACGTCTTCCAATCAGAACGAGTGCCACTAGTTTCGCCTAGCTGCTGAATCAGTAGCTTAAGAAAATAGTGTCGGGAGGAGGCTGGAGGCCGGCCTTGCTTCCGAGCCACATCCATTGTGCAGTCAAAAGTCGTACGAGGAAGACGAGAAGCCGGCATGCGCATCACATGCCGGGGGGGATGCCTGTGCGAGGACCCCAAACACCCAAGCTTGTGGTCAGCTTTTTGGTGTGGATGACCGGCGACCCCCCCCCCTGGATCCTGAGCGGAGCCACTGCAGCCGACCCACCAAAGTGGCACACTCTCTCTCGCCCTGTGCCACCCAAGCAGCCTCCCCTCGCACCCCAGTGCTGCACACGGCTACCAGACACATATGGCCGCGTTTTGCGACACGCGGCGACAATGGGCGGCCCCTGTGGGCTACGCCAGGGTTGTGCGAAGCCTCCTAACCACACACTTTCCAGTCCCCACTCGCTCACGCTGCACGCACAGTGTCGCCGCTACGCTCAAAACAACGCTAGGGGTTTCGTCACCTAGGGCCTCAGTGTCCAAACCCTGGAGTCACAGGGGTCTCCTGCAGCCCACCCACCGAAGTGCCCCGCGCAGTCGGTCAGCTTTTGCCCGCACGTCTCGCACGTGTGGTTCTTGTTGCTGACGCCGAGGCGGCGGTCGAGCACGCCGTCGGGGTGCGGCATGCGCTCCGGCATCTGCAGTGGTGGTGGTGGGCATGATGGGGTGATGAGGAGCAGCAGCAGGGGACACAGCAGCAGACACAGCAGCAGCGGCAGCAGCAGCAGGAGCAGCAGCAGCAGCAGCAGGAGCAGGGGGGGGGTTGAGCACGCCGTCGGGGTGCGGCACGCGCTCCGGCATCTGCAGTTGTGGGGGCGGCATGGTGGGGTGGTCCTCAGCAGCAGCAGCAGCGGGAGCAGCAGGAGCAGCAGCAGCAGCGAAAGTAGGGGGGGGGAAAGAGCCGGCGGTCGACCACGCCGTCCGGGTGCGGCACGCGCTCCGGCATCTGCAGTGGTGGGGGCGGCATGGTGGGGTGATGAGCAGCAGCAGCAGACACAGCAGCAGACACAGCAGCAGCAGCAGCAGCAGCAGCAGCAGCAGCAGCGCGAGCAGGGGGGGGATCGAGCACGCCGTCGGGGTGCGGCACGCGCTCCGGCATCTGCGGCGGGGGCGGGCATGGTGGGGTGATGAGCAGCAGGAGCAGGAGCAGCAGCAGCAGGACCAGGAGCAGGAGCAGCAGCAGCAGCAGCAGCAGCAGCAGCAGCGAGAGCAGGGGGGGAAGAAAGAGCCGGCGGTTAGGCACGCCGTGGGGTTCGGCACGCGCTCCGGCTCTGCAGTGGTGGTGGCGGGCATGGTGAGGTGATGAGCAGCAGGATCAGGAGCAGCAGGAGCAGGACCGGGAGCAGGAGCAGCAGCAGCAGCAGCAGCAGCAGGGACAGCAGTAGCTGCGCCGTCAGCTGCAGAGGCAGCAGGAGCAAGTGGCAGCGCCAGCAGCGCCAGCACGAACAGCAGTGCCAGCAGTGCCAGCAGCAGCAGCAGCAGCAGCAGCAGCAGGAGTAGGAGCAGCGCCACGGCCATGATCAATCAGCAGCAGCAGCAGCAGCAGCAGCAGCAACAGTCGCGACGCACGTGGCATACACAGCACGTCGGCATGCGTGGCGGCCTCCAGCCCCATGCATACGTGGCACATGCAGCAGTGCAGCCCCCCCCCACACACACACTCTCACTTCACCCCCACTTCTCACTCACTCACACACACACACACACCTTGTACAGCGACCGCTCGTAGACATGGAACACGCCGCACTTGACAATCTCCTGCGGGGTCTGTACCCCAAACCGAATCTGCTGGCTGCGTGGTTGCGTGGTTTCGGGGGGAGGGGGAGGGGGGCGTCATCAGGGGGCATGGGGCGGCGGCTGCATGGCGTGCATGGGGCCCCGCGTGCATGCATGCGCCCACCCCTCCTCATCATCGATGGTTGTGCATGCGGCCTCACATCTTGCCCGGCAGGCGCTGGTCCTTGAGCGGCTCTTTTGTGAAGCATAGGGGGACGACCTGCTCCTTTGGCACCTCATGGCGCTGCATCCCGCCCGCTCTCTCCAACCCCGCCCCCCTCTCAGTGGTCTATAGATGGGGGGCTCCGACACGTGGAACTGGAAGCCGGTGCTATCCACGATGGCTGGAGGCCATGCTGCGTTTCATCGCATGGCGCAGGCAGCACGCTGGTGTGCGCTGTAGTGCACCAGGAATGACGCGCGATCGACGGAAACGCGTGAGGAGTGTGTGGTCGTGCACGCGTCTGTGCGTTTGCGCTCCGGCTTGGCTTGGCGCCGTACGCGCAAATGTGTGGGGGCGAAACCCTCCTGGCTACATGATTTTCCATTCGGGTGCTCGTGGATGGTGGTTCCCTGCAGTGCACCATGCCCATTTCGTGTCTAGCGATAGTGGGCCCGCAGGTGAGGCATCATTCGAGGGGAGGGACTGGGGTTGCATGCATGCACGCGAGGCAGTCACTGCGCCCACCTACACACACACACACACACACATACACACACCTGCTGCTGCCCCACCCAGAGCAACCCCATATACTTGAGGTGCTTCCCCACGTCCAGCCCCGAGCGTGATCTGAGGCTGAACTTCATCGTGCACTGCTCTCTCGACGCGTTTGAACAAGACAAAGGCGCGCCGACGCATGCATGATTCAATGCATGCCATGTCATGCGCGCAACACACGCATGGCACCAACGCCTGCTCCAACACTCACATGCACACGCACACGCGCGCACACACACTCGCATGCACAACATACCTGCTCCAACACTCACACACACGCGCACACGCGCGCACACGCACACGCGCGCGCACACACGCATGCACACTGGCGCCACCGCCAGCGCGTCTCTGTCCACCCGCCGACGGGCGTGCACACCCTGTCATTGCCGGGAGCGCGCAGTCCACCACAAGCGCGCGCCGGGCGAGGCGGCCGACCCTTACCTAGGGCTGCTGTACTCGACGCAGGAGTTTCGCGCGTACGGGTGCGCGGCTGCTGGCCCACGTTGCGTGCATGCACACTATTCATCAGTGATAAATGTTTGCGCTGCACGCCACGCCTGACTGGTGGTGGCGTGCTGCGCGCGCACACACACCATAACGCCTGGTGCTCGATCGAGTCATGGCACACACACACACACACACGCACGCACACGCACGCACACACGAGGGGAGGGTCACCAGGCAGCGCTGCTTGTTGCTCAGACAACAAGGGGGGGAAGGTGCGGAGAGGGGAGGGGGGCACGCTGTGCACGAGAGCAAGGGCGGTAGCGCACGCAGAGCAAGGCGTGACAGCTGCACCTGCACCAACGACCGTGCCCGCCTGCCCCTGCAGCCACCAACGACCGTACCCGCCCCTGCGCGTGCACCTTGCCGCACCTTGCAGCACCACCGTCCATGCCCGTCCGCCCCTGAAGCGTTCTTCACCTTGCTGCACCGCACGACACACCCTCCCCCCTGCTGCTGCAGTGTTGCAGCAGCCCCCCCCCCCTGCTGCACTGCTGCGCTGCTGCAGTTACCTCAGCAACACAAGGTTTATCGCCGTGCTCGACGACGACGCGCCCGCCTGCCCCTGCACCCGCCAACGACCATGCCCGCCAGCCCCTGCACCCACTACCGACCGTGCTTGCCCCGCTGCTGCCCTGCCGCGCTGCTGCAACACCGACACAAAGTTCATCGCCGTGTTCGACGACGCGGCGCCCGCCTGCCCCTGCACCCGCCAAAGACCACGCCCGCCCCTGCACCAACGACCTTGCCCACCCGACCCTGCACCTTTCTGACCCCCCCTGCTGCTGCACTGCTGCGCTGCTGCAGTTACCTCAGCAACACCAACACAAATTTGATTGCCGTGCTCGACAACGACGCGCCCGCCTGACCCTGCAGCCGCAAACGACCGCGCCCGCCCGGCCCTGCACCTTGCTGAACCGCCCGCCCCCCCCCCCCCGACCCCCCCCCACGGCTGCTGCACTGCTGCGCTGCCGCAGGTACCTCAGCAACACCAACACAAGGTCCATAGCCGTGCTCGACGACGCGGCGCCCGCCCTGCACGCAATAACCAGACCTTGTGCGCCCCTGCACCAACGGCATGCCCGCCCGGCCCTGCACCTTGCCGCCCCCCCCCCCCCTCTGCTGTAGCCCTGCTGCGCTGCCGCAGCTTCCTCAGCCACACCAACATCAACGCCCGCCTGCCCCTGCACCCACTAACGACCGTGCCCGCCCGGCCCTGCACCTTGCTGAACCGCTCCCCCCCCCCGCGACCCCCCCCCCTGCTGCTGCACTGATGCGCTGCCGCAGGTACCTCAGCAACACAAACACAAGGTCCATAGCCGTGCTCGACGACGCGGCGCCCGCCAGCCCCTGCACCCGCCAACGACCACGCCCGCCCTTGCACCAACGACCACGCCCGCCCGGCCCTGCACCTTTCCGACCTCCCCTCCCTGCTGCTGCCCTGCTGCCCTGCTGCAGTTACCTCAGCAACACGAACACAAGGTTCATCGCCGTGCTCGACGACGCGGCGCCCGCGCGCGAAGAGGCCGCATCCCTGCTGCTGCGCGGGCTGCACGCGCTGTACGTGGACGCATTCAGCAACCCGTTCTTTGCGCACCCGCTCGGGGGGGGCAAGTTCGAGGCGCGCGTGGACGCGCTCGCCGACAGCGCTGGGGAGGCGGCGTGACGGCTGTGCGGCAGGGCTAGGCTGGAATACAGGGAGCCAGGGAGAGTAACAGCCACCCAGATGTGACAGGCCGAGCCAGGCCAGTCACAGGGAGAGCTGGTAGGCTGGCACGCTGCGTGGCCTTGCAGGCACACCCTAGTAGAGCTCCCTAGACGTGTAGTCTAGGCCTGAACTCACATTTCGGGGTCCTCAGGGCGCATACGTGTGAAACCTGTAATAAAAAAACGGAGAGTGGCCCAACTGGGGCGTGCGTGGGAGCGCTCTCCGACAGCGCTCGGGAGGCGGCACGACGGCAGTGCGGTGGGAATAGTCTGGAATACAGGGAGCCAGAAGGAGAGGTGCCGCGGGTGTGGACATTCGCGGACACTCTCTCGATACTGTCCCTGAGTGGAGTGGAGTCGGAGTTGGGCTGTGCCGACATGTTGGCACAGCCGGCGTCTGTGCTGACGCCGCGCCGTGCGATGTGGTAGCGTAGACGAGACGCTGCCAGCAGTAGGCGTGCCGTGCCCCACAGGCAAACAACGAGGTAACATCAGGAGGAAAACTACGTCAGAAACGGCATCAACGAGTCCCGCGGCCCTTCGACTATCCTCACACAGTGAGAGGGTGCAAGTCCTCGCTACAACCGACAGCAGCCTATGTCTAGGTCGAACAACGCATCTACACAATCAGCAGCCACCCCAGCAGCCACCCAGCAGCTGCCCAGCAGCCACCCATCGAACGACGCATCAAGAATGAGCAGCCATCCGGCAGCCACCCAGCAGCCACCCACAACCACTGCTCCATCAGCAAACAGTAGCCATCAGCAAACAGCAGTCACCCAGCAGCCACCCAGCAGCTACCCAGCAGCCACCCACAACCACTGCTCCCGCGGCCCTGTCGCTCCACAACAGACCCAGAGAGGACTGCGACAGCCGCTACCCCCGCACTGCACACAACGCCTTGGCACTTTATTCTTGGAGCAGCCGCAGCAACATGGGGAGACGAGGCAACTTGCTCTCCCAGCGGCGCGTGCCACCGCGCTCCTCACTTCTTCTTGCCCTCCATCATTTCAACGGCCTTCTGCATGTGCTCAAGCTTCTTCTCAATGAGGTCGGCATGCGGGTGCTTCCACTCCTGCAACATTTGATGGTTGGGTTTTGTGTGTTGAGTTGTTTGGGTTGGGTTTGACTTGGGTTTGTGTTTAGTTGGGACGGGGCAGGCCTACCTTCTTCTCCGGCGGGGGGGGCGGCGGCGGCGGCGGCGGAGGGGCGGCGCGGCGGCGGCGGCGGCGGCGCGCACCCGTGGTCGCACCCGTGCTCGCTGCACCCGTGCTCGCACTTTGGCGGCGGCGGCGGCGGCGGCGGCGGCGGCGGCGGCGGTGGCGGCGGTGGCGGCGGCGGCGGCGGCGGCGGCGGTGGCGCGCACCCGTGGTCGCACCCGTGCTCGCTGCACCCGTGCTCGCACTTCGGCGGCGGCGGCGGCGGCGGCGGTGGAGGCGGTGGCGGCGGCGGCGGCGGCGGCGGCGGCTGCAAGCAGGTGGTTGGTCGAGTGAGTTGGTTGGTTGGTCGGATGAGTTGGTCAGGTTTCCGAGGCACTTAGCACCACTGCCAAGAACCTGCCCTCTGGCAAGAACTAATGTCTTCTCCTGCATTTGAGGGAGCAGCACACTTGTCAATGGCTTTCCTGCGCTACGGTGCATGGCTAGGGTGCCACGATCCCGGGCTTGTGAATCGTGGCCGTGCTACCGCGTAGGTGGTTGGTTGCATGAGTTGGGTTCGTGTTCAGTTTGTCTTTCTGAAGTAAGACAGACTACAAACCAAGGGGGGGGGGCAGGAAACACATGAAATGGAAAAGATGATGGAATCTCGTCTCCTTGCTGTGAATGTTCCCAAACCGTCGGGATTTTTGAATGTGGACACCTGGGGGCCGAGATATGAGGGCTCAAAGTTGGGGGGTAGAGGGGGTAGGGGGGGTCCAGCGCTTTCTACGGCGGGTTCAGAGCTTTCTTTCCAGAACGCCTTTTTTGACGGGATGACCACCATTGGGACCGCCTTGATGAGAGGAGCACGAATCCACTCTAAGAAGAAGTGACCCTGGGTTATAGGGTGGGGGTCAACACCCCCTAAGCGCCCCAAGTCCCCCGTATGCTCCCTGCGCTTCATCAAGTGCCCACCTAGGGATTTGAGCAACCTTCATGGATTGAAATGGGACCGACACCACAAACACATATTTTCACCCACTTCAACAGGGGAGGGGCAGAACAGCAGATTCTTGACCCCATGATATAAAAAAAAACTCCGAATTTTCCCACCGGACCAGCGCCGTGACCTTCCCCTCCCTGAGTTACGTCCATATCCACCCCTAACAAAACGGGCCGTGGAGACTTTTCCAAAAAAGCAATCCTGTAACTGTCTACTCTGACCTCCGCCCAACATGTGGGTGCGTTGGACTCGTTTCATCAAGAGGAGTCCAAATCCACCCTCAGATTATCCACACACACAATACATATTGCAGGGGGGCGGGTGTGTGGGGAGGTCCCACACCGGGCGGCTGGTGTGGACCACTGGTTCACACCCCTGAGAGCCAGGATGCTCTGCAGACCGCGATGGGGCTGGGAGTGTGCGCGCTAGATTCGTCTTATGACACAGATGCCAAATGCATGGTCGTTCATGTGGTTCATTGGTGGTGGTGGGGGGGTGGGGTGGAGCCTTGGATTGTGGGGCTGCACCGAGGCACGTAGCCGCCTTCCGAGATTATTTACAGAAGTTGGAGTAAGTTGCACAGCCACCAAATGAGACCATATATAGGGAATTGTGTAACGAAACTGCCCACCACGTTTCAGCTTCAACAGATGAAGCCTGGGTGTACCTGGGGGGGTCCCCACCCCAGGGGACTTAAAAAGAACGATAATGGGTCTGGAACAAAAACATCTGCCCACCCCCTGCCCTCCACCCAACGTCTTATCCCCCTCATGCAATTCAGGGCGGAGTGTACTTCTTACCAGGGTTGCTGAGTCCACCCTCCATCCATTCACCCCCCCATCTTTGCCCCCCTCTCCTTCTGCGCTGCACCCTGTTACAGGGTGCCTTCAATCTCGTCTCAATCGCACGACATCATACCTCGGGCTTGGGGCAGTGGGGGTGCATGGGGTACATGTCACAGAAGCTCTTGAGGTCCCATTCCATCTTTGGGTGCGGTGGCGGCGGCGGCGGCGGCTCTGGCTTCGAGCAGTGCCCGCCGCCGCAGTGCAGCTCGCGGCGTCCGCTGCGCGTCACACGCATGAGGGAGTGTGCGGGCACGCGGGCAAGGGTCAATCAGCTGGCTTGCACAGAGCACAGTGGGTGAGCGAATGCAATGGTGGACTCATTCGTGGAATCAACTGTACGGTTGTAGTGAGATCTCTATGATACGCATGAGCACGATGGCAGGCGACGTGCAGCAGTGGCCCTTGGGCGCCCTCCCCCCACGACCCTGGCGCAGCGTCCGCTGCGCGTCAAACGCACGAGTGAGTGTGCGCGTGCACGCGGGCAAGCGGTCAATCCAACTGGCGGTGGCATTTATACAGAGCACAGAGGCACAGCACAGCACAGGCAGGCGACGCTTGGGTGCCGTCCCCTTTGGGCGCCCTCCCCCCCCCCCCCCACCCAGGCAGAGCACAGAGACAGAGCACAGAGGGAGAGAGTTGCAGTCATTCATCGAGTCAACTAGAGAGATCTGTGTCTCTCTAGAACACGCGTGCAGGCGACGCTTGGGTGCCCTCCCCCTTGGGCGCCCTCCCCTCCACCACCACCACCCACCCAGGCGCGGCGAACGCGCTGCCTCCTGCTGCCAGAACGAGGCTCGCCAGGAGCAGCGGTGAGATGCGGGCAAACCGCATCATGAACGCCTGGATCCGGAACAGGCTCCTGCGTCGCAAGGGGTGCGTGCAAGGCCCGTGTGCCCCCAGCATTGCATTGCATGCGCAGGAAGAGAAGCTCTGAGGGGCTGTGGCTGGGGTCCGTGGCAGAGGGAGCAGGATTCGCGATGGGAACGATCCCGCAAACCCGAGACCGCGATCCGATCCGAGCGTACGCACCCGAGTACGAGCTACGAGTGAACGGGGCGGCTGTGGAGGAAGAAAGCGCCCAGCACAAAGCGCGCAGCACGAAGTGCGCGGTGCGAATGAACGGCGATGAGCTGATCGGCGTGATGGCTGATGGAGGTTTGGGCAAACCTTTTTTGGCTTTCAGATCTTTGCAAACATGCTTAGAACGCGAGCTCAAGCTCAGAGATCAATGGATCACGCACACGCACACGTCCCTCAGCCCCCAGCTGGCTGGCACGCGGCCTTTTTCTTGCCGGTGAGTTTGGGGCAAATTTGGTGCGACCGACAAGGCGCCACTGCCAACGTACGAGCTTGGTGTGCGGCATCATCAGCGGCGGCGGCTACAAGGGGTTCATAGGTTGGTGGGCTGGTGGGTTGGTCGGGTGAGTTTGTTGCTCGTGTCTTTCAAGTTGATACGAGAGTACCACATGCACAACACTTGCCCTCTGGCAAGGTGCGCGGAAGAAACCGTCCCTCCAGCCACCCCTCCATCTTCTTCTCATCCTCTGCCATTTAGTAACGACCGCCCTTATGAGTTGGGGCGGTTGTTTCTGTCTCAGCCTTTCAGCAGTGTTTGTTTGATTACAGTCACGCGTGACCACGGAGGTCACAGCTCGGGGCAGAGCCAGACCTCCACCGGCCGCAGGTGGTGACCATGCCAAAAGGCTTGTGATATCACCACACACGACCGACCGAGGGGCCAGACTCTGCAGCTACGCACCGCACTCCCTAACTCTCCAACTCTAAAAAAAATAGCACGTATCACGCACTGCATATCACTGCGTATCACTGCGTATCACTCACTGCGTATCACTCCAACTCCTCGAAAATGCAAAATGTATACCACCTTTGAGCATGGAAAAGAAGATCGACCTGAGCGACTTCGAGTATGTGCCGGTGCCGCGGACAGAGGGATGGGAGGAGCTGGGAGATGTCAGGCGGGAGCAGTGAACCGCCGCTTTACTTCCCTGAGCTTGCCCCGGCGCACCGGCACCATCAGAGTATGACCATTTTTTGCAGGTTTTACACGTACGCGCCCGGAAGACCCCGGGGCTTGAGTTAAAGCCTACACGTCTAGGAAAGCCCTACAAGGAGAGCCTGCAAGGCCACGCAGCGCGCCAGCATAACAGTGTGCGGGGAGGAGACCGCAGTGAGTATGTGCGTCAGGGAAGATAGTCAGGTAGGCAGGGCGCTGGGGAGCACGGGGCAGGTGGTGTGATGATGTGTGCCAGATCCCAGTGTGTGGTCGTTGGTAGGGTGCATCCTCATGATGGTGAACTCGGTTTACAGTTTACAGTTTACGGTACGCACCCTCGTCAGGGCGTGGGATTGAATGAGCTGCCTAATGAGGCTAGCTACCATTATGGTGGATTCGATTTGAGTCTGCAGACAGTGACAGACGAGAGGTAAGGATGTGAGCGGTAACGGCAATAATAAGGTGGCTGCTGGCAGGCAAAAGGGGCAGCCCCAGCGCGTCTCCCCCCACCCACGCAGGCGCATCCATATGGTGGATGCTTGAGTCTGTAGATGACAGGCGAGAGGTGAGGATGCGAGCGGTAGTGGCGATAAGGTGACTGATGGCAGGCAAAAGGGGCAGCCCTAGCGCGGCTCCGCCCACCCACCGAGGTGCGACGGACGCGCTGCCCGCCAGAAGGAGGATGCCCAGAAGCAGGGATATAGCAGCAGGGGGGAGAGACGAGCAAGGTTGTGCACATCCGCAGGTGAACCCTGGCCCCCACGGGGAAGAAGGTGGATCTTGGGGCCCAGTGCCCTGTCTAGGTACAGCCTCAACCCACCAGTAGCCAGCCACCCGTATGTGGTGCTCGGGCGCTATACGCCGAGCAAGCATCATCATCATCAGGTGTGGAGCGTTGGGGATGTGTCGCAGGGAGGTGTTGAGGGGAGGGGGTGTGGGGCGTTGGGGAGGTGTCGCGGGGGGTGTTGAGGGGGTGACGGGCCGGCACGCACTTGCCATGCAGCTCCGCGCAAACTGCGTGCCTGTGGCTGCCCATCTCTCTCCCTCCCCCCACGTGTCGTCCTGCTGTCGCAGGCTGTCACATCTGTGTGCGCGGCAGCAGCAGGCCCCACACGTACGTGCTGCCTCTGGTAGGCGGGTGCGCTGCGTGGCCTTGCGGGCTCTCCTAGTAGGGCCCCCCTAGACGTGTAGTCTAGGCCTTAACTCACGCCCTGGGGTCCTCAGGGCGCAGTAACACGGGGTTTCCAGCTACGCGGGCTACTGTTCTACTAGAGACACCCGCCGATACTCCAGCACACCTGAGGGCGCGTACGTGTAAAAACTGTAAAACACCTGTGTGTGCGATGACCGACCTGCCGCACAAGGTCAGGTGATGATGAACGGATCCCTGCGTTCGCGTGGGCATGTTTTACAGTTAGTACACGTACGCGCCCGGAGGACCCCGGGGCGTGTGAGTTAAGGCCTAGAGACCACACGTCTAGGGGGGCTCTACTACGGGGAGCCCGCAAGGCGACGCAGCGCGCCAGCCTACCAGTAGCGTGGGCAGGGGGGTTGTGCGTGTAAGGCCTGCCCGCCACCCTCAGCTCGCGTCACACAGAGCACAATGCGGCGCAAAGCGATCGGCACGAGGGGCGCGGCACGCTGGGGCCTGTGCACAGTGGGGCGAAGAAACGGGTCGCAAGCCGAAGCGAGTCGCACGGCGCAGAACAGAAGCGCTGTGTCAATCTCGGCATGAGTGGCTGCGCGGGGGGGGGGGGGGAGGGGAGGGGCTGCACGTGCACAAGAAGAGGAACGTGATGGCTTTGATCCCGAGCCAGTCTCGTGACCTGAAGCCAAACACACCCAGTGAACGGAGGAGCTGATGTGGAGGAAGAGCCTGCCCAGTGGTAGAGTGCGCAGCACGACTGGGTGGATGGCGCAAAGGGATTGAGAGGATTGGCTGATGATGGACAGCTGGTGGTCGATGGCTTTGCCAGGTTTCACCAGTTTTTCGACTTCCAAGACAAGATTCACAACCGAGTTTACAATCCACTGCGTCTCGACTCAACTCAACTCGGGAACGGCGCGGCGATGAACCAACTTGCCGCTCGCGTCCCTCGGCCCTCAGCTTAGTCCCCAGTTATGTGCACACAGCCTTTCCCCAGTCATGTGCACACAGCCTTTCCCCAGTCAAAAAAAGTGACCCCATGCAGTGACTCAAAGTGAACCACTTTCAGTTAGGCGACCCCTCAGGACAGCCCACTCCTCCCCGCGGCACGCGCCACCACTCGGGAGCGGTCCAATCCTCATTTCTTGTCCCCGCCCATAGCCTTAGCGATGAGCGCCATCTTCAGCTTCAGGAGGTCGCCGTGCTTCGGCGCCGGCGGCGGCGGCGGCGGTGGCGGCGGCGGCGGCGGCGGCGGCGGCGGCGGCGGCGGCTGCAAGGGGGGGGGGAGGGGTCGGGTGAGCTGTTCAGGTGTCTGAAGTTAGGACTCGAGCTTGTCTACTCCATCTTTGCCGGCGGCGGTGGCGACGGCGGCGGCTGCAAGGGGGGAGGGTCGGGTGAGCTGTTCAGGTTCAGGTGTCTGAAGTTAGTACTCGAGCTTGTACTCCATCTTTGGCGGCGGGGGCGGGGGCGGCGGCGGCGGCGGCGGCGGCTGCAAGCGGGGGGAGTGGTCAGGTGAGTTGGTCAGCTGACCTGCAGGTCGAGGTTCCTGAGGCATTCGAGCACAAGTGCACCGCTGCGGCGGTGGCGGCGGCTGCAAGCGGCGTGGTGGTCGGGTGAGTTGGTCAGGTCGAGGCTGTTGAAGTACTCGAAGCACCACTGCCAAGTCCCTGACCTCTGGTAAGAGCCGACGTCTTCTCCTGCATTCGAGGGGGCAGCACACTCATATCAATAGTCTTTGCTGCGCTGCGGTGCATGTCTAAAGGGACCCCGGGCTCCATGGCCGCGCCACTGAGAGGGGCGGCTGTGTGGGTAGTTGGTTGGATGAGTTTGCATTGCGGTTTGTCTAAAGTTAGCACTCGAGCGCCACATAGACTCCCCCCCTTGACAAGACCAAGCGTCTGATCCATCCTCTTCCTGCAGGCTGAAGATTTTTTTACCAGGGTTGTTGAGTCCGCCCTCGATCCACCCCTCCATCTTCACCCCCTCGCCCTCTGCCCTTGACCCCTACACGGTGTAGCAGAATAATCGTCCGTTACCTTCGGGCAGTGCGGGTGCTTAGGGTACATGTCACAGAAGCTCTTCAGTCCAGTCTTCAGCTCGCGTCCGCTGCACACGCACACGCATGAGGGAGGGGGTGGGTGTGTGCGTGCGTGCATCGGGGGCCGCACCGACTGCGGCAGGGCCTCCAGGGCCTCTGATCATGACGGCGGACTGATGGCAGGCACAAAAACCAGCCCCTTTGCGCCCCTCCCCCCACCCACCCAGCGGCAAACGCGCCTCCCGCCAGCAGTAGGACGCCCATAACCAGTGCAAGCAGCACGGCTGAGAGACGTGACATTTTTGATGGCCTGCGTCGCGCGCGTGCAGGGGTGCGTTTAAGGCCTCGCCATCGCCATCGCCATGATCGTTGCAACGCAACAGCAACCGCGAGGGGCTCGAGGGGCGCCGCGCGCTGGTCAGGGGTGGGGGGCGTGCATAGCGGGGGATGGAACGGATCGCGAGCTCCGGAGCGGGTGCCGGAAGCACGAGCATGCGGAGGTACCAACCAAGGGACGAAGGCGTGGAGGGGCCGATTGCACAGACTTAGGCAATGCGGGATTACCCAATGGATGGTGGGTATGGGGAGATGGGTGATGGGGGATTTCGAGCGGGATTGATGGATGCATCAAAAAATGGATGGGGGCGGGCCGCCTGTTGGGCTCCCTTCCCTAGCCTTTGACAGCCTGCCCCCCTGCCTGCCTGGGCATCCCAAATTGACAGCTCTGTGACACTGAACACATCACAACAAGAACAGCACCAACACAGCAATCTATCCTAGCAGCCGGCGCTGCCACCCGTGCACGCCACCGCTGCAGCAACCACAAACGCGCCCCCGTTGGACGTCACTACACGCGAGGGGGGCCGCATCAAAGGGGCGTCCCATTGATGGCGAGGCGACCAGCTGAGCGCGCACACAGGGGCGCAAACACCTCCCTTTCCAGCGGCACGCGCGGCAGCAGCAGGCTGCTGCTGCGCGCTCAGGGCTGCCTCTGGCAGGCTGGTGTGCTACGTGGCCTTGCGGGCTGCTCTGGGACGTGAAATCTGGGCCACAACTCACGCCCCCGGGCCCTCTGGGCGCGCACATGTAAAACCTGTAAACCCCGCGCACGCTGCCTCAGGTGCCAAAGGTCTGGTGAGGCTCACTCCGCCCAAGGCATTGTAAGGCTCGATCCGCCGACCGCTCCACCACCAGGTCTGGCCAGGTGTGGCCATGGGGAGTCACACTCCGCCCAAGGTTATGATGATGGATGTTACAGTCGTGTGCGACGCACCGACAGGCAGCGCATTCGACCTTGCTCGGCATATAGCGCCCTAGGGTTTCCATACCCCTACCATGGTAAGGCTCACTCCGCCCACCACTCCGCCACCAGGTCTAGCAATGGTGAGGCTCACTCCGCCCAGGGTATACATGGTAAGACTCAATCCGCCGACCGCGCCACCACCTCTTCTGGGTCTTTCCGCGCCAGCAGCTCGAATACCACTTTCGAGCTCGCCTCGCCGATGGTCTTGCCGCCACCGCCGCGCAGGCTGCCGGCGGGGCATACCAGCAGCTTGTGCGCGGCGCGCGCGCCGGAGGACGCCTGCGTGGGGTGCAGCAGCAACATCAGCGTGTGTGTGATCGTGTGTGTGTGTGTGTGTGTGCGTGCTGCCGATGCGGCAGCAGGGTGGAGCGCCGAGCTCCGCCACTGAAGCGGTGCCAAGCAGCACCCCTCGAGCTGGGGGCACAGGCTCACCCACATCTGCGCTCGAAAACGCGTCCAGCAGCCCGCCGAGGCTGCCGAAACGGTGCGAGCCCCCCCCCCTCCCACCGCTCCCTTTACGCTGTGCAAATCTCACTTCCTCACCCGCCGAGCTTTCCCCCCCCCCCCCTAACTGCTCCCATTATGCAGCAAATCTCACTCTCTCACCCACCTCTGCGCTCAAGAACGCATCCAGCAGCCCGTCGAGCTTGCCAAACCGGTGCTCCTCCCCCCCCAACTGCTCCCAATATGCGGCAAAGCTCACTGGTGCTCCCACCCACCTCTGGGCCCGAGAACGCGTCCAGCAGCCAGCCGAGGTTGCCAAACTGGTGCGCCCCCCCCCCCCAAACTGCTCCCTTTATGCTGTGCAAATCTCACTCTCTCACCCACCTCTGCGCTCCAGAACGCGTCCAGCAGCCCGCCGAGCTTGCCAAACCGGTGCGCCCCCCCCCCCCGCTCCCCTTATGCTGTACAAATCTCACTGGTGATCTCACCCACCTCTGCGCCCGAGAACGCGTCCAGCATCCCACCGAGGCTGCCGAAACGGTGCGCGCCCCCCAACCCCCCCCCCCCCCCCGGCCACTACCTTCATGCTGCCAAGCAGACGGCTGGATGTTGGATGGATGGATGGCAGATGAATGGATGGATGGCAGGCGCCCACATCTATGCCCGAGAACGCGCCCAGCATACCGCCGAGGTTGCCGAACCGGTACGCAGTGTGCGACTCCCACCCACCACTCCCCTATTAATGCTGCCAAGCAGATGGATGCAGGTGGTTACCTCTGCGCCCCCCCCCCCCCCTCCACGCCCGACCACTCCCTTCATGCTGCCAAGCAGACGGCTGGATGGCAGATGAATGGATGGATGGCAGACGCATGGATGGATGGCAGGTGGTCACCTCTGCGACCAAACGCATCCAGCAGCCCGCCGAGGCTGCAAACCGGCGCCCCCCCCACCCCCCCACCCGCTCCCTTTACGCTGTGCAAATCTCACTGGTGATCTCACCTCTGCACCCGAGAACGCATCCAGCAGCCCGCCGAGGTTGCCAAACCGGCGCGCCCTCCCCCCCCACCCGCTCCCTTTATGCTGTGCGAATCTCACTGGTGATCTCACCTCAGCGCCCGAGAACGCATCCAGCAGCCCGCCGAGGTTGCCAAACCGGCGCGCCCTCCCCCCCCACCCGCTCCCTTTATGCTGTGCGAATCTCACTGGTGATCTCACCTCAGCGCCCGAGAACGCATCCAGCAGCCCGCCGAGGTTGCCAAACCGGCGCGCCCTCCCCCCCCACCCGCTCCCTTTATGCTGTGCGAATCTCACTGGTGATCTCACCTCAGCGCCCGAGAACGCATCCAGCAGCCCGCCGAGGTTGCCAAACCAACGCGCCCTCCCCCCCCCCCCGCTCCCTTTATGCTGTGCGAATCTCACTGGTGATCTCACCTCAGCGCCCGAGAACGCATCCAGCAGCCCGCCGAGGTTGCCAAACCAACGCGCCCTCCCCCCCCCCCCGCTCCCTTTATGCTGTGCGAATCTCACTGGTGATCTCACCTCAGCGCCCGAGAACGCATCCAGCAGCCCGCCGAGGCTGCCAAAACGGTGCGAGCGCCCCAACCCGCCCCCCCCGACCACTCCCTTCATGCTGCCAAGAGGACGGCTGGATGGCAGTTAAATGGATGACAGACAGATGGATGGATGGATGGCAGGCGCCCACCTCTGCGCTCGAGAACGCATCCAGCAGCCCGCCGAGGTTGCCGAACCGGTGCGCGACGCCCGCGGCCTTGTCGCGCTCGAGTGTGTTGTTCTGCATGAGCGCGCGCGCGAAGACGCGGTGGCCCTCGGTGTAGCCCTGTGCATACGAGTGCGTGTGTGTGTGTGTGCGTGTGTGCGTGTGTGTGTGTGTGTGTGTGTGTGTGTGCATGTGTGTGTGTGTGCGTGTGTGTGTGTGTCGGTCTGTATAAGCGCGCGCACGAAGACTCGGTGGCCCTCGGTGTAGCCCTGCACAGACGAGTGTGTGGGTGGGGGGGTGGGGGGCTGTGTGTGTGTGTGTGTGTGCGTGTGTGTGTGTGTGTGTGTACGTGTGTGTGTGTGTGTGTGTGGTGTGTGTGCGTGTGTGCAAGAGTGCGCCCGAGGCCTTGTCACGCTCGAGCGTGATGTTCTGCATGAGCGCGCGCGCGAAGACTCGGTGGCCCTCGGTGTATCCCTGTGCATACGAGTGTGTGGGTGGGGGGTGGGGGGCTGTGTGTGTGTGTGTGCGTGTGTGTGTGTGTACGTGTGTGTGTGTGTGTGTGTGTGTGTGTGTGTGTGTGTGTGTGCAGGTCTACATGAGCGCGCGCGCAAAGACGCGGTGGCCCTCGGTGTAGCCCTGCGCATATGAGTGTGTGTGTTGTGTGTGTGCGTGCGTGTGTGTGTGTGTGTGTGCGTGTGTGCACGTGTGTGTGTGTGTGCGTGTGTGTGTGTGAGTGCATGTGTGTGTGTGCCGGTGGACAGGAGCGCGCGCGCGAAGATGCGGTGGCTCTCGGTGCAGCCCTGTGCATACGAGTGTGTGTGGGGTTGGGGGGATGGGTGGGTGCGTGTGTTTGTGTGTGTGTGTGTGCGTGTGTGTGCGTGCGTGTGTGTGTGTGTGTGTGCGTGTGTGTGCCGGTCTACATGAGCGCGCGCGCAAAGACTCGGTGGCCCTCGGTGCAGCCCTGTGCATATGAGTGTGTGTGTGTGTGCGTATGTGTGTGTGTGTGTGGGGGGGGGATGCGTGTGTGTGTGTGTGGGGGGGGGTGCGTGTGTGTGCACATGCGTGTGCAGCTCTGCATGAGCCGCACCTCGTCCAGCGACAGCACCAGCGCGTCAGGCGCCAGGCGGCAGAAGCAGGTCGGGTAGAGCCGCCCTTGGCGCGCCCTACCAAGAATAAACAAATCGCCCAAGACGTAAAGACAACGTGAAGAGCACCACTTTGGACCTCGTCCAGCGGCAGCACCCGGCGGCGCCAGGCGCCAGGCGGCAGAAGTAGGTCAGGTAGCCCCGCCCTTGGCGCACCCTCCCATGAATGCCTCCCAAGAATGACCAATCGCCAAATACGTACAGAGCACCACTTCGCACCTCATCCAGCGGCATTACTCCCCCGAGGCCCCCCCTCCTAGGCGGCAGGAGTGGGTCAGGTGGCCGCCGCTCTCAACACGACAAGCCCCCCCCCCAAACAGTGCTGTCAAAGCTCTGCATGCAGTGCGCATGATCCCCTGTGTCTGTGTCTGTGTGTGTGTTGGGGGGGAGGGGGGGGGGCCGAACACGCACCTCATCCAGCGGCAGCACCCCCTCGAGGCTGGGCGCCAGGCGGCAGGAGTTGGTCAGGCAGCCGTCCTTGGCGCGCCCTTCCAAGAATGAACAAATCGCGCAAGACGTAAAGAGCACAACTTCGCACCTCATCCAGCGGCATCCCCCCCCTCGAGCCCCCCCCCCCCCCCCCCCCAGGCGGCAGAAGTTGGTCAGGTAGCCGCCGCTCTTGACATAAAAAGCCCCCCCCTGCCCCCCCAACCAGTGTTATCAAACGCCCGCGAGCCCTCTATGCGGTGCGCATGACCCCCCTGTGTATGTGTGTGTGTGTGGGGTGGGTGGGTGGGGCGGTCGAACACGCACCTCGTCCAGAGGCATCGCGCCCCTCAAGGCCCCCTCCCAGGCGGCAGAAGCGGGTCAGGTAGCCGCCTTGCCCCCCCCCCCTGCAGAACAAATACCCCCCCCGAGGCCTCGGGGGATTCTCACGTCTACGCAAGGACACCACTTCATCCAGCTTCGCACCTCATCCAGCGGCATCATCCCCCCCGGGGCCAGGCGCCAGGCGGCAGAAGTGAGTCACATAGCCCCCCCCCCTAATTGTTTTGAAGGGATTCGGACACAGAGCCACCCTGGCCGCATCGCAGCTTTGGTCACAAAACCCGCAGAAGACGGAAAAAACAACGCTCTCGCACCTCATCCAGCAGCAACACCCCCTCGAGGCCAGGCGCCAGGAGTGGGTCAGGGAGCCGCCGCCCTCGACACAACAAAACCCCTTATACCAGCGCCGTCAAACGCCCGCGTGCCCTCGATGCAGAGCAAACGACCCCCCTGTGTGTGTGTGTGGGGGGGGGGGGGGGGCGGTCGAACACGCACCTTATCCAGCGGCATCACCCCCTCGAGGCCGGGTGCCAGACGGCAGAAGTTGTTCAGGTAGCCGCCGCCCTTGGCGCGCGCGTTGACGTCGCGACCGACGCACTTTGTGAGCTCGGCGACGAAGCGCGCGAGGTGCTCGAGGTCCTGTGTTGGTGTTTTGTGGTGGGTGGGTAACACGTGGTCACGTTTGCCACGTTTGTGCATATGTGTGTGTGTGTTTGTGTGAGAGAGAGGCGGGGGGCGCGCGCGTTGACGTCGCGCCCGACACACTTTGTGAGCTCGGCAACGGAGCGCGCAAGGCGCTCAAGGTCCTGTGTTGGTGTTTTGTGGTGGGGGGTGACACTTGGTCACGTTTGTGTGTGTGTGTGTGTGTGTGAGAGAGAGAGAGAGAGAGAGAGAAAGAGAGCGAGAGAGAGGAGGGGGGGCGCACGTTGACGTCGCATCCGACGCACGTTGTGAGCTCGGCGACGAAGCGCGCGAGGTGCTCGAGGTCCTGTGTTGGTGTTTTGTGGTGGGGGGCAACATTGGTCGAATTTGTGCATGTGTGTGTGTGCGTGTGTGTGTGAGTGTGTGGGTCACACTTTGTGAGCACACTTTGCGCGCGCAAGGTGCTCGAGGTCCCGTGCGTGTATGCGCGCGTGATGTCCAACGTTTTCGGTGTGACGGCAATCTTGTGGCGGAAGTGTGAATTGTGAAGATTGCCGAATTTCATACTTCCCACGAAAGCATGCGACGCACTTCGTGCTCAGTCAAACGACCCCCCCCCCTCGCAACGCATGTATCCGCATATCGACTTTAGAAGGAAAAAACTGGTGTGTGTGTGTGTGAGTGTGTGTGTGTGTGCATGGTTGGGAATTTGCCTCCAAATGGAACCCCCACGGCAATGACCAGAAACAGTCTATCGAGGTCTGCCGTTCAGAGCTCTGTAAAGATCTCTCTCTATGTCTCTCTGTGTGTGTGTGTGCGCGCTCGCACGTGCAACGCAGCGCTCTCTTGGCCCTTGGGCTCAGGCTCTATTTATCCCCTCCTGTCGGGCGAGAGACCAATTAACAGAGTAGTCAAGAATCCGGTGCCATTTTGCCCCTCATCTCTTCGCCTCGTCCTTCTCCGACTCAGTGAGCCTAAGTAGAACGGCTTAAGCAAAAATCCCCCCCCCCCCGTGATTTTCTTTTCAAGGTTTTTAATTAATTATTCCACAGCCGGATTTTGCTTTGACCGCGTTGACCGTTGACCTCCCGTTGACCATTTGCCCTCATACGTGGGTCACTTGAAAGCTCTTGACGAGCTCTGCCTGGCGGGCCTGTCAGACTACCAATCCACTGAATGAGTTGAACTTTGTGCAAGGTCAGAGCACAGCCGGAATACAGCCAAATGGCTGTGCAGAGCCGGAAAGGAAATCGCTGCCCCCCCCCCTCTCCTCTCCCCTCACCTTGATGTCGTGGCGCAAGTGCAGTGCAGCGCTCTCCGGGGCGACCGCCAGGTCGAGCAGCGCGTCGTTGACTGCCTCGGCGATGAAGCCCTGAGGAGGTGAATGGACGCCAGTAACTAGGCAGGAGGAGTGCGCTGCTGTCACTACCTGGGTGGTATAGAGGGTGGATCTGGGGGCCTAGTGCCCTGACTAGGTCCAGGGCGTGCGCGCACGCGGGGGTTTACTCTGAACCCTACCAGGTAGCCAGCCAGTTTCAACCTGAAACTGAGTTTAGGTGTCGGGCGCTAGCGCCGATCCTTAGTCTAATACATCGTTGCTGGTGTCACACAGACTGTAAAATCCATCAGGCATTGGTTGAAGGGGGTGCATGATTCAATAGAAACCCCCAGTTGCATAGGGGGTGTGAAAGCGTCAAGAGCTGAGACAGCCCCTTTCAGTTGGATCAACTGCAGTTGTTTCAACACCCGTTCTACTCCCTCCGGCTGTTGAGCAACTGGTTGAGCACCTGTTCATTCGACCACCGGTCAACCAGACCTGAGGAGGTGCATGAAGGGGTGGAAGAGGGAGGGAGCCCTCGATACGTGTGTGCGTGCACGAGTGTGCGTGCGTGGTCATGCGCATGTTCGTGTGCGTGCGTGTGTGCGCATGTGTGTTGTGCTGTGTTGTGTTGTGCATGTGTGTGTGTGTGTGTGTGTGCGCGAGTGTGCGTGCGTGGTCATGCGCGTGGTCGTGTGTGCGATCGTGCGTGTGTGCACATGTTGTGTGTGTGCGCTCGTGTGTATGTGTATGTGTGTGTGTGTGTGTGTGTGTGTGTGTGTGTGTGTGTGCAAGATCCATTGGTCTTTTTCGACTTATGAAATGATTGCCAGGGCGTGTGCTTAAGTAAGCACAGGCATGAGCCATAAAATCCAGGTTGCCCGTGCGGTGGGAACTGCAACGCATCTCTCTCTCTCTGTGTGTGTGTGTAAATGCATGTTGGCACGCCCCCCCCCCCACACACACACCGGCGTCGTCTTTTGCTTCTTTGCCAGGTGCTGCTGCAGCCCAAACGTGGCGACCATGAGCGTGCAGTCGGAGTGGTGCCGCCACGCGCGTCCGGCGAGGCCTTTCAGGCGGTCTGCGGCCACCTGGGTGGGTGGTAGGAAGGTGGGAGGAAGGTGGGCGGAAGGTGCGCGGAAGGCAGGTGGTAGGCGGGAGGAAGGTGGGTGGTAGGTGAGAGGGAGGTGGGAGGAAGGTGGGAGGGAGGTGGGTGGTAGGTGGTGCGCGCGCATGCATGGGCGGCGCAGTCGGAGTGGTGCCGCCACGCGCGGCCGACGAGGCCTTCAGGCGGTCGTCCGTCACCTGGGTGGGTGGTAGGAAGGTGGGTGGTAGGTGGGCGGAATGTGGGAGGCAGGCGGGAGGGAGGTGGGCGGTAGGTGGTGCGCGCGCATGCATGGGCGGCGCAGTCGGAGTGGTGCCGCCACGCGCGGTCGACGAGGCCTTTCAGGCGGTCGTCCGTCACCTGTAGGGTGGTAGGAAGGTGGGTGATAGGTGGGCAGAAGGTGGGAGGCAGGCGGGAGGGAGGTGGGTGATAGGTGGTGCGCGCGCATGCATGGGCGGCGTGGTCGGAGTGGTGCCGCCACACGCGTCTGAGGGAACAAGGAAGTAGGGAACGCGTAAGGATGTACGGAAGTAAGGAAGTAGGGAAGTAAGGAAGGAGGAAGGAGGAGGTAGGGAAGGAAGTGGGGCAGGAGGCTCTTAAGGCGGTTGGCTGTCACCTGTGGAAGGGGGAAATGTGTGTGTGTGTGGGGGGGGGGGGATTCTGATGCGGTGAAACTGCGGACACGCGCACACACACACACACGCGCGCACACGTGCACAGACGCATGCACAAGCACACGCGCGCACGCACACACACCAGGGGTTTCCTTCCCGGTCGGGAAACGAAGAAAGGCATGCCCGGAGGTCGCACGCGCATACACACACACACACACACACACGCAGCAGCGTCGCAAACGCCTCAGCATCAGCACGACCAGCACCCCCCCACCCTGCTGAGGGATAAGGGACTGACCAGACAGACAAGCGGAGCAGTGGTCTGGAGTCAGGACTGACAGAGACAGCGTTCTGAGAGTCACAGGCTCTCTGTAGAGAGAGCAGGCTAGGCATGCATTCCTCCCAGGACATGCATGCTGTGGCAATAGATGGGCAAAACACTCACCTGACCAGACAGACAAGCGGAGCAGTGGTCTGGAGTCAGGACTGACAGAGACAGCGTTCTGAGAGTGTTCTGTGGGTCAGGGGAGGGGCTCTTATAGGCCCCACACTGAGGGAAATAGTAGGAACTCCAATGAAGGAAATAGGACAGGCATATGACAGTTGTTGCAAGTCTGGGAAAAGTGTCAACTGTGTGCTCTGTTCATCTGTGTTCTATTCAATGTGTGTTCTGCTCAATGGTGCATCAATGAGTGCACGATAAGGCTGTGTACTACAGCTCAGCACCCCCACACCCACACCCACACCCACACACCCATGCACACAGACACACACGCACACACACACATGCACACACACCCCCCACCCACGCCTCCCCACCCACACACCCACACACGCACCTGCGTCGCAAACTCCTCAGCGCCCAGGACGACCAGCACCCACCACCCACCACACCCATGCACACACGCACACACAAGCTCGCCCTCCCACGCACAGGCCACATACACGCACAGTAACAGTTACATAACATACACGCACCTGCGTCGCAAACTCTTCAGCGCCCAGCACGACCAGTACCAGCGGCACCCACCCACCCACGCACCCACACCCACCCACACGCCCGCAAACGCACACACCCACACACGCACACACACACCCACGCCCCCCCCACGCACACACACACGCACCTGCGTTGCAAACTCCTCAGCGCCCAGCACGACCAGCACCAGCGGCACTCACACCTCCATGCACCCACACCCACACCTACACCCACACTCGCACATACACACAAGCCCCCCCTTCCACGCACACGCCACACACACGCACAGTAACAGTAACATAATACACACGTACCTGCGTCGCAAACTCCTCAGCGCCCAGGACGACCAGCACCAGCGGCACCCACACCTCCACATCGCCCCCGCCACCTCCGACCCCGCCCTGGCTCTGGCTCGGTTGGAAGTCCTGCGGCAAGCGCAGGACAAGGTTCAGGGTTAGATGTAAAGGGTTTAGAAACCCTAAAGTGTTGAGGGTTTAGGGTTTAGGGTTTTAGTTGTTTTGGGGTGTATCCTCCGCCCCCGCCCCGGCCCAGGTTCTGGCTCGGTTGAAAGTCCTGGGGTGTGCGCAGGACAAGGTTCGGGGTTAAGGGTTAAGGATAAATTTACCCTTAAAAGGGTAAAGGGTTAAGGGTTGAGGGTTTTAGTTGTGTTGGGGTGAACCTGCCGCCTTCGCCCCCGACCTGGCTCTGGCTCGGTTGGAAGTCCTGCAGCCACGTAGGAACAAGGAAACGGACAGACAGTGAGTGAGCGTGTGCGCGTGTGCACGCGTGCAAGTGTTTGGGCATGTGGGCGTGTGGGTGAGTGAGTGGATGAGTGTTTGGGCGTGTGGGTGAGTGAGTGGATGAGTGTTTGGGAGTGTGGGTGAGTGGAGCCGCCTCCGCCCCTGCCCTGGCTCTGGGTCGGTTGGAAGTCCTGGGTGCGTGCAGGGCAAGGTTCGGGGTTGAGGGTCAAGGGTTGAGGGTTTAAGGTTCAAACCGTAAAAGCGTTAAGGGTTTTAGTTGTTTTGGGGTGTACCCGCCGCCCCCGCCCCCGCCCTGGCTCTGACTCGGCTGGAAGTCCTGCGGCCGCGTAGGACAAGTAGACAGACAGACGGACAGTGAGTGGGTGTGCGAGTGTTTGGGCGTGTGGGCGTGTGGGTGGGTGAGTGAGTGTGGGCGTGTGGGTGAGTGGAGCTTGCGCCGCCCCCGCCCTGGCTCTAGCTCGGTTGGAAGTCCTACTGCCGCGTAGCACAAGTAGACAGTGAGTGAGTGTGGTGAGTAGGGGGGGGGGGATTGGGGGGGGGTGAGTGAGTGGGTGAGTGAGTGAGCGAGTGAGTGAGTTGGTGAGTGGGTGAGTGGAGCCCCCGCCGCCCCCGCCCCCGCCCTGGCTCTGGCTCGGTTGGAAGTCCTGCGGCCGCGTAGCACAAGTAAGCGGACAGACAGTGAGTGAGTGGGTGTGCGAGTGTGCGAGCATGGGTTTGGGCGTGCGGGGGTTTGGGCGTGTGAGTGAGTGATTGAGTGTGAGAGTGTGGGTGGGTGGAGCCCCCGCCGCCCCCGCCCTGGCTCTGGCTTGGTTGGAAGTCCTGGGGTGTGCGCAGAACAAGTAGACAGACAGTGAGTGAGTGGGTGGGAGGGTGGGTGAGTGTGTGTGGGGAGGGATGATTGGGTAGGCAGACTTTTGAGTGGGTGAGTGGGTGGGTGAGTGAGCAAGTGAGCGAGTGAGTGAGTGAGTGAGTTCGTGCGTGTGTGAGTGGAGCCTCCTTCACCTCCGCCCCCGCCCTGGCTCTGGCTCGGTTGGAGTTCCTGTGGCGTGGCGCAGAAGCGAGGTTCGGGGTCAAGGGTTTGTGATACAGGGTTTCAGGGTTTTACCAAGCACAGACAGACAGACAAACAGACAGAGCGAAAGAAAGACAGACAGACACAGACAGACAGACAGACAGACACAGACAGACGGGCAAGCAGGCAGTGTGTGTACATATGATTGCTTACAATGTGTGTTTGTTTGTGCGTAGAATTGTCAAGTCCTGTGTGTGTGTGTGAGAGAGATTGCTAACGCCCCAGCTCTACTCGAGCCTTTCGTGCGCCTCGCGCAGCATGTGTGCGTGCTTGTGTACGTAATCCCTGCTAAAAATGTGTGTGCGTGTAGTAGGATCGCGTGGTGTCTCTCTCTCATTTACTCTCTCGCTCTGTATGTATATTAGATCATAAGTGGGATCGCGTGGTGTCTCTCTCTCTCATTAACTCTCTCTCTATATATATACATATATTTATCTGTTCAATTGATAACTGCCCCCTACGCATGTCTCAGCCCTCGTTCCCCTCAAGCTTTTCGACAGCCTCGCGCGGCATGCGGCATGCGTGCGTGCGCATGTGCGCATGTGGGTGTATGTGTTTGCGTACGTAATTATTGCTAATAATGTGTGTGCAAGTGTAACATCGCGCGGCCTCTTTCCCTCCCTCCCTCCCTCTCTCTCTCTCTCTCTCTCTCTTCCTCTGCAGGATTGCTTACTGCCCCCAACTCACGTCTCCTCCCTGGCTGACCTCAAGCTTTTCGACAGCTTCGCGCAGCATGCGGCGCGTGCACTTGTGTGTGCATGTGTGTGTGTGCGTGTGTGTATGTGGCGTGCGTGCATACGTGTGATGGCTAACTGATGTGCGTGCGTGTGTGTGTGTGTGTGTGTGTGTGAACTCACGTCTCCTCCCTGGCTGACCTCAAGCTTTTCAACAGCCTCGCGCGGCATCGCGCGCGCCCACCGCACGCACGCGAGGTCGTGGAGCGGAAGTGGAGGGGATACGGGCACCTGTGTGTGCGTGCGTGCGTGTGTGTGGGGGGGGCAGTGTGTGTGAGGGGGGCGTGGAGGGGGGGCATCGCGTGCGCCCACCGCACGAACGCGAGGTCGTGCAGCGGAAGTGGAGAAGATACGGGCACCTGCGTGCGTGTGTGTTGTGTGTGTGCGTGTGTGTGTGGGCGGGGGGGTGGGGGACGGGGTGGGTGGGGAGAGGGGCGTGTGTGTGAGGAGGGCGTGGTGTGTGGGGGGCGTTGCGCGTGGCAATTGCATACATGCGAGGTTGTGGAGCGGAAGTGGAGGGGATACGGGCACCTGCGGGTGTGTGTGTGTGTTGTGTGCATGTGTGTGTGTGGGGGGGGGGGGGCGCGCCCCCACCGCACACGTGCAAGCTCGTGGAGCGGAAGTGGAGGAGATACGGGCACCTGCGTGTGCGTGCGTGCGTGCATGTGTGTGTGGGGGGGGGAGGGGGAGGGGGGGAGCGTGTGTGTGTGGGGGGGGGGGGGGGCATCGCGCACGCCCACCGCATGCACGCGTGGTCGTGCAGCGGAAGTGGAGGGGATACGGGCACCTGTGCATGCGTGTGTGCTGTGTTCGTGTGTGTGAGCGGGGGGGGGAGGGGGGGGGCTGTGTGTGTGTGGTGGGGCGTGGTGTGTGTGTGGTGGTGGTGGAGGGCGTTGGACACGCCAACTGCATACATGCAAAGTCGTGGAGCGGAAGCGGAGGGGACATGGGCACCTGTGTGTGTATGTTGTGTGCGTGCGTGTGTGTGCGTATGGGGGGAGAGGTGGTCAAGCATGTGTGAAAGGAGGGTGGGTGGGGGGCATCGCGCGCGCCCACCGCATGCACGCGAGGTCGTGCAGCGGAAGTGGAGGGGACGCGGGCACCTGTGCGTACGTGTTGTGTGCGTGCGTGCGTGTGTGTGTGGGGGGGGGCGGGGTGCAAGTGTGTGAGGGGGCAGCAGGGGAGGCGGGGGGGGGGGGGGGATTGCGCGCGCCCACCGCGCACATGCAAGGTCGTGCAGCTGCAGCGGAGGGGACACGGGCAGAAGCGTGTGTGTGAGTGTGTTGCGTGCGTGTTTTTTTGGGGGGGGGGCAAGTGTGTGTGAGAGGGGCGTGAGGGGGCATCGCGCGCGCCCACCGCATGCACGCGAGGTCGTGCAACGGAAGTGGAGGGGATACAGGCACCTGCGTGTGTGTGTGTGTTGTGTGTGTGCGTGTTTGTTGGGGGTGCGGGGGGGGCGATGCAAGTGTGTGAGGGGGGCGTGGTGTGGGGAGGGGGCATCGCGCGCGCCCACCGCATGCACGCGAGGTCGTGCAGCGGAAGTGGAGGGGACGCGGGCACCTGTGCGTGCGTGTTGTGTGCGTGCGTGCGTGTTGGGGGGTGCGGGGGGGGGGGGGGTGCAAGTGTGTGAGGGGGGCGTGGTGTGGGGAGGGGGCATCGCGCGCGCCCATCGCATGCACGCGAGGTCGTGCAGCGGAAGTGGAGGGGACGCAGGCACCTGTGCGTGCGTGTTGTGTGCGTGCGTGCGTGTGTGCGTGGGGGGGGGGGCAAGTGTGTGTGTGAGGGGGGGCAGGGGGAGGGGGCATCGCGCGCGCCCACCGCACACGCGCAAGGTCGTGGGGCGGAAGCGGAGGGGATACGGGCACCTGCGCGTGTGGTGGATTTTACAGTCCGGCAGACGCCTTTGATGGCGTATTAGAAACCCCCGCGACCCATGCGTGCGTGTGTGTGTGTGTGTGTGTGTGCGTCTGCGTGCGTGAGTTGCGGAAAGTCGTAACGCTGTGACGTGCGTCTTTCGGCGGGGCACGCACACACCTCCACGCAATGCTGTGGTGTTGCAATGCCATTGACGCCAGGCAGCGACACATACACACACACACACACACATGCACACAAACGCACACACACGCGCACACACACACACGCACACACACACACACAAACACATGCACACACACGCACACACACACACCTCGATGCACTGCTGCGGTGCCGCAACATCCATGCCGCCTGGCAGCGACACACACACACACACGCACGCACACACACGCACACACCTCGACGCACTGCTGCGGTGCCGCAACGCCCTTGACGCGTGGCAGCGACTCACACACACACACACACACACCTCGACGCACTGCTGCGGTGCCGCAACGCCCTTGACGCCAGGCAGCGACCCGAACCAGTCGTTGATGGCAGCGAGCGCGGTGCCATACCTGAAAGTTTTTATCAGGGGTTTTATCAGGGTTTTGTGGTCAGTTAGGTTTGGTTTTAGGTTATACAATCAAAACCCAGTTAAAAACCGAAAACAAACCCCTCAGGGTTAATGGCCTGATGGGTTTTAACCCACGACGGGGTTTTGATGGTTTGGTAGGGTCCGCCACGCAGCCTTTTGTTGATGGCCGCGAGCGCAGTTCCATACCTGAAAGTGTGGCGAAGGTTTGGGGCTTGGGTAAAACCTAAGTTTGTTGGAGATTTTGGGGGTCTTGAGGGTTGAGTAGGGTTCGACGCGTGGTAGCGACCCGAACCAGTCGGTGATGGCCGCGAGCGCTGTTCCATGCCTGGAAGGGGCACGTCGGGTTGAGTGTCTTTGTGTGTGAGTGTGTGTGCGCGCGTGTGGTCGTGCACGTGTGTACGTGCGCGCGAGTGTGTGTTTGCGTGTGTGTGTGTGTGTGTGTGTGTGTGTGTGTGTGCGCATGCATGTGCGTGTGCATGTGTGTGTGCGTGTGCGTGTGCTTGTGCGTGTGCGTGTGCGTGTGCGTGTGCGTGTGCGTGTGCGTGTGCGTGTGCGTATGCATGTGCATGTGCGTGTGCATGTGCGCGTGCGCGTGCACGTGTGTGTGTGTGTGTGTGTGTGTTTTCATGTGTGTGTGTTCGTGCACGTGCGTATGCATGTGCATGTGCGTGTGCGTGTGTGTGGAGCGGCAAGTGTTGGGGAGCCCCCCCCCCGCACACCACCACACACACACATGCACACACTCACACACACGCACCAGGGGGCGGTCGCAGCGCCGACGCTGAACTTGACGCGGATGCGTGCCTCGCCGTCCGTCCCCCGGAGTGCTCTGCGTGTGTGTGTGTGTGCGTGTGTGTCATACCCTGCTATATATGTGCGTGTGTGTGTGTGTGTGTGTGTGGCAGAGCAGCTGCGGCTGCCTTTGCTGCCCGGTCTGCGTGTACGTGTGTGCGTGTGTGTGTGTGTGTGCCGTCGGTACCTCAGAAGTGCTCTGTGTGTGTGTGTGGGTGTGTGTGCGTGCCTCGCCATGGGTCCCTCGGAGTGCTCTGCGTGCGTGTGTGTGTGTGTGTGTGTGCGTGCCTCGCCGTCGGTCCCTCGGAGGGCTCTGTGTGTGTGTGTGTGTGTGCGTGCATGTCTTAGGGTCTAATGCGCCATCAAAGGCGTCCGACGGACTGTAAAATCGACCACACACACACGCACCGCTTTACGACCGCCTCGGTCTTCTTGGCTTGCTTCTCAGCCGCGGTCGCTGCCGCCTTTGCTGCCCTGTCCTCCAAAACTTTGCGCTTCTTGGCCTCCTGTGTGTGTGTGTGTGTGTGTGTCAGAGCAGCTGCGGCCGCCTTTGCTGCCCTATGCTCCAAAACCTTGCGCTTCTTGGCCTCATGTGTGTGTGTGTTCGTGTGTGTGTGTTCGTGTGTGTGTGTGTCTGTGTGTGTGTGTGTGCGTGTGTGTCTGCGTGTGTGTGCACGTGCATGTGTGTGTGCGTGTGTGTGTGCGCACCCCACACCCATACCCCACACCCCACACCCTGGCTCTTTCTCCACACCCCACACCCCACACCTTTCTCCACACACCCCACACCTTTGCCCGCTCTTTCTCCGCCGCCTCCGCCTCGCGCTCCGCCGGCGTCTTCCGCTTGCCGCCGCGTTGCGTGCCACCCTGCGTGCCGTCCTTGCTGGCATGCGTCGCCTGCGTGTGCCAAGGCAGGTTGCCAAGTTCGACAGAGTCAGCAACAGTCGGAAGAGTCGACGCTCGTTTGTCCCGGATCCGTGACCCTTTTTCTTCCTTCTTTTTTGCCTGCATGCCATGGCTGCCACGCTCAGTCCCATCTGGCAAGGGTGGGCACGTTAGGAAGATGTCACTTCAGGCCACCAGTGACCCCTGGGAAGGATTTTAGCTGTAATTTAATTCCCGGAGCGAGCAACTTTGACAGCTCACACCAGGCGCAATACATAGCGGGTGCTTCCGAAACGCATGCCGTCGTGCTGCTCTTGGCGAGAGCTTTCCAATGCATCCCTCAATACCCTCTCCCACCAAGTGTGAGGTGGTTTCCTGGGACATGGGAAATCTGGCCGCTCGGGATGATGATGAGAGTTTTAGAATCCACTGCCAGCGGTCACACGTCCGGTTCCAAAGGTCCAGCGGGACTTACGAGAGAAGGCACGAGGCCCACCAAAAAAGGGATAAAGCTACAAAATCAGCCCACGGTAACGCCAACCACGTAGTGGCGGGCGCCAAGCAAGCAACACCACAGTGCAGGCTCCACACTAAACCCTTCCAGTGGGCAAGGGGGGGGGCAGGTATAAACCATGAAGGGACGAAAAAGACCCCACCCCCAAACCACTGGAAGCGGGGCGAGCAGCACACCCGCCGCAGCACTCTACTCGGCGACCACGGGAGCGGTGTACGGCTTGCAATTGCGGGGGAATAACTGCAGGCTACCTGCTGGTCATCTTCCATTGTTAAAACCCCTAGGGTCAACAACAGTCGACCGAGTCGAGGAAAGTCGACTGCGCTCGCTCCAGGATCGTCCGCATGCAAGGGGCAAGGGCAGCGTCAGGACACTGCCTCTTTGCCTAGACCCTTAACCCCTAGACCCCCTACATGATTACAACTGTACGCGGCGGGGGTACGTCCCTGGTGCAGCGTGGGCGACACACGACCCGTTTCAAAATTTGTTTTTTGGGTCTGGCACCAAACCAGGCACTTTTGGTACATGCTAGCCTGGGAAGGGCCCTGAACCCCTTGACCTAAATCCCTAGACCCTATACCTTAACCTAAATCCACCCTTGGACCTAAACCTTAATAAACCCCTATACCTATTTAATTTATTAAATAGCGGTTTAAATTCAGTTTTAACTCCCTAGACCCTAAACCCCTGCATCTTCGCCCAGACCCCAAACCCTACCTGCGTGCACTCCGTGCCCTGCGAGCCCAGCCCGGCCCCGGCCCCCGCCCCGGCCCCAGCCGCGCCCGTGCCGCCGCCAGTGGCGCCAGAATCGCTCTGCGCCTCGCCGCCCCCGCCCCCGCTGTAGAGGCCGCTGCCGCCGCTGAACCCGCCGCCGTAACCGCTGCCGTACCCGCCGCCGCCGCCGCCGCGCGCGACGGGCCCGCCGTCGGCGGGGAAGTAGTCGCCATCGTCGCCGTCATCGCCGCCGCCGCCGCCGTCGTCCCCAGCTGACCAACCGCCGCCGCTGGCACTGGGGCTGGCGCCGCCGAGCCTGCTGCCCGCAGCAGCCGCGCGCACCGGCGGCCGGCCCTGCTGCTTGCGCAGCGGCGACGGCACGCGCGCCGGCGGCGGCGACATTGCTCCTCTGCCGCCGCCGCTGCTGCTGCCGCCGGCGTCGTCCTGCTGTGAGGGCGTGCGTGCCGCTCTCGCTGCTCCCGCTGCTGCCGCGTTGCTGCCCCCGCCCCCGCCCCCGCCCCGGGCCCCGCTGCCTTCCCCCGCGGGCTGCGCCGCCGCCGCCGCTGCCCCAGCCTCGCGTGCCGGCCCTCCCAGCTTGTGCAGCCAGTCGAAGCCCTCAAACAGGTGCGCGTCTGGGTCGCCGTCGTCCAGGAACGCGGGACGCGGCGCCGGGCTCGGCCGCGCGCCGCCCCGCGCGCCCGTGCCCTTGACCGCCGACCCGGTCGTCGGGGCGGCGCCCCTGGCGGCGTCACCGGCCGCGGGGCTGCCCGGTGTCTTGCTGCTGCAGCGCGCCTGTTGGCCCTGGCCGCGGGGTGCACCGCTGCCGCTGCCGCCAGCGCCGCCGGCGCTCGCGCGAGTCGTCGTCGCCAGCAGCGGGGACACGTCGCTGGGCACCGCCGGGGAGACTGCAGCGTGCGACCGCCGCCGCGGGCGGGCCGCAGCTGCCGCCGCCTCCACGCGCGGGCTGCATGACGGCGAGCACCCGCCGCCGCCCTCCTCGGGTGCTGCTGCCGCGCCCGTCCTGCCGTCGCGCCGGTCCGCGGGCCCCCGCTGCTGCTGCTGCTGCTGCTTCCCCCCGGAGCCCCTCGGCTGCTCGTTGTTGATGATGGCCCACAGCTCTTGCGACTCGCTCGGGCTGGCGCCGCGCTTGCGCTGCTGCTGCTGCTGCTGCCGCTGCTGCATGGGCTCCGCCTGCCGGGGCTGCACGCCGGCAACTGGTGGCGCTGCCGCGCTCGTGCCGGGGCCGCTGCCGCGTGCTGACAGCTGCTCAGCGCCTAGGCGACCGATCCCATGGCCCCCGCTCCCATGCACCCCGCCATGCACCCCGCCTTGCTGCTGCCCCCCTTTCCCCTCCCCCTCCTCCTCCTCGCTGCTGTCGCCGAGGCTGATGCATTCGCAGCTGCCCACATTCGTCGCTCCACGCGCAGCAACTGCCTGGCGTGGTGCCGCTGTCGCTTGGCCTGCATGCTGTGCTGCGGCGTTCGCCAGGTCATCCTGTGACGCCCCGTCCTCTGATGTCAGGTCAATCATGGTGGCGCACGGCGCAAGGCGCCTTGGCTGCTTTTGAAGCGTGCTTGAAGCGTGCTTTGGCTTCAAATCAGTGTGGGACCCTCATTCTCCATTCCCATTCTGCAAAATGCCACTCTGATCCCCCATTCTTTCTGCATTACCTCTGCAAAATGGAAGCATGCGCTCAACGGCGAGCGGCGTCTGGTTGCTCGGTCTCGGGGAGGACCAGCTTTGTGTGCCACGCTAGGCCTGTGCGGCTCCACTCGGCGCCCTGCACACCCTGCTCTCGCGACGCACATGGGTCAGCTGTGCGATGGACAGCTGCAGGGGGGCGGCAGGGGTCGCATGGCACGATGGGGCGATCGACCATGTGCCATGCAGCCAGGCCGCCACAGGACAATTCCGAGGTTCGGTTCCAGGAGGCGCAGGCGGACGTGAGCGTCGAGGACCTGGTGCAGATGCAGTACGAGGTGCCCGATGAGGACGAGGAGGGGGAAGAGTATATGGAGGGGGGGGACATGGAGGGCGGGATGCAAGGGATGCATGGCGGCGGTCCCATGCAGGACGAGGGCGGCGATGCGGGAGCAGACGAGCAGTCGCCCGAGGAGGCGCGCAAGGTCGCCATCCTGCTGGAGCTGCTGTCAAGCGGCGCCGACCTCGACGCCAAGGTCGCGCAGTTCCGCGACGACATCGACGCAGACCTGCTGTCGCTGCTGCAGCAGCGCCTCGACACGGCGCGGGCGTACGACGCCAGCGCCGGCATCCCCTCTGGCGTGGTCGAGCGCCTCGAGGAGATGTACCGCCTGCTGAAGCTGGCGTACCAGCGTGCCGAGGCCAGCCCCGCGATGCGCCTGCTCGACGACGTGCTCGACATGCTGGGCGACGCAGAGGCGGCGGCCGGCGAGCGCGACCCGTTTGCGCCCGCAGGAGACGACGCAGGCGCTGACGACGCCGGCATTGCAGAGGCGTACTACTCGGCGCGTCGCGCGGCCGCGTCGCGCATGCGCTCCGCGTTCACCGGCGGCGTCGACGCCGGCGTCGACATCTTTGCGGCTGCCGCGGCGCTCGCCGCGAGCGGGCCGCTCGCCGCCGAGGAGCTGAGCGTTGAGTATGTGCGGCTGCATGAGTTTGTCGGCGAGACGACGGAGCTGCTGGACGCAGCTAAGGCGCGGCAGACGGAGCTGGGGCAGGTAATCGCGCGCGCGGCGCGCGAGACGCAGTACGAGGCCAAGCAGCAGGCGGAGCAGCGTGCGGCGGCGGGCGCGTCGGCCACGTCATCGGGCGGGGGCAGGAGCGGCGGCGGCGCGAGCGCACGTCCTAGTGGCGCGCTGGCAGAGCGACTGCAGCAGCTCGCGCTCGCGCGCATGGCGTACACGGAGCGGCAGCAGGGCATCGCGCAGCTGGAGGACGTGCTGTTCCTGGCAAAGGCAATGGACTCTCCAGAGACGCCATTGCCGCAGTAGTTGTGTCGCTGCTAGCAGGGCGCGTGGTGGTGTGTAGTCCGATGCGCTGCCTCTTTCGATGTCGCAACAACAGCGCCTAAGGTGGCTCAGACACACTGTTGGTCTTCCTGACCGTGAGGAGTCTCTTGTCACCACCACGCGACCCATCGCTCTACCTGCAGCGACCTCCACCCCCCTGCCTGCAGCGCCCTCCATGCCAGATTGACGCCAAATGTGCGTGTGCCACACATTTTTCTCGTCATCCATCCCAGCTGGGGCCCCCTTCTCATTGTTAATCCCCTTGTCAAAACCCCGACTCGCCCCTCCATCAGCTCCTCCCGAGCAGCATCCATCAAAATGGCGTCTCCTACTCCCACCACTGTCCCTCCCAGTGGCATGCCCCCAACCTCCCCTGGGGGCACGGCGCAGAACGTGAGTGATACTGTTGCTTATGCGCTGTGCTGATGCGCTTTCTGATGGCTCTGATGACGGTGACGTTTGCGGTGACTCGGTGGCGCCGACATGTGCATGCATCGCCAGCACTCGCCCCCCTCCCGCCCGCGCACCCATCGCGCATGCCAGCAGCGCAATTCGACCCCACGCATTGACATGTGGGGGGAATGGAGCACAGGGGTGGCGGCGTGGCGCACATTGCGTTCCGCGGGGCGGCGTTGATGCTGACGGTGGGCGGTGTCTGACCGCCCGCAGCGCCTCTTCCCTCGCCCCCCTTCCCTTGGAAACCACCTGAAGCGACGCATCCGACCCCCTGCTGCAACCCCCTCCCCTTGCAGGTCACGTAAGTGGGAGCCGAGATGGGGCGGGTCGCTGGCATGCCACATCCGCCAGTTTCTGGCATCGCGTTGCAACCCCGCGATTGCCGGCGCCAGGCCATGCCGCGACCATCGGCGGCGGTCGCGGGGGATGGGGGGGAGGGAGGGAGTCGGGGTGGGACACGGTTCGACGCGTTGGAGGCTGTTGTGTGTGTGTGAGAGCCTGTAGCAACCAACTATCTTGCGCATCAGCGAGCCCACCGTGTGGGCCCCCCTTCATGTGCAGTGCGCCCCCCCCCCCCCCCCCAAACACACACAAGGCATTGCACATGGGCACGCCCGATTGCCCGTGCCTCTGGACCCCACCAATCCCCCGCCCCGCCCCCTCTAAACCCAACCCCGCCCGCCCCGCCCCGCAGGTACTACGTGTACCAGATGCAGGCCCCCACTGAGAAGGAGATCAACGTCGACTGGACCGTCTGCTTCACGCAGTACTTCCTGCGCGCCCTGCTCAACTTCCTCAACTTCGGCGCGTGGGTGCTCCTGGTCGCGGGCGTGTCCCAGTGCCAGGTACGTGTGTGGCCGCGCTTGCCAGCCCTACCACAGCCCCCTGCTTTGTTACAATGCATTACAACAGCGTGGAATTGTGACAAAGCCATGCCATTGTGGGTGTAGCTTGCACCGCAGGGGTAACAAGACAGGGGGCTGTGGTAGGCTTGGTTGTCTGCCTGGGCCATGCACCATCAGAGCCCTCCCCATCAGAGCGCCCCAATCAGAGGCCCCCCATCAGAGCCACACATGGGGACCTTCGCTCCTGCAGCACAGACACACCCCTGCCGCCCCCCCCTCCCCACACGCACACATGCCTGAGTGCAACAAGGGCGCGGCACCCATCGCCGTACCTCGCCAAACAACGCCCCCCACCCCACACCCCACTGACCCCCTCCCCACCCTCCCCCACCCCACACGCACGCACGCACGCAGTCCGAGTGCAACAAGGGCTCGACTCCCATCCCGTTCACCGACTTCTTCTCCGCGCTGGCGCTGAACAACGCCGTCCAGCCCACCAACTCGGACTGCATCAAGTAGGTTGAGCCTGTGACCCCCGTCCCCCCCCCCCACCACGCCCCCCCCCCCCCCCCGTGTGGCCGCTGCCTGCTGCTTACCTGTTGCCTGCCTGGCATGCGCGCTGAACAATGCCGTCGCTACCTCCAACTTGGACTACATCAAGAAGGTTGAGCCTGTGCCTCCGCCCCCCCCCCCCGGCCGCTGCCTGGCACGCGCGTGCTGCCCCGCCCCTTTCCACCACCCACCCCGCATGCTGACCCCTCCCCCACACCACCACCCCTCCCTCACATGGTGGCGTGTGGCTGCAGTTTGCTACCGTCGTCACCCCCCCCTCACCCCTTCGATGCATGCTGACCCCCCACCCACCCCCACGCAGGTACCTGTCCCTCACCTGGTGGGCGGTGTGGCTGCAGTTTGTCACCGTCGTCATCGCGACCATCACGATGTTCCAGTTCTTCGCGCGCTACAAGCAGCTCAAGGTAAGAAGGGCAGAAATCTACACCTTTTAAACCCGGGGTGGGAGGATTCGAACGACCCACGAGAATGGCGTTGCAACAAACCGCATTGATGATTTTGGTATAAGTGGCTGTTTCCGACGGTCACCCCGCACCCCTCAAACGTGGGACGTTTGCGGGGGCTGAGATTACAGCCCCCCCCCCCCCTCGCCCCTCCCCCTAGGCCTTTCTCGACGATCGCGTACTTTTGCAGCATGTCGACCGTGCTGCTGTTCTTCATCTTTTCTTGGTACACCTTTTGCTGCCCTCCCCCTTCTCCCCTCTCTTCACCACCACGATGTACTTCTTCATCATGACGACTGTGCTGCTGCACTTCATCTAACACCCTTTGCCCCCCCCCCCCTCTCACTCGGTATCGCCACCTCACCCTCTGCATTATACACACACACGCACACACACCCTCCAGGCCATCTTCACCACCACGATGTACTTCTTCATCATGTCGACCGTTCTCCTCTTCTTCATCGCCGACAAGTACTCCAACTCGACCTACATCATCGTCAACAGCGCCGTGTCCTACTCTGCCGGCTGGAAGGCCGGCACCACGCTCCTCACCGTCGGTGCAATCACGTCGCTCGTGTTCAACTTCTTCTGGTGCGTCACCCGCCTCAGCCGAGGGACCCGTGACGTGCCCCCCTCGACCGCCCTGTCTGTTGCTGCACCTTTGCCGCGCTGCTCACCGTCAGCGCCATGGCGACCCTCGTGCCCAGCATCATCTGGTCAACCCCCGAACCCGCCCCCATCCCCATCCCTCCATCCCTTGTTGCGCGATCATGTGTGCACTAGTCCCCACCTCCCCCCGTGCTCATCCACCTCCCCCCCACCCCCACCCAATCCACCCCTTTGCAGGATCATGTGGAACAGCTACGCCGACGTGCCGTCGTTCCCCGGCCAGGCCGCCCCCCCGGTGCTCGACGTCGAGGGCAACAACAACAACAAGGACGATGCGCCCACCGTAACCGCCACCACCGCGTAACAGCCCCCGCGGCCAAACGTGCGCGACGTGACCAACAATCGCGCGCACGGGCACGAGCTCGTTCGTACGGCTGCCGGCGCTGAGTGCAAACGAAGCGCCGCAGCGTACCTGATCGCGCGGGGGCGCTGACTCAGCCGTCGTGACCCCCCCACTGCCATGAATTCTCGAGAACAACAACAACAACGTTACACAACAGCTACAGTCGATTTGCGCGCACTTTACCCACCCCGGCCTGGTGCCGTTACTCGTTTGCTTTGATCATGAACCACCACACCTCGCTTGTGCCATGAGGATAGATGTGACTCGTGTCGCGCGCCCAATCGCGCACGCACCATGTAACACTTGTGTGTCTCTACCCGTGGGCCTCTACCCGTGGGCCTCATCTACTATCGGGGACGGTCTACCTGCGGGCTTTGTCAAGCCCGCCGACTTCATTATGATCACACGCGCAGAGTCATGCATTGTGACAGCCCACCTGGCCACCTGGAAGTGGCAGGCCACCTTACACGCGTCACCCCCTGTGTTCCTCTGAGCATGCAGTTCGGCTTTGACACAATTGGTTGGGGAGGGGGGGGGGTCATACGCCTAAGAGGCATGGAGGGGGGGAATGGGAGGCGTTCCATCTGGCAGGTTTTACACGATCGCGTCTGCGACCCCGGAGCTCGAGTTAAGGCCTAAACTACACGTCTAGGGGAGATCTGCTAGGTAAGCCCGCGCGGCCACGCAGCGCGTTGGCCTACCAGGGTTCCATCCAGCAAAGAGGCCCCCGCGATACGAAGGGGCGATCCAATGAGACAGAGAGACACGTCAGCCCAGGAGGCCCTCCTGTGGTGCGGCCACCCGTTCGAGGTAGAAGACGTTGCCCTTGTCGTCGCGCCCTGGGGGCTGCTGTGAGAGCTGTGTCTACGATCTTCACATAGTAGGAGGCAAAGAGACGTGTCAGCCCAAGAGGCCCTCCTGCGGTGCGGCCACCCGCTCGAGGTAGAAGACGTTGCCTTTGTCGTCACGCCCGACTGCGTTGAAAGGGAGAGGGAGAGGCAGATAGTGGTGGGTGGGTACATGTGAGCTGCCGTTTAAAGAGGGAGAGAGGGAGGGAGCACGGGGGGGGGGGGTACATGCAAACTGCGCTGTGTGCGCACGCGCGTGTGTGTATGTGTGCGTATCTGGATGTGTGGGTAGCATGACGTGGCCAGGTTTGCCCCATTTACCCCCTCCCGCCCCCCTCTTCCCCCCCCTTCCTTCCACACACACGCACACCTGTGTGCCCCCCCCATTCCACCCCCTCCCCCTCCCCCCCCCTTTGCCCCCCCCTCCCCGCCCCCCCCCCTCCCTCCCCGCCCCCTCCACCCCCTCCACCCGCCCCTACCTCGGTGCATGTCGTCAAGGTAGGTCACGTCGAGGTGGCCCTGTGGGTGGGGTGGGAGCGTGGGTGGGGGCGGCCAGACGGTGGGCGGGCAGCTGGCCTGCTGTGTGTGTTGTGCGAGTGTGTATGTGTGTGTGTGTGTGTGTTGTGCGAGTGCGGTCAAACAGGGGGAGAGGGGCTGGCCGCCCATGTCCCTACCACATTCCAAACGCCTGAGGCGGCGCCTGAGGCGGCGCATTCACTTGCGCGGATCAGGCAGCGCCTCACACGCGCCGACCGCCTGAGGCACCGCCTGAGGCGCACCCCTGATCAACTCAGGCGCCACCCCGATCGCCTTGGGCACCCACCACCGCCTGGGGCGCACCCCCGACCGCCTCAGGCGATATGCCCCCATTCACTTGCGCCGATGGGGTTGTGGTAGGGCCGGCCGCCCATGTGCTCAGGCACGCCACGCACGCCGCGCGCGCACGCTACGCGTGTGTGGGTTTACGGTCCCCAGCAGCATCTCGCATCGCGCCCCAAAGAGGGGCTTCGACAGCTGCTCACGCCTTGTCCCCCGAACCCCAATAAATGCAGGGTCTTCCACCACCCCTATTCAAGTCCTGAGAGCCCCCCATTGAACACCCATTCAACCCCCCCCAAAGCCTGCCAACCTGTGGGTTGAAGATCCCCGGCAGCATGTCGTAGCGCGCCTCGAAGACCTTTGACAGCTCTGCTCTGGCCTCGACCCCGAACCCCAGTAATGCAGTTTTTTCACCCCCACCCCCCATTCTGAAACCCTTACCCCCCCTGTTCACACCCTCTGTTCACACCCTCTGTTCACACCCTCTGGTCACACCTGCGGGTTGAAGATCCCCAGCAGCATGTCGTAGCTCGCCTCAAAGATCTTTGACAGCTGCTCCGGCGTGAGCACGCTCTCCAGGAACTCGATGTCGACGCGCGTGCCGCTCGCGCGTTTGTAGGCCGCCTGTCAGTTTGTGTGTGTGTGTGTGTATGTGTGCGTGTGTGTGTGTGTGCTTGGGGGGGGCAGTTTGTGGGGCGCTGGGTGCGTATGCGATGGGGGACTCGATGTTGACGCACGTGCCGCTCGCGCACTTGGAGGCCGCCTGTCAGTTTGTGTGTGTGTGTGTGTGTGTGTGTGTTGTGTGTGTGTTGTGTGTGTGTGTGTGTGTGTGTGTGCTTGGGGGGGGGCAGTTTGTGGGGCGTTAAATGCGTATGCGATGGGGGACTCGATGTCGACGCACGTGCCGCTCACGCGCTTGGAGGCCGCCTGTCAGTTTGTGTGTGTGTGTGCGTGTGCGTCTGCGTGTGCTGTGTGTGTGTGCGTGTGTGTGTGCTTGGGGGGGGCAGTTTGTGGGGCGTTGGGTGCGTATGCGATGAGGGACTCGATGTCGACGCGCGTGCCGCTCGCGCGCTTGTAGGCCGCCTGTCAGTTTGTGTGTGTGCATGTGCGTGTGTGTGTGCGTGTGTGTGTGTGTGTGTGTGTGCTTGGGGGGGGGGGGCAGTTTGTGGGGCGTTGGGTGCGTATGCGATGGGGGACTCTAAGTCAACGCGTGTGCTGCTCGCGCGCTTGTAGGCCGCCTGGGGGTTGGGGTTGAGTCTCAGCTAGGGCTCCTGCAGGGCTGAAAGGGTTGAACGCCTGAATAGGGTCGCGGAGTTCATGTGGTGAGGAGCTGCGACGGGGTTAAGAGGGCCAAGGGTTGAGGGTTTAGGCTCGACCCACAGGCACGATGACGGACCCCTGTCTAGCAACCCTGCAACAGCTGCTGCAACAGCACACCAACAACAGCTGTTGCAACAGCTCTACGGCAAGAGAGAGAGACCCACCCCCCTTATTCGTGAGGCTGCCCTTGAGCAGGTGCCAAGCTGCAGAGTCGATGCACAGGCGCGATAACGGAACCCTCCCCAGCACCCTTGCAACAACTGCTGCAACCGCAACAGCACACCAGCGACAGCTGTTGCAACAGCTCTCCGGCAAGAGTGAGAGACCCATGTTGATTGCCAGGCTGTCCTTGATCAGGCCAGGCTGCAGAGTCGACCCACAGGCGCGAAGACGGAGCCCTCTCCAACACTGCCGCAACAGCAACAGCAACGGTAACGGCAACAGCAACAGCAACAGCAGCAGCAACAGCGGAACCCACCTTGATCGTGAGGCTGCCCTTCAGCAGACCGAGCCCCGCAACGCTGAACGAGATCGTGTTGACCTGTGAGGCAGGGAGGGGAGGGGTTGCAGGCAGTGTTTCCGTTAGACAACCCGCAACCCGCAAACCTGCAACAGCGGATTGCAATTGGCCGATTCAGGCTGGCGTCGCGGGTTGAGATTGCGCGAATTCTGACCCCAAAAGTGTGAAATTTGACATTTTCACGCCCTTTTCACAAAAACACGCCTCGTCGGGTTGAGATTGAGGAGTGAGCCGTGAAAGGCCTGAGTTGAGCCATCATTTCCCCAAGATCATTAGCGGAACCACTGGGTTGCAGGCAGGCCATCAGCAGTGATACGACCCCCCTGCAAGCCGTATACCGCTCGGGGCCGGATTCCCCATTCCCCAGAAAACCAGCCCACACTTGGTGGGAGAGGGCGCGGACGGGTGCGTTGGAAAGCTCTCGCTGAGAGCAGCACAACGGCATGTGTTGCCTGAACGCCCGCTATTGTATTGCGCCTGGTATGAGCGGCCGACGTTGCTGGAGTCGGGAAATAAAGAACGACTAAAATCCTTCGCATGGGACACTGGCCGTCAGCCGTGGGTCTGCTGGACCGTGGCGTGCAGAGCCAAGGGGTGTTGGATGCATGGTGTTGGCATGGTGTTGGATGCATGGTGCTCGTGTGCACTTGCGTGTGTGGAAGGGACGCTTGGTGTTGTCGATGGTTGCCCCCCAGCAGCAGGGGCAGGGCAGCAGCAGCAGCAGCGGAGGCAGCAGCAGCAGCGAGGGCAGCAGCAGCAGGGCATCCACCCCCAAGAAACAACAAAAGCCGCACCGCAAGCGCCGCGTCCATGTCGATGCTCTGCACAAAGTCACCGAGCCTTAGGGTGTAGGATTTAGGGAGTTGGGTTTTTGACTTCACAGACGCACCGCCAGCGCCGCGTCCGTATCGATGCTCTGCACAAAGTCGCCGAGCCTCACAAAATCCCACAGCCCGAGCTTGGTGCGTGTGCGTGGAAGGGGGAGCAGGGGGGGGGGGGGCAAAACAGCTGGTGGTTGCTCTACACCAACCAGGAAAAAAGCCCGCTCAGACGCACTGTGAGCGCCGCGTCCGTGTCGATGCTCCGCACAAAGTCGCCGAGCCTTAGGGTTTCAAAACCCCAAGGGGTTTTAGGGTTTAGGGTTTTAGGGTTAAGGGTTTTAGGGTTAAGGGTTTAAGGGTTCACAGACAAACCGCGAGCGCCGCGTCTGTGTCGATGCTCTGCACAAAGTCGCTGAGCCTTAGGGTGTAGGTTTGAGTGTTTTAGGGTTTTAGAGTTCACAGACGCACCGCGAGCGCCGCGTCCGTGTCGATGCTCTGCACAAAGTCGCCGAGCCTTAGGGTTTAGGTGTTGGGGTTTAAGGGTTCAGGGGTTTTAGGGTTCACGGACGCACCGCGAGCGCCGCGTCCGTATCGATGCTCTGCACAAAGTCGCCGAGCCTCACAAACTCCCGCAGCCCGAGCTTGGTGCGCTTGAGGCCCGTGATCGCGATCGTCGAGTACAGCAGCCGCCACGCGCCGGCGATCTTATCGATATCGTCGACCGGTGCCGCGATTGGGTTCTGGCCTGGGAAGGGAGTGTGTTGGAGAGTGTGTGTGCGCCCGCGCGCGCGCGCGTGTGTGTGTGTGTGTGTGTGTGTGTGTGTGTGATCGAGTAGAGCAGCCGCCACGCGAGCTTGTTGATATCGTCGACCGGTGCCGCGATCGAGTTCTGGCCTGGGAGGGAGTGTGTCGGAGAGTGTGTGCGTGCGCGTGTGAGTGTGTGTGTGTGCGTGTGTATGATCGAGTACAGCAGCCGCCACGCGCCGGCGATCTCGTCGATGTCGTCGACCGGTGTCGCACTCGGGTTCTGGCCTGGGAAGGGAGTGTGTCGGAGAGTGTGTGTGCGCTCGTGTGTGTGTGTGTGTGCGCGTGTGTGTGTGTGTGTGTGTGTGTGGTCGAGTAGAGCAGCCACCACGCGCCGGCGATCTCGTCGATGTCGTCGACCGGTGCCGCACTCGGGTTCTGGCCTGGGAGGGAGTGTGTGTTTATGTCGGACAGTGGACGTGTGTGTGTGTGTGTGCGTGTGTGTGTGCGTGTGTGTGTGTGTGTGTGCGTGTGTGTGATCGAGTGGAGCAGCCGCCACGCGCCGGCGAGCTTGTCGATAGCGTCGACCGGTGCTGCATTCAGTTTCTGGCCTGGGAGGGAGTGTGTCGGAGAGTATGTGTGTGTCTGCGTGTGTGTGTGTGTGTGTGCGTGTGTCCTCCGGTCGGCGCGGGAAATGGGTTATGGCCTGAGCTTGCGGCCGTGTGGAGGAGGCGTGGATGTGGTGCGTGCATGTGTGTGTGAAGGTGTGTGTGTGTGTGTGTGTGTGCCCGAGCTCCACATCCCCTCACCCTCCAGCTCTGTCAGCATCGCATTCAAGGCCGCCTTCTTGGCAGCGGGCACCCCGAAGATGCCCCTGTCGAGGCCAATGAGCTCATGTGCGAGCGACGCTTTGAGCTCCTGTGCCGTTTCGCTCACCACCTGCCGGAGTGCGTGCACGCGCGCGCGTGTGTGTGTGTGTGTGTGTGTGTGTGTGTGTGTGCGTGCGACACGCTCGTGTTTACATGCAATGGCATGCTGCTCTTCACCCCTCCTCCCTCTGCATGTGCGTGCGAGCACCAGTGTCCCCTGTGCATGCGCGCCATGCATGAGCGCCATGCATGGGTGCTCGAGCAGCCTCACCACCGCTGATGCCGTCGTTAGCAACCGCGGAGCGCGAGCGCGCCTCTCGGATGGCACCACCTGCATGCAATCCGGTCGCGGTGGTGGGTTGAGGGGCGAAAGGCATCGCTCCGCACATCATCATGAAACCCACCTGGCAGCGACCAGAAGGCGAGCACCGCCCACCGGCGGCAGATCGCGTTGCATCCAGCGATTGCATTACACACTCTGCGCTGTTCTTGGCTGTGTGTCCGATGGGGTCTGCCAGGTCACTATAGCCACACCTTAGCCACGCGCGAGCTGATGAAGCAACAGCTGGAGGCAGCCATCTGGAGCACTACATGAATCCTTCACAGCACTACGTTGTCTGCTACCATAGAATGATTACGATGATGCTAGGAGATGCTAGGGAGAAGTGACAGGGACTAACTCGAATTTTGACGATCGCGAGCGGGCGGCCTCGAGTGTTGACGAGGCGCCGGAATCACCACTGGTAGCGCGGTCCGAACGTTCCGTTCGTGAGCTCCATGCCGGGGGGAAGCACCACGCCGCCCCACCACTGCACACGGTCGGACGCTGTCGGGTGGCGCACCTGGAGTCACACACCGTGCGCCAGAGCGTGAGCGTGAGGGGAGCAGCCAGAGGGGGGGAGAGAGAGCGCAGGGCGACAAAGTAAGTAGGGGGACATCCTGGGGAAGCTGGAGGGTGGGTGGGTGTGGGAAGAGAGAGCGCAGCACATCACATGACATGATATCACATCACGGCGCAGCACAGCACCGCACACATCACAGCGCATCACAGCACAGCGCAGCGCACACATCACAGCGCAGCGCGCCACAGCACAGCGTGGCACAACACGGCGCAGTACAGCAGGCACGGTGTGGTCCATGAAGGACCGCTGTCGGGTGGCACGCACCCGGTAACCCGGGCCCAGCAGGCCGCGGTAGTTGAGCTCGGGCGATGCGGGGCCCTCGGTGAACTGCGTTGAGAGAGACAGAGAGAGAGAGAGAGAGGGGAGGGAGAGGGGGAGGGGCACTTGTGAGCTGCGTTGAAAGAGAGAGGGAGAGAGGGAGGGTGGGGTGGGGGTACATGCGAACTGCGCTGTGTGCGCACACACGCGTGTGTGTGCGTGCGTGGGTGTGGATGTGTGGGTGGCATGGCGTGACCAGGTTTCCCCATGTACCCCCCCCCCTTCCACACACACACGCACACCTCTGTGCGCCCCCCCCCCCGCCTGCGTGCGTGCGCACAGGCGCGCTCGCCTTGAGAAAGCAGCCCCCCCTTTGTGCGTTGGGTTTGACCCCGTCCCCCCCCTCCCATCAGCACAGCACGAGTGCTGCGCGGCATGCCCCCCCCCCCGTCATGCACCGTCCACGCCCACGCAGCAGCACAACAGCAGCAGCACGGCAGCGCAGCAGCAGCGCAGCAGCGTAGCAGCAGCAGCATATCAGCAACAGCAGCACAGCAGCGCAGCAGCAGCACAGCAGCAGCAGCAGCAGCAGCACAGCAGCAGCACAGCAGCAGCACAGCAGCAGCACAGCAGCAGCACAACAGCAGCAGCAGCACAGCACTAGCAGCAGCAGCAGCAGCAGTAGCAGCAGCAGCAGCACGGCAGCGCAGCAGCAGCACAGCAGCAGCACAGCAGCAGCAGCACAGCAGCAGCAGCAGCAGCTCGCCTTGAGCCAGCAGTCCCCCTTGGTGTGCTTGTGCGCGTCCGGCTCGAAGCAAATTTCGTCGGGGCACCACGTAAAGGTGTTGCATGGAAGGGCGCCAAAGGGACCTGGTGGTGGTGGTGTGTGTGTGGGGGGGGGTCGTCGTCATCGAAAGCGTAACACGACTGGAGCGCCTAGACCCTGAGTAAAAACACAAGACCCGCAAGGCTACAGCCAGCGAGGCGATCACACACAGCCCCCCAGCACAGTCCCCCGTTGTGGCGAACCGCTACGAACTACTACCCCACACGGTTCTGGGAGCCAAGTGCGGGAATGCAAGCCCAGCGGTGGTGGGGTGGTGGGGGTGGGTGGGGTGGGGTGGTGGGGCGGTGTGTGTGTGTGTGTGGGGGGGGGCGTGACAGTTGCCTACTGGCGTCGTGTGCGTGTGCATGATGGCTTGCCAGTGGAGGGTGATGTCCTTAGCGCCCCCGCAGCCCCCGCTGTGGGGGCAAACCGGGAAATTTGTGGAGAAACTGCGGGGGCGAATCGCGGGAATTTCGAAAAGTGTGAAATTGGCAATTGTCACACTTTCCGCAAAAAGAATCACCTCCTGCGGGGGCATTCGGCATGTTCCCTCCAATGCTGCGGGGGCAAACAGGAGATACTCGGTTTCCTTAAGGTCACCACTGGTGGAGAGTAGTTTCCGGCGGTCGCAATCAGTTCTAGAGTTCCAGCGGGGCTATCAGACAGCAGGCACAAGGCCCTCCCAAAAGATCGAGCTACAAATGTAGCCCACGGTAGCCAGCGGGGTCGGTCAAACTGATTAAAGCCGAACGGATAATGAGCGGAAAAACAGGGCCCACGGGCATGCGTTTTTCACAGGGCGACAAAGTGGCCTGGTGGCACCTGGTGTGGGGGTGGTGGCACGCGCGCGCATGGGTGTGGTCGTGTGCGTGTGCGTGTTGGCTTTGAAGTCGGTCGTACTGTATCAAAACTGAAGTAACAAGCAAGCGGACGAGGGAGGGAGGGAGGGAGGGAGGGAGAGAGGGAGAGAGGCATGCACGCGCATGGCTAGATGCGTGCCAGCCGCGGCGGCAGCACCCGAGGTGGGGCTTATAAGAGTTGGGGGTTTACAGTTTTAGGGTTCAGCGGCGCACCAGGATTGGACCCAACTTTAAACGCAAGGCACGCCCGGCGCAATCCTCCACACTAGCCATATTGTTTTGCCGATGCCACCCCAGCCGACACGCCCCCCCCCCCCCAATCGCCAAGCCCTAGTACCCCCCCACCCTCACCCCACCCCCCCACAAACAGTGCCCCCCACCCACTACCCCCACCCACAGCCCCCCCCCTCACCAGGATTGAACCCGACTTTGAACGCGAGGCACGCCGCGGCGCAGTCCTCGACCGTCGCCATCCTGTTTGCCGACGACACCCCAGCCGACACGAGCCTCCCCCCCCCCGAATTGCCAAGCCCTCCTAGTACCCACCACCACCACCACCACCACACACACAAACAGTGCCGCACCCACTACCCCCCACCCACAGCCCTCCCCCTCACCAGGATTGGACCCGACTTTGAACGCGAGGCACGCCGCGGCACAGTCCTTGACCGTCGCCATCCTGTTTGCCGACGACACCCCAGCCGACACGAGCCTCCCCCCCCCGAATTGCCAAGCCCTCCTAGTACTCACCACCACCACCACCACCACACACAAAAACAGTGCCCCCCCCCACTACCCTACACACACAGCCCCCTCCCCCACCAGGATTGGACCCAACTTTAAACGCGAGGCAGGCCGCGGCGCAGTCCTCCACACCCGCCATATTGTGTTGCCGACGACACCCCAGCCGACACGAGCCTTTCCCTTCCCCCCCCCCCCCAATCGCCAAGCCCTCTAGTACCCCCCCCCCCACACACCACACACACCACACACAAACAGCGGCCCCCCCCACCCCCCCCCCCCCCACAGCCCCCACCCCCACCAGCATTGGACCCGACTGTGTACGCGAGGCACGCCGCCGCACAGTCCTCCACACCCGCCATCTTGTTTTGCCAATGCCACCCCAGCCGTCACGAGCCCCCCTCCCCCCCAAATCGCCAAGCCCTCCTACTACCCCACCACCACCACCACCACAAACACACACACACAGTGGCCCCCGCCCACTACTGACCCACTCACCCCCCCCCACACAGCCCCCCCTCACCAGGATTTGACCCGACTTTAAACGCGAGGCAGGTGGCGGCGCAGTCCTCCACATTCGCCATATTGTTTTGCCGATGCCACCCCAGCCAACAGAGCCCCCCCCCCCCCGCCAAGCCTCCAAGAAACCCCCCGGCAGCCCCCCCTAGCGAGTGGCCCACAGTAACAGTAACACGGGGTTTCCAGCCAAGCAGGCTACTCTTCTACTAGAGACACCCGCCGATACTCCAGCACACTTAAGTACTTGAGTACCGCCGGCTCCCGGCCGATAGACTACCGCTGCCGCTGGCTAGACTACCCCAAACAGCGGTCTCTGAGAGACATGTCTGGCAAGGAGCATATAGGAGAGGACCTTCCTCAGGGTCACAGTAGTGGCCTTGTGGCCAGTCAAGCCGGCAGAGCCGACTGGCGCTGACTGGAACGGTCCCCGCCTGGCAGTGCATGGCTGTCCAGCTCTCGTTTGCATGGGGCTCAGCCGGCGCCCCATGCCTCATGCATGGCCAGGTCCCACCCTCCAGGGGTGCATGGACGACAGAGTTGTCATGGAGGCTGCCTGAAGACCTTCCAACGCCAGTCACCGGCAGACGAGCGACCCCGAGGATGAGCGCGGTGACGAACGCTGCGATTGGTGAAGCGGATTTACTCTGTGTTGCCTCGGCGGTCGCCACCGCTGAAGCCGTGATGGTAGCCCGCCTCCACGGGCAGCCATCTTGACCAATGTCCAGCATGCATTGACGGGCGCCAGCTCCTCCGCTCGTCGATCAACTCGTCGAGATCGGTGCCGCATGGCGTCCTGCATGGGGGGAGGATAAGGGCCGTCTCCCAGCACGGGCCGCGGCAGCGCCGCGGCTACTCGCCAAGCCATGGCAGCGCCGGGCAAGCCGCTCCTGAAGTGTTCCAGCGAGGGGCAGTCTAGCAGGAGCCGGGCCAGTCGTATTTTACCCCGCTCGTCAGCGGCACGGAGATCCTCGTCACCAGCAGCGCCGCATTGCTGGGTCCAGGGCTCGGCGACGAGAACGCGCCTCCGTTAATCGAGCCCCAGGGCCCACATATACAAAGAACCTTCTCAGGGCCCCCCACACCCTGGACAGGCCGCGGCGGCGCTGAGTTTGAAAGGGTCTCGAGGGTTAAGGTTAAGTGTACGGTTGATGGCGCACCAGGGTTCGATCCGGCTGTAAACACGAGGCATGCCGCCGCGCAGTCCTCGACCGTCGCCATCCTGTTTGCCGATGCCACCCCAGCCGACATAGCCCCCCCCCCCCCGCCAAGCCTCCTAAGCGTCCCCCGACAGACCCCCCTAGCGAGTGGCCCACATAAAAGAAGAACCCTCACTCAGGGCCCCCCACACCCTGGACAGGCCACGGCGGCGCTGAGTCTGAACGGCTCTTGGGGGTTCAGGGTGAGTGTAAGGTTGATTGCGCACCAGGATTGGAGCCGACTTTAAGCGCGAGGCACGCCGCGGCGCAGTCCTCGACCGTCGCCATCTTGTTTGCCGATGCCACCCCAGCCAACAGAGCCCCCCCCCCCCGCCAAGCCTCCAAGAAGCCCCCCAACAGCCCCCCCTAGCGAGTGGCTCATATGCAACAGAACCCTCACTCAGGGCCTCCCCTGGACAGGCCGCGACGCTAAGTCTGAATGGCTCTTGGGGGTAAAGGGTAATTAAGGGTTAAGCGGGGGTTAAGGGAAAGGGTTGTAAGGGTTGAATGGCTCGTGGGGGTTAAGGGTAATTGTAAGGTTGATGGCGCACCAGGATTGGACCCGACTTTGAACGCGAGGCAGGCGGCGGCGCAGTCCTCGACCGTCGCCATCTTGTTGCCGATGCCCCACCCGACCGCGAGTCCGTCGAAGTCTGCCATTTCTTCAATGTGTGCGACTAGGTCCTGGGTGGGAGCAGCCGGGTGTGGGGATTTGGGGTGTAGGGTTAACAGTTACAGTAACATCGGCTTTCCAGCAAAGACTACCTGTAGTCCTAGTACCACCGCCTAGACCCAAGTCCAGTTCTGGCCCTAACAATTACTTGTGAGGGGCGGTAGCCACCAGCCGGCTGCCTGCCAACGTGTAGTCCCAGAGCAAAAAGGAGAGCTATTGTGCGACGCCTCCAAAATAGGTCCTAACTGCTTCTAGGGGATAGGGGGTCAAGTGGCGCTTGCCAATCTACTTGACCGTCGAGGTGGAGGGGCTGGCGCCTGAGGGGCAGCCGGACCGTACACCACGGCTCTCCACTCGACTCTATCCTGAGCACGCTTAAACGCCGTGTCCGAAAAAGTCTTCCAATCAGAACAAGTGTTACTAGTTTCGCCTAGCTCCTGAGTCAGGGTTAAAAGGCAGCTTAAATGAACTACAGTGAACACCATTAGCCTGAGCCGGTATTTATATAATTCATTAGTTTTATGGTCCGGTACAGTGGGTTATGCATATATTTCTCAGTGAACCCGAGTTCGACACCAGCAGGCGACATTTGTTTGACGTTTGCTGCACACCTGGTTGCACAACTGGTTGCGCCCAGTGACGGGGGAGTGGGGGATGGATGGGGACGACCTTGACCGCGTGCACGTAGTGTCGGTACTTTGTCAACATTCATTTGAAACCCATCGGTACAATCAGAATAATAATACAAACGCCTCGCTGCGCTCGGTACTCTGTCTCCAGAAATCCTTAAAGAGTATTTTGGGGGGCCATCGGTACAGGCTTATGGAGTTTATGGTACTGCTGACGCTGATGAAGAGCCAACTCTATAAGAAGCACTGAAGCCACCCACACCTACCCACCCGCCCACCCAAATTCAAAAAATCCGACATGCACAGCAAGGAGACAAGATTCCAGCATGTGTTGGAACACAATGGAACCATTTCTCGAGTTTTCTGTCCCCCCCCCCCCCTTGGCCAAATCTATAGGAAGCACTGAAACCACCCACACCCACCCACCCGCCCACCCATTTCTTGAGTGTTTTGCCCCCCCCCCCCGGCCAAATCTTTAGGAAGCACTGAAACCGCCCACCTGCTGTCGGAAGCCCAGTCGGTAGTACTCCTTCCACCACATAGCGGTGGGCGACGCGTCTAGACACTTGGGGTCGACGTGCGAGTAGCTGCGAGGCAGGTGTGGTGGGTGTGGGTAGGTAGGTGTAAGGTTCGCGCCTTGGGTGAAGGTGGCGACACATGGGAGAGATGAACAGAGTGATAGAGAGAGACGACGACGGTGGGCGACTCGTCTAGACACTAAGGGTCGACGCGCGAGAAGCCGCGCGAGGCAGGTGCCTTGCAGGTGCCTTGTGAAGGTGCCTTGTATGATACCTAGCTAGGAGGGGTAGGGTGCCTTTGGATAGATGTTCCATGGAACCACTGGTGTGATGGATGGAACCACTAGGAGGAAGCGGGGCAAATTATAGCAGGGGCCCCTGGGGCAGCGCTGCAGGGGCAAATTATCTCACTTTGCTGTATTCCAGCTGATCCCTGCTGCCTGGCTGTGTGCCTTGCCCTCCTTTTCCAGACTTACGTTCTGGAACCGTAGGAAGACCCATGCCCCCGGGGCATTGAGTGACATCTGGGGGGGGCAAAGTCCAAAGTGATAATAATTTCCACCGCCTCCTCGTAGTATAAATTCAAGATGCACACCTACCTCCCCAGAGGAATGTGTTGCTGTCACTACCTGGGTGGTATAGGGTGGATCTGGGGGCCTAGTGCCCTGACTAGGTCCAGGGTGTGCGCGCACGTGGGGTTAACTCACCCCTAGGTACCAGGTAGCCAGCCAGTTGCAGCCTGGAACTGAGTGTAGGTGTCGGGCGCTAGCGCCGACACAGGTCTCATACATCGGTAGTGGTGTCATACAGAGTGTAAAACCCATCAACAACACCACATTCCCTACGCCCAGGCGGCGCCTCAGGCGGAGCCTTAACTTGCGCGGATCAGGCGGCACCTTAGGAGCGCCGAGACCGCCCGAGGCGCACCCTCGACCGCCTGAGGTGCTATGACCGCCTTCACTTGCGCGTCTCAGGAGTTGGGATTGTGGGGGGGCCGAGTAGAGCCCCTACACCCAGGCCTTAACTCACGCCCCGGGGTCCTCCGGGCGCGTCCATTTATGTATAACCTGTGCCCCCACCACTCCACCAAGTGTGAGCAGTTTCATTGAAAATGGGGGATGCGGCCGTGGTCGGAATGGTAGGCCTGCCGAAGGAACACTGCTCACCCGTCGACCGCTGGCGAGCCGCACACCCTCGCCATGAGCGCCGCCCTGCCCTCGTCTGTCAGCAGCGTCGTCGTGCCCGGGAGGTGCACCTGTGGGGAGGGAGGCAGCAGCATGACGGTGGTGGGCAGCATGATGGTGGTGGGCAGCATTACGGCGGTGGGTGGCAGCGCAACGGTGGGTTGTGGGCTGTTGGTCGTGTACCTCGTCTGTCAGCAGCTGTGGTCGTGCCTGGGAGATGCACCTGCAAGGAGGGAGGCAGCAGCACGATGGTGGTGGGCAGCATTACGGCGGTGGGTGGCAGCATAACGGTGTGTGTTGTGAGCTGTGGTTTGTGTACCTTGTCTGTCAGCAGCGCGGTCGTGCCCGGGAGGTGCACCTGTGGGGAGGGAGGCAGCAGCATCGAGTTGGGGTTTTGGGCAACGAGCGCAGTCCTGCCCTCATCCGTCAGCAGCGCGGCTGTGCCCGAGAGGTGCGCACCTGTTTGGGGTTGTTTTTAGTCGAGGGTTCCTGAAGGGTTTCTGGTTGTTTAGGGGTGAGGGGTTGCGTAGGGTTTAAGGTGTAGGGCGGGAGGTGCACTTGCGGTGTGTGTTGTGTCCTATGGGTTGTGAGAGCCGCCCTTGCCCTCAAACGTCGGCAGCGCGGTCATGCCCGGGAGGTTCACCTCTGTCAAGAGGGGGCGCGGTACAGTGGCGGGGGGCAGCATAGCGGTGTGTGTTGTGAGCTGTGGGTTGGGAGCGCCGCCCTGCCCTCGTCTGTCAGCAGCGCGGTCGTGCCCGGGAGGTGCACCTGCGGGGAGGGAGGCAGCAGCACGACGGTGGTGGGCAACATTACGGCGGTTGGGGGGGGTTGGGTAACGAGCGCCGCCTTGCCCTCGTCTGTCAGCAGCGCGGTCGTGCCTGGGAGATGCACCTGCAAGGAGGGAGCGCGGTACGGTGGCGGGTGGCAGCATAACGGTGTGTGTTGTGAGCTGTGGGTTGTGAGCGCCGCCCTGCCCTCGTCTGTCAGCAGCGCGGTCGTGCCCGGGAGGTGCACCTGTGGGGAGGGAGGCAGCAGCACGACGGTGGTGGGCAACATTACGGCGGTTTGGGGTGGGTGGGTAACGAGCGCCGCCCTGCCCTCGTCTGTCAGCAGCGCGGTCGTGCCTGGGAGATGCACCTGTGGGGAGGGAGCGCGGTACGGTGGCGGGTGGCAGCATAACGGTGTGTGTTGTGAGCTGTGGGTTGTGAGCGCCGCCCTGCCCTCGTCAGTCAGCAGCGTCGTTGTGCCCGGGAGGTGCACCTACCTGTGCAGGTTTGAGGGGTGAGGGGTTCATGGGTCAGTGGTCTCAACAAACCCGGCCTACTCGGGTAGGTCACTTGACAGTTAATAGTCACAGTAACATCAGCTTTCGTACCACCGCCTAGACCCAAGTCCAGGTCTGGCCTGCAAACCTGCAACAGCGGGTTGAGGTTGGCCGATTTGGGCTGGCGCTGCGGGTTGCGGGCGCAAATTCCGACCCGAGAAGTGTGAGACCTGACATGTTAGCACCCTTTCGCAAAAACAATCGCCTCCATCCGGGTTGAGAATGGGGAGTGAGCCGTGAGGCCTGGGCTGAGCCATCATTTCCCCGAGATCCTTGGCGGAACCATTGGTGCCCCGGCAAGCCAAGCAACAGCCGCGCTGCGTTTTCTGTCTCAGCTGTCTCCATAGTGTTCAGTTTGTCCTTACAGTCACGCGTGACCGCGGAGATCACGGCTCGGGCAGAGTCTGGCCTCCGCCGGCCGCAGACAGTGACCATGCCAAAAAAGGCTCGTGATATCACTGCCCACAACCAGTGTCAAGCGGCCGGACCCTGATGCTAGCTAGTACTCCTTAAAAAACTACAACTGAGAAGGGTGGGTGGGTGGCACGGCTTGGATGGAATGCGCCGAGGATTGAGAATTGGAGCGGTGCTATCGACCCAAGCTGACGGAATGGGAGCTTAGGTGCCAAGCACCGCTCTTATTCTGTAATTCTCCTCCACACTTGTAAATCTCAGCACAACAGAAGCTCATGTTTTCTATCCATCTGTGATTCAACAGGAAACTTCCATGCGTTCCCTGTGTGTCTCCCTTCTCACATAAAAAAAGCTCCACCACAGCTCCACCAGTGTCCAGCCACCAAGCACCCGCCATGAAGAGCAGCGTCGATAACACTGCCCCGACCAGTGACCCCTGGGAAGGACTTACGTAGTTAGTTTACCCCCGGCTCGAGCAACTTTGACCGCTCATACCAGGCACAATTCATGGTGGGTGTTCACGCAGCGCATGCCGTTATGCCGCTCGCGGCGAGAGCTTTCCAAAGCACCCCTCCACGCCCTCTTCCACCAAGTGTGGGGTGGTTTTCTGGGACAAGGGAACCGGGCCCGAGCGGTATACGGCTTGCAGGGGGATTACTGGCCCCGACACTCCCCCAACACTGCCGTGAAATTAGAATAACCCCACCTGTGGCAGGTCGAGTGGGGGCTCGACCACCTCGGTTGGCGGCACGGATGCAGAAACGTCTGCGTATGGGCAGGCGGGCAGGCAGCGCGCGTGTGTTGCGTGCCTGTGATCTTTATGCACGTGTGCGCGCGTGTGTGTGTGTGTGTGTGTGTGCATGTGTGTGTGTGTGCGTGTGTGTGTGTGTGTGCGTGTGCGTGTGTTACGCCGTGTGTGTGTGCAGGTGCGTGTGCGCGTGCACAAAGGGATTGCGTACTGCGCAGCAGAGCGCTGGTTGTGGCCACTACTGCCCAGTGGTTCCGTTAAGGATCTTGGAAAAATGATGGCGCAACCGGGGCCTCACGCTCATTTCGCCAATCTCAATCCGAAGGACGAGAATTTTGGCGGAAAAATGTGAAATGCCAATCTTCATACTTTTGGGGGTCGGAATTTGCGCAATTTCAACCCGACGCGCCAGCCCGAATCGGCCAATCTCAACCCGAAAGTGCACTTTGTCGGGTTGCGGGTTGGCTAACGGAAACACTGCTACTGCCGCGTGGCGCATGCTCCAGGGCAGGACACACCGCCACACACCCCAGTGATTTCCTATTCAGGATTTTCAATTAAGTATTCCACAGCCGGAATGTGCTTTGACCGCGTTGACCGTTGACGTCTCGTTGACTGTTTGTTCTCATACATAGGTCATTTGAAAGCTGTTGATGTGCTCTATCTGGCGGGCTTGTCAGACTTACAGTTCACTGCATGGGTTGAGCTGTGTGCAATGTCAAAATTGCAGTCGGAGTACAGCCAAATGGCTGTGCAGAGCCGAAAAGGAAATCACTGACACCTTGGTCGCCGATGTGCTCCGCTTTGCACTTGGCAAAGACGCAGAACGCGTTGGTCCTATGTGTCTCGTGCAGGTTGAAGTGCGAGTGCGAAACCTGGACGATGTGCTGCAGGTTGAACGCCAGGAGGCCTGCCAGGGCGCGTGCCAGCGCCGGGGAGGGTGTGTCGATACGTGCGGTGCGTGTGTGTGCGTGTCCACAGGGACAGCCGTACGAGTTCGACAGTTTGTGTGTGTGTGTGTTGTGTGTGTGTGTGTGTGCAGCTGTGTGTGTGTGTGTGTGCAGCTGTATTCAGATGAGGGTGGCGCATGGCCCGCTGCATGGACACCATGCGTGCAAGCGTCAGCATGCATCAGCACACATGATCCCCTCACCGAGTGCACCAGCCAATAACGCGGTGAGCAAGAGCTTGGTCACGCTGACAGGGCGATCGTCCTCATCGACAGCTTTCGCCATCTGGTACCCTCTAAGTGATCCGCAGCTCTGATGAACGGCTACCCCTCGCTCCCCACGCTTCTCCAGATCCCCCACCCTGTTAGTTCATGCCGAGTGACAATGGCGACATAGTGTGGAGACACACTAAATGTTTCAGCAACATTGTGCGCCAGCACCACAACGGCCCCCCCAATAATGCCATAGGAGGCTTGTGTACCGTACTATTTGGAACTCCTTGGAGTCAGCCTCGTCACGGAGATGGGGCCTCGTAGCCAGAAGGGGAGCTCGCTGCTTCAGACGGCCGCCCCGTTCATGATCTTCATGGTTGCAGGCTGGTTTGGCATCATGACGCTGCAGCAGAGCAAGCGCGACATTCGGGTGACACACGCATGCACGCATGGCCTGCACGAGGTGCATGCGTGCAGTCGCGCAGCCCACCACGACACAAGCCCACGCTGGCGCCGCATCCTCACACACACAGACGCACACGCACGCACAGACACACACACACACACACACACACACACACATGCACATACGCACACACACACACACACACACACACACACACACACAAACGCACGTACATTCGCACACACCGCGCCTGCGTGCTTGCATCCCCAGGCCGTGACCAGGGGCCTGGACGCGGTGGAGGAGAGCGACCCACTGGAGCGCATGCGCGCGGCGTATGGCATTGGCGCGACACACGAGAAGAAGCCGGCTGTACGGGTGGGTGCATGTTTTGACAGTTGGCAGTTTACAGTACGCACCCTCGGAACGTTGGGGATGAGTGAGCTGCCTCGTAACGCGGGCGCAAGCCGCTTACCAGGGGATCGGGATCAGCTGCTGCTGCCTCTCAGCTGCGGCCTCCCAACTGCTACATCCCAGCTGCTGCCTCTCAGCTGCTGCCTCTCAGCCTCCAGGCGCGCAGGCGCGCACCATGCCTCCGCCGCCGCTGCAGGATTTGAGGCAGCAGGGAGAGGATAGGGGTGGTGGTGGGGGGAGGATTTACGGGTGACGGTTTAGGGTTGAAACCATGAAACCTAAAACCCTAAAACTATTTACCCTAAACCCTAAAGCTCTGGCAACGCATGCCATGCCACGTTCATTCAGGTAGGGACAGGGTGACGGGGAGGATGGGTGCATGCGTGCGTGAGCCCTCTGGCTGTGTGAGTCAGACGAGCAGGCAGGGCAGGGCAGGCACGGTAGGAAGGGCAGGGCAGGACGAGCAGGGCGAGCAGGGCAGGGCAAGGCCTTTGTGGTTGCCTCTTGTGGAGGCCCTGCCAGCCAGCCCTTTTAGGTGCCTCGGCGCGTGCCTCGGTGGGAGGCCCTGCCAGCCAGTCCGTTGCGGCCTAGCCACCCTTCCGGGATGCTGCGGTGCGCCGACTACTCGGCACTCGGCGAGTCGAGGATCCCCAGGTTTGACACGTTTTACATGTAGGAGCTCCTACGCGGCCGGAGGACCCCGTGGCACGAGTTGAGGCCTTGGCTGGACGTCAAGGGGGGCTCTAGTAGGAGAGTCACGAGGCCGCGAGAGCGCCAGCCCACCAAGTCTTAGGTTCTGGTGGCCAGGGCTCGTGGTCTGCCGGTTACCCTCTCCTAAGATGCATTCTCACTCACCCCCCCCCCCTCCCCGCAGGATTCCCGCAGGTTTCAACCATCCAACGAGGATGCTAGAAAGCCTGAAGCAGACGGTCGACCTGTACGCCTCTGTTGGCACGGGATCGGCCTCCCCCACCCACCCACCCCGCTCGCACACACACACGCAGGTGTCGACCATCCAAGAGGAGCTAGAAAACGTGAAGAAGAAGATCGACCTGAGCGACTTCGAGTACGTGCCAGTGCCGCGGACAGAGGGATGGGAGGAGCTAGGAGACGTCGGGCGGGAGCAGTGAACCGCCGCTGTCCTTCCCTGGAGTTCGCCCCGCCGCGGTGCACTGGCACCAGCAGAGGCCTCTGCCGAGCCGGAGCTAGGAGACGTAGGGCGGGAGCAGTGAACCGCTGCTTTACTTCCCCAGGCTCGCCCCGACACCAGCAGAAGCCTCTGCCGAGCTTCACGAGATTATAATAAAGGCAGGGAGGAGCCCCAGCGCGCATATGCGACGCCATGCAAACTCGGGACACTGGCGGGCTGTAGACTCTCCTGACTCAGTTGTCCCTTCTGAGTTGACTCTTCTGACTGGCAGTCACACGAGCAGCACTCAAAGGGTGTCGTGGCAAGCAGAGAGAGAGTTGATGTTACACACGCTCGTTGCGCCTCGAAAGGTCGCGCCTCCGCTGCCTAGCTAGACACAGCTAGGACTGGAACATGACAGAGTGGTAAGAGCCCTATGGCCCATTTGATCTACTGAACAAGCAACGCGTCACCACTCCTGGGCGCCGCCACCCCAACCCGCAAATTCCCCCAAGTCTGCTGGGTACGCCTCGTGATAGAGTCAAAACCTGATCACCTCGCCCTGTGCAGAGCTGTATGGTGGGTCTGTTGAGAGACTGCAGGTGCAGGTCAGTCACATGTGGTCAACGCGTGTGTGGGCACAGTTGCAGCGACACAGGGCTGTGGCCTGGGCCGCGGAGTCGCGTCGACTCTGCGCCCTAGCACGAGCTCTTATGCCATGCAGGGGCACAGTCCAGCGGCGGGGCCAGTCAGCCAGTCAGACAGACAGTGGGGCAGTGGCCGACCGGCTCTGTGGGAGACTGTGCGGGTCAAGTCACATATGGTCACCCCGTGCTGTAGGCGCAGTCGGCCGGGCCCCGGGGGCAGCCAGCCACACACACAGAGTACATCCTGTCTGTGTAGCCCAGGCCCTAAGTAGCTCAGGCCCTAATAGTTGTTTATATAGCCCAGAGTGTGCTGCTCACGCGGCAGCCGGCCGGCGCCGGTGCACGCGCGCCTCCTTGGAGGAAGTCGAGGGGCAGTGGGAGGCTGGGCGGGGATGCAGCACGCCGCGCGCGTAAAAGCAGATGCGGCGCAGCACTGCGTGCATCCTCCCAGTGGCGCAGGCGCTCGCGCGCTGCTGCGTCGCCGCTGCTGCTGCTGCTGCCGCCGCCGCTGCTGCTGCTGCGGCGCCTGCGCCCGATACGAGCCGGCTCCCGCCCCCTCATGTCAGAGTGAGATATATACATAGAGCGAGGGAGAGAGAGAGAGAAGAGGCAAGGAGGGAGCGGGTCACCCTAGGAGAGAGCCACCTCCAAGCGACCGCCCTCGGGTCACCCAGCACACCGCTCTCACATCAGGTAGAGCGAGCGATAGGGGGGGGGGGGGGGATATCTAGGGGCGACCGCCTCGTCCACAGCAATCCTCAGCGACTGCCCCCTCATGTCAGAGAGCGAGAGAGGGGGAGCCACCTTGGGGCGAGGGCCCCCTCCTAGGCCTCAGCGGGGGTGCCAGAGGTGCCGGTGGACTGCCGGTGGCGCCAGGGGATGAAGCGCCCAGAAGTGACGCGCCGGCGGTGGCGGTGGCGGAGCCGGGGCCGGCAGTGCGGCCGTGGCGCAGCGGCGGAGCCGGCAGTGGCGGTGCACCTGTGGCGGTGCCGGCAGTGGCGGTGCGGCCGTGGCGGCGCCGGTCCAGCGGTGAAGGTGTTGGCCGTGGCGGTGCGGCGGTGCCGGAGCGGTGCCAGCAGTGGCGGTGGCGGAGCCGGCAGTGGTGGTGCGGCCGTCGCGGTGGTGCCGGTGCCGGAGCGGTGCCGGCAGTGGCGGTGCCGGCCGTGGCGGTGCCGGCCGTGGCGGTGGCGGTGCGGCCGTGGCGGTGCGGCCATGACGGCGCAGTGGCGGTGGTGCCGGTGCCGGAGCGGTGCCGGCAGTGGCAGTGGCGATGCGTCCATGGCGATGCGGCCGTGGCGGTGCTGGCGGTGGCGGTGCCAAAGGTCCCTGACGCGCCGGCGGCGGCAGTGCCTGTGCCTCAGCGCCCCCTAGGGCCACCCAGCGACCCGCTGCTGCTGCTGCGCCTTCCGCGCCCTTTGCGCGCCGGCCAGCTCCCGCCCCCTTATGTCAGAGAGAGAGAGGGAAGGAGAGGGGAGGTCACCTAGGAGAGAGAGCCACCTCCAAGCGACCGGCCCCTCATGTCAGAGAGAGAGAGAGAGAGAGAGAGAAAAGAGAGAGAGGGAGAGGGGGCCACTGATTGCTGAGGAGCGCGACCGCCCCCTCAGCAATCCTCAGAGACCGCACCCCCTCGGGTCACCCAGCAACCCCTTGCTGCTGCTGCTGCAAGGCTGCTGCTGCTGCCGGGTGCTGCTGCTGCCGGGTGCTGCTGCTGCCGGGTGCTGTCACTGCTGCTGCTGCAAGTCAACCAGCGACCCCCCTGCCGCTGCTGCTGCAAGTCTGCTGCTGCCGCTGCGGGGTGCTGCTGCTGCTGCTGCAAGTCACCCAGCGACCCCCTGCTGCTGCTGCGCCTGCTGTGCCTTCAGCATGTGCGCGTACGCCTTGCGCCGCTGCTCCTCTTGCCTGTGTTGGTGTGTGCGCGGGGTGTGTGGGGCGTGTGTGTCAAGAGAGGTGATGGGAGGGGGTCCTACTCTGCGCGTGGTGCAGGCATTGCCGGTGCATGTGTGTGGGGCGCGTACGCCTTGCGCCGCTGCTCCTCCTGCCTGCGTTGGTGTGTGCGCGGGGTGTGTGGGGCGTGTGTGTCAAGAGAGGTGCTGAAGAGAGGCGCGTCCTGCGAGTGCACATGCATTTGCCAGTGCATGCGGCCCCCACGCATGCGTAGTTCACGCTCTGATGGGTGGTGAACGGGTGTGCCGGGCAGGGCGTGTGGGGAAGGCAGCGCGTATGAGGGCACAGGGTGTAAGTACCGGTAGGGTACCAGTGGTTCAGCTAAGGATCCTGGGGGAATGGTGGCTCAACCGGGGCCTCACGGCTCACTTCCTTGATCTCAACAAGCAGCGCAATTCCAGCCCGCAGAGCCAGCCCAAACACTTGCGTCAGTGATCATGTTTCCAGGCAAAGGTTTTCAGGATTTCTATTGATTTCCTGGAGCCATTTGACTGAAAACCCGGCTCCAAGCGCCCCCAAATCCAGCTCCAAACGCCGAAAACAGGAACGCTGACTTGCGTACGCACCGGTTCGCCTGCCTTCGCCGCAGCTCCTTGAACTCGCGGCAGCGCGGGACGGGGCAGACGGAGACGGAGCACGACTTGGCGTGCAGGTTGAGCAGCACGAGGACCTTCTTGCACAGCTGGCAGCCGCCGCCGACCTGCGTGGGGCAAGGGTTTAGGGTCGCGGGCGGTTGAGGGTTTAGGTTTAGGTTTGGGTTTAGGGCGGTTGCGGGTTTAGGGCGGTCAGGGGTTAAGGGCAGTTGGCGACAGGGCGCGCCTTGGCGTGTGGGCTTGAGGATCAGGCAGATGCACAGCTGGCACCCACCGCCGACCTGCGTGGGGCAAGGGTTTAGGAGGGCGGGTGCGGGTTAAGGGTAAGGGCGGTTGCAGGTTTAGGGCAATTGGGGGTTTATGGCAGTTGGCGACAGGGCGCGCTTGGCGTGTGCGGGCTTGAGGAGCAGGCAGAGGGCCATTCTTGCAGAGCAGGCATTCTCTGCCGCCGACCTGCCGCATGGGGTGGGTGGGCATATGGGGTGGTGGGTGCGTGTGTGTGCATGGTGAACAGAGAAGAGCGGGCAGTGGGCGATATGGCGCACATGGCGTGGACAGGTTGAGCAGCTCCTGGACCCCCCCCCCCCCCCCCCACATCCCCTTCTCCCCCTCCGCAGCCCCGCACACCAACTCTCTTCATCAGAGTGACCACAGCAACAATCCCAACACCCCCTCGCCTGGCACGTGTTTGCGTGCCAGAACAGCTCGCGGACCTTGCGGCACGAATTGCATTACTGTCCCATCAGAGTGACCACATCACTCTGTTACTCAAGTAACCCTCCCCCCCCCCCCACCTTGGTCTGGCACGTGTTTGCGCGGTGGAACAGCTCGCGGACCTTGCGGCACGAATTGCATCACTGTCCCATCAGAGTGACCACATCACTCTGTTACTCAAGTAACCCTCCCCCCCCCCTCACCTTGATCTGGCACGTGTTTGCGCGGTGGAATAGCTCGCGGACCTTGCGGCACGAATTGCATCACTGTCCCATCAGAGTGACCACATCACGCTGTTACTCAAGTAACCCTCCCCACCCCCTCACCTTGATCTGGCACGTGTTTGCGCGGTGGAACAGCTCGCGGACCTTGCGGCACAAATTGCATCACTGCCCCATCAGAGTGACCACATCACTCTGTTACTCAAGTAACCCTCCCCGCCCCCTCACCTTGGTCTGGCACGTGTTTGCGCGGTGGAACAGCTCGCGGACCTTGCGGCACGAATTGCATCACTGTCCCATCAGAGTGACCACATCACTCTGTTACTCAAGTAACCCTCCCCCCCCCTCACCTTGATCTGGCACGTGTTAGCGTGCTGGAAGAGCTCGCGGACCTTGCGGCACGAATTGCACCACTGTCCCATCAGAGCGACCACATCACTCTGTTATTCAGAGTAAAGTTGGCAAGCACCTGCCCCTCACGGAGCTAGCGGTGGCCAGCAGGAACGGTCGCCTGCTCCTCGACACTGCCACTGCATGCAGCCTGCGCGCTGCCAACACTCTCTACCCCCACAGGCCTGAGCACCAGTACACCCACATCAGCCCCATGGCTGTTGCGCAGAGCAGACGGCATGCATGCTCTGTGCGCCGCCTGCACAGCGTCAAGGACTACATCCTGGTCGCGCGCTGCCGCATGCATGCGGTGACAGACTGTAGGGTGCGTAGGAGCCCAACCTGGGACAGCGATCACCGCATGGTGGTACTGTCCATGCGCCTCCGCATGCGAGCCTCCCGCCATGCAGGCGGCTCTCAGCGGCGCGCATGGGACTCTTCACAACTGCGGCGCCCGGCTGTCTGTCGTGAGTTCAACCTCCAGCTGTCCGATCGCTTTGGGCTGCTGGAGGCCGTGCCACGCGAGGGCGTTGATGCCCAGGCGGAGTACGACGCGATGGCTGCTGCCATTCATGAGGTGGCCACCGACCACCTCGCTCCACGCGGCAGCCGCCGGCGGCGCGGCTGGCAGTTCACTCTGTCGCAGCGCACCCTCCGGCTCATGGACGCCCGGCAGCGAGCGCACACGGCATGGCTCAGGAGCAAGTCTGCTGCTGCCAAACGAGAGCGCAACCGCGCCAACCGCGCGGCCGACGCAGCTGTGCAGAGAGACAGGGAGAGGTGGATCGGCCAGCAGGTGGCGGAGGCGCAAGACATGCTACGCAAGAAGAATCTGCGCCAGTTTGCGCGCGCGTGCGACAGGCTGGCGGGCCGCAGCCGCAGCCATCAGATCCCTCCTGCCATGCGGGACGTCTCGGGCGCGCTGCACAGTGGTCCAGACGGGGTGCTGAAGGCCATGACAGAGTCATTCGACAAGCTATATGGCGGGGAGACCAAGCTCAGCGACGAAACCCTGAACCAGCTGGAGAACGATGTAGCGGCATTTGAGCTCACACGCGCCACAGAGGTGGACGAGGCGCACGGGCGCCCCCCTGACCTGGCTGAGACGGAGGCGTGTGTGCGAGCGTTGCGCTCGGCCGCCGCTCGGGCGGTGACCAGCTGGACGCCATGCTGTTGCGGTGCCCACCTGCCATCGCATGGCTCCACCGGGTCATCATCGCCGTATGGCGGTCGGGGAGAGCCCCGAGGGAATGGAAAACTGCTATTATCACACCGTTATATAAGGGGAAGGGTCCGCGTGACTCCCCTGGTAACTACCGCGGTATAAGCCTTCTCTCTATTGCCGGGAAAGTGTACGCTGCCATACTTCTGCACCGCGTCTCCACGCAGGTTGATGGTCAGTTGCATGAGGCTCAGAGTGATTTCAGAAAAAGCAGAGGCACTGTTGATGCGATTTTTACTCTGCGCTTCCTGAGCGTCGGCATACATCACGAATTCCCCGTGTCGTCTGGTGTGCGACAGGGGTGCGTCATTGCTCCTGTGTTGTTCAATGTTTTTATTGACCACATAGTAAAAAAGGCGCTAGACAGGATGCCAGAGGGGGCTGGCGTGTCAGTCGCGACCCGAGCCGGCGGCTCTGTGTTGTCGTCGTCGGTTGAGCGCATAGTAATGCTGATGTATGCCGACGATTTATGTTTGTTCTCGCATGACCCAGCTCAGTTGGCGCTTATGCTGAAAATCCTTGACAAAGTGTCCTCTGGCTTTGGCATGCAAATCAACGCCGCCAAGACAGAAGTGATGATTTTTCCAGCAGATTTTGACGCGGATCTGCCCACGTTTGCGCTGACTGGTGGTGAAGTGAAGACCGTCTCTGCATTTAAGTATCTAGGGAGTTGGATAACCCAGAGTGGTGGTGTGGAAAAGGAGATCGGTGTGCGTGTCGGTCGCGCGCTGGGCGTGTTTGCGTCTTTTGATAAGATTTGGGCCAGCAAGAAGATGCAAGTGCAGTCTAAGATGCGGGTTTACAACACTTTCGTGCTGCCCCACTTTCTGTACGGCTGCGAAACATGGGCCCCTACTAAAACACAACTGACTCGATTGGAGGTTGCCCACTCTAACTGCCTTCGTCGCATTCTGGGTGTGCGCCTGGTCGACCGGCACAGATTAACTTATATTCGGCAGGCGTGCGACACTGAGCCAATTGAGAGCCTTGTGGCAAAGCGATCAATGCAGTGGCTAGGCCATGTGATGCGCATGCCGGCTTCTCGTCTTCCTCGTACGACTTTTGACTGCACAATGGATGTGGCTCGGCAGCAAGGCCGGCCTCCAGCCTCCTCCCGACACTATTTTCTTAAGCTACTGATTCAGCAGCTAGGCGAAACTAGTGGCACTCGTTCTGATTGGAAGACTTTTTCGGACACGGCGTTTGAGCGTGCTCAGGATAGGGTCGGGTGGAGAGCCGTGGTGTACGGTCCGGCTGCCCCTCAGGCGCCGGCCCCTCCACCACGGCGGTCAAGTAGATTGGCAAGCGCCACTTGACCCCCTATCCCCTAGAAGCAGTTAGGACCTATTTTGGAGGCGTCGCACAATAGCTCTCCTTTTTGCTCTGGGACTACACGTTGGCAGGCAGCCGGCTGGTGGCTACCGCCCCTCACAAGTAATTGTTAGGGCCAGAACTGGACTTGGGTCTAGGCGGTGGTACTAGGACTAGAGGCAGTCTTTGCTGGAAAGCCGATGTAACTGTAACTGTAACTGTAACCCTCCCCCTCCCCCCTCACCTTGATCTTGCACGTGTTAGCGTGCTGGAAGAGCTCGCGGACCTTGCGGCCCCGCACACTCACTCTCTTCATCAGAGTGACCGCATCAGAGTGACCAGAGCAACACTCCCCCCCCTCATCACTGTCTCATCCATCACAGTGACCAGAACAACACTCTCCCTAACCATCCTCACCTTGATCTGGCACGTGTTAGCGTGCTGGAAGAGCTCGCGGACCTTGCGGCACGAGTGGCTCGGGCACTGCACGTCCCGGCACGCGCACGCGTGCACGAGCAGCGCCATCGTGCGCTGCAGCTGCTCCGACCGCTCCTTGCGCTCGCCCTCGGTGAGTCGCATGCGCGTCTCGTCCATGCGCCGCACGTGCTTCTGCGGGGGGTTCGGTTTAGGGTTTAGGGTTTTAGGGTTACTTAACCGTCCATGTTGCTGACGAGGATCTCCGTGCCGCTGACGAGCGGGGTAAAATACGACTGGCCCGGCTCCTGCTAGACTGCCCCTCGGTGGAACACTTCAGGAGCGGCTTGCCCGGCGCTGCCATGGCTTGGCGAGTAGCCGCGGCGCTGCCGCGGCCCGTGCTGGGAGACGGCCCTTATCCTCCCCCCATGCAGGACGCCATGCGGCACCGATCTCGACGAGTTGATCGACGAGCGGAGGAGCTGGCGCCCGTCAATGCATGCTGGACATTGGTCAAGATGGCTGCCCGTGGAGGCGGGCTACCATCACGGCTTCAGCGGTGGCGACCGCCGAGGCAACACAGAGTAAATCCGCTTCACCAATCGCAGCGTTCGTCACCGCGCTCATCCTCGGGGTCGCTCGTCTGCCGGTGACTGGCGTTGGAAGGTCTTCAGGCAGCCTCCATGACAACTCTGTCGTCCATGCACCCCTGGAGGGTGGGACCTGGCCATGCATGAGGCATGGGGCGCCGGCTGAGCCCCATGCAAACGAGAGCTGGACAGCCATGCACTGCCAGGCGGGGACCGTTCCAGTCAGCGCCAGTCGGCTCTGCCGGCTTGACTGGCCACAAGGCCACTACTGTGACCCTGAGGAAGGTCCTCTCCTATATGCTCCTCGCCAGACATGTCTCTCAGAGACCGCTGTTTGGGGTAGTCTAGCCGGCGGGAGCGGTAGTCTATCGGCCGGGAGCCGGCGGTACTCTAGTACTTAAGTGTGCTGGAGTATCGGCTGGTGTCTCTAGTAGAAGAGTAGCCTGCTTAACTGGAAACCCCGTGTTACTGTTAACCGTCCATGCGCGGGTGTTGGGGTTAAGTTTAGGGATTAGGGTTTAGGGTCCAGTGCTTTAGCGCACAGTCTCGTTCCTGAAGCGCCTCGTCAAGTATTGTCTCGTCTATGCGCCGCACGTGCTTCTGCGGGGTGTGGGGGTTTGGTTGAGGTTTTAGGTTTTTGGGTTCTAAAACCCTTAAAAGGGTTTTGGGGTTTAGGGTTTAGTGCTTTAGTGTCTCGTTGTCAAGTCTCGTCCAGTGTCCCGACTAGTGTTTCAGTGCCTCGCCCATGCGACGCACGTGCTTCTGCGGGGTTGAGAGTTTGAAAGGGAGGGGGGGGCAGTGTGTATGAGTGTGCAGGCCATGTGATATGCAAGCGCCAGCCTGCCAGTGGGGCGCAGAGGCGCAGGGAATGGCCGTAGGAGTTGTGGTCTGTGTTGTAGAAGGGGGGTGAAGTAGGGAGAGAGGGGTGCAGTAGTAGGGAGGGGTCGAGGGCGTCGAGCAGAAGCGGGGCCCAGAAAGAGGGCCAGGAACGTGGGCCGCGTGCACCACCTCAAAGCCCAACTCCCCGGCCCCTCTAGGGTTTTAGGGCTAAGGGTAAGCTAAACCCTGAAACCCTAACCTGACCCCTGCCTAACGCCTAAAAAACAGAAACCCTAATACTCACCACGAGCTGGTGCGGGCGGCCGCCCAGGCAGCTGTACGGCGCGTGTTGCTGGCACACCGCGCAGATCTCGAAGTCGGGGCATGCGGTGCAGCGGAAGCCTGTCCCCGCCTCGATCTCCGCCGTGCACACGTTGCATGAGACTGCGGGTGTGGGTGTGGGTGTGGGTGTGGGTGTGGGGAGGGTGCGTGTGCAAGAAGGAGAGAGGAGAGAGAGAGGAGAGAGATGAGAGAGATAAGAGAGATAATACGGGGTAGTCATCTAAGATAAGAGAGAGAATAGAGAGGAGAGACAGAATAGAGAGAGAAGCCAGATAAAAGAGAAAAAGACGCCTCGACTCAATCTCTGCCGTGCACACGTTGCATGAGACTGTGGGTGTGTGTGGGGTGTGTGGGGAGGCGTGTGTGTGCATGTGTGTGAGAGAGGGAGAAAGGGAAGAGATGAGAGAGATAAGAGAGATAAGAGAGAGAAGAGAGAGGCAGAATAGAGAGAGAAGACAGACAAAAAAAGATAAAAGGCGCCTCGACTCGATCTCTGCCGTGCACACGTTGCATGAGACTGCGAGTGGGGTGGGGGTGGGGGTGAGGGGAGGCGTGTGTGTGTGGGGGGGGGGTGAGAGGGAGAGGGAAAAGATCAGAGAGATCAGAGAGAGAAGAGAATTAGAGAAAAGAGAGAGCATAGATATAATACAGTTAGATAGAATAGAAGAGAGAGAAGATGTCTTCTGTCCAGATAAAAGAGAAAAACGGCGCAAGACTCAATCTCCGCCGTGCACACGTTGCACGAGACTGTGGGTGGTGGAGGGGGTAAGGGCGGTGTGAGCGTGTGCGTGTGTGCGTGAGTGAGAGAGAGAGAGAGGAGAGAAGATAGAGAAAGGTACCAGACTCAATCGTCGCCGTGCACACATTGCACGAGACTGCGGGAGAGAGACATTCATACGATTAAAAAATGAGCCATTCTTTGTTGTAGAAAAAAAAAGTGTGAACCTAAAAAGGTCGGCATTTCCACTCATGCACACACAAACCTGTGGCTGTGAGAGCGAGAGAGAGAGGGGTAGAGAGAAAATATAGATAAGAAAGAAATAAAAGCAAGATAAGAGAGAGAGGCGAGGGAGAAGAGATAGACAGGAGAGAGGTAGGAAGAGTCAAGAGAGTGAGAAAAGAGAAGGAGAGAATAGAGAGAGAAGGGAAGGGAAGGGAGGTGACAGATACGAGAGGGAGAGAGAGAGAGCAAGAGAGAGCGAGAGAGAGGGAGAGAGAGGGAGAGAGAGGAGAAGAGAAAGAGAGAGAGAGAGAGAGAGAAAGAGGGAACAGGGAGAGAGAGAGTGAGGGAGAGAGAGGCAGAGGCGGAGGGAGCGCGGGCGAGCAAGAGAGGGAGAGCGAGCGAGCGTGAGGCGCGTAACCCTTGCACACCCCACTAGGCGCTCAAGTCCTCACGCACCATACCCTTCAAACGCAGCGGCCTCCAAGGGAGAGAGAAAGAGAGAAAAGAGAGAATGAGAGAGGGGGAGAGAGAGAGACAAAGGGATGTATAGGGTTAAGGGTTAACCCGCCCGGCTGCAAACGCAGCGGCCTAGTATGGTTCATGGTGGCGGCGCCAGGCGCTGCGGAGGTCAAGGCGGAAGGTGTTTTTGCTGGGAAGCCGATGTTGCTGTTACTCTTAACTGCCCTACCACATGCCCAACGCCCCAGGGTGCGCCTTCACTTGCGCGGATCAGGCGGCGCCTCAGGCGCGCCGAGACCGCCTCAGGCGCACCCCGACCGTGTGAGGCGTCGGACCAGGCGCCATCTTGGGCGCCCACCACCCCCCGAGGCGCACCCCGACCGCCTCAGCGTTATGACCGCCTTCACTTGCACGGCTCAGGCATTGGGACTGTAGTAGGGCTGTGCCCGGCCACACCCACCTGCAAACGCAGCAGCCTCTGGGTTGTGCAGGTGGTAGAGCACCATCATGGACGAGTGCTTGGCGCGGCGCAGCGTGTCAAACTGGTAGTGGTTGCCCTATTGACGCGAGTGGAGGGTGGAGTGGAGTGTGCGTTGTCAGTGTGTGTGGGAGGCGTGTGTGGGGGGTGGGGGGGGCGCGGCGTGCGTGTGCGCGCGCTTGCGCGTGTCGGTGCGCATCTCAGCGCGCGCACACACACGGCCATGCACCACACACGCACGGTCAAACGCACCTCTGGCACAAACTGAGGGGCGACTGCCGCGTTTCAAAGCGCTCCCACCTCATCTCCCAACCCCCTCCCAACCCACTTTCATCCCCCCTCCCAACCACCTCCATACCCACTCCCAACCACCTCATAACCACCCAAGCACACCTGACACAGGTTGAGGAGCGACTGCCGTGTCTCAAAGTGCTCCCAAACCCCTCCCGACCCCCTCCCGATCACGTCAACCCAACCACGCCAACCACACGCGCACGGTCAAGCCCACCTGACACAGGTTGAGGAACGACTGCCGCGTCTTAAAGTGCTCTCCCAACTCACGCCCAACCCCCTCCCAACCCACTTTCACCCACCATCATTAAGGTCAGAGTCCGAACCACACCCGTATGGTCAACCACCCGACCGCACAGGTTGAGGAACGACTGCTGCGTCTCATGGTGCTCCCAAACTACCCCTAACCCCCTCCCAGCCCCCTCCCAACCACCTCACTCTACACCCACTCCCAACCACCCAAACGCACCTGGCACAGGTTGAGGAACGACAGCCGCGTCACAAAGTGCTCCCAAACCCCTCCCAACCGCGTCAACCCAACCACGCCAACCACACGCGCACGGTCAAGCCCACTTGACACAGGTTGAGGAACAACTGCCGCGTCTTAAAGTGTTCTCCCAACTCACTCCAAACCCCTTCCCAACCCACTTTCAACCACCATCGTTACGGTCAAGAGTCCCAACCACACACGCAAGGGCAAGCGCACGTGACACAGGCTGAGGAACGACTGCCGCGTCTCAAAGTGCTCCCAAACCCCTCCCAACCCCCTCCCAGCCACGTCAACCCAACCACGCCAACCACCTCGCAACCACCCACGCGCACCTGACACAGGTTGAGGAACGACTGCCGCGTCTCAAAGTGCTCGCACGCCATATCGGTGTCGGCGTCGGGGTACGGGATGCGACCCTCGACAGGGGACACCTGCCGTGGTTTGGTTTTACGGTTTTACGGTTAAGGTTTTACTGAGGTTTTACTCTTAGTTGACGACCCTGTGACGATCCCTCCGTGGGGAAAAAGGTTTTTGACCACAATTTCGTTTGCTTGACACGAGAGCTGTGGTTGAGCAATTGGGATGTGGAGCGGTCGGCGGACAGGTTACACTTCTGGCTGTCTGATTGCTGTCTGATGGTGGGTTTAGATTACGGCGAAGGGTTTTATTAGTGCACAGGTAGATGGGGTGCGGGTGCGCTAAAGAAGGGTGAGTTGTGAATAAGCAGGCATGCCGTGTCGGCGTCGGGGTACGGAATGCGGCCCTCGACAGGAGACACCTGCCGTGGGTTGGGTTTTAGGGTTCAGGGTTTAGGGTTTAGGCTGTACTCTAAGTTGACGACCCCTCCGTTGCGCGCACACGCGCGCACGTTCGGGAACAACGTTTTTGACCACATATTCGTTTGCTTGCCACGAGAGCTGTGGTTGATCGATTGGGATGTGGAGCGATCGGCGGACAGGTTACACTTCTGGCTGTATGATGGTGGTCTCAGATTACGGCGACGGGTTTTATTAGTGCACAGGTAGATGGGGTGCAGGTGCGCCAAGGAAGGGTGAGTTGTGAATAAGCAGGCACGCCGTGTCGGCGTCGGGGTACGGGATGCGGCCCTCGACAGGAGACACCTACCGTGGGTTGGGTTTTAGGGTTAAGGGTTACGGCTGTACTCTAAGTTGACGACCCCTCCGTTGCGCGCACACGCGCACACGTTCGGGAACAACAATTTTGACCACAGATTCGTTTGCTTGCCATGAGAGCTGTGGTTGGTCGATTGGGATGTGGAGCGATCGGCGGACAGGTTACACTTCTGGCTGTATGATGGTGGTCTCAGATTACGGCGACGGGTTTTATTAGTGCACAGGTAGATGGGGTGCAGGTGCGCCATGGAAGGGTGAGTTGTAAGCAGGCACGCCATGTCGGTGTCGGCGTTGGGGTACGGGATGCGGCCCTCGACAGGAGACACCCCGTGGGTTGGGGTTCAGGGTTTTAGGGTTTAGGGTTCAGGGTTTGTGAAGGGTTTTAGTGTCGGGTTTAAATGCACAGGTAGATGAGGTGCGGCCGCCAAGGTGAGTTGTGAGGAAGCAGGCGCGCCATGTCGGGAAACGGGATGCGGCCCTCGACGGGAGACACCTGCACAGGTTGCAGGGTTTACGGCCACGGACACAGGTGTACGGGTTTAGGGGTGAGGGGTTTTAGGGGTTTTAGGGTTGAGTGCACAGGTAGATGGGGTGCGGCCGCCAAAAAAATGTTTGTGAGTACGCGTGATGAGGCGGTTGGTGGTTGTGGGCCTGCGACGCGGACCTAAACCCTAACCCTAAGCCCTAAACCCTAAACAAAGAGTGCCCACAGATGGATTTCGAGATTTGTGTGACATTGCGAATGCCAGATGTGACGGGTTGCGTCCGCCGTGTGTGGATACGCGATGCGGCCCTAGGCAGGGAACACCCGAGTGCACAGATGATGATGGATTTCAAGATTTGTGTATCACGACGAATGCCATGATAGACAGGGTACGACCGCCAAGACAGGGTGAGCCGTGAGTGAGGACGAGGCTCTATCCTGTCGGGCGTCTCGGGCGTCAAGCCCTGCGGCAGGCGCGCGACCCCGCCTAGAACCCATGCATACGAGGCTTTTGAACACGGCTCTTAACAAGTAGGGCCATTGAACAACAGGCCTTCTATCTTGCCCATTCCGACTTACCTTGAACGGCTCCAGCCTGTCGGGCGTCAAGCCCTGCGGCAGGCGCACGATCCCGCCGCGCTCCACAAAACGCCGCTGCTCGTCCTGCGAGGGCACGAGCACACACGCAACACAGGAGGGAAGGTGAGGCAACATATGGGAAGGTGAGCGCACAGGAAGGTGACCAAACAGGTGGCCAAACAGTAAGGCGAGCACGAGGGAAAGTGCGCTAACAGACTTTCCAGAGGCAAGGAAGAAGCTCTAAGCGAGGCGCATGTGCAGGCGCGACACATGTACGACCAAGCACAAGAACTGATGCAGAGTAGCGGCCGACGAAGAGACTAAAGGACTAAAGGAGGGGAGCAGTATTCAAAGGGGTGCTGGTACGGCGAATTGGTAGCACGACTCGCAGATGCAGATGTGCGTGGCCGTGTCAATAGAGAGCGACGGCCCTCTCTCAAGTACCTTCACGCACACCCACACCCACAAACTGCATCATCAGAGAGAGAGCGCGCGAGAGAGCGAGAGCGAGAGCGAGAGAGCGAGACAGACAGAGAGAGCTCCAGACTGATTTCAAAAGCAACGGACATCCACCGCCACACGCACCACGTAGCACACCTCGCAGATGAGAACGTGCGGCCGCCGGACGACGCCATCAGCAAAAACGACACAAACGGACTGCAAACTTCATCCACCCCCACACGCACCGCGCAGCACGACTCGCAGATGCACACGTGCGGGACCGAGCCGCTCGACAGAGACAGGCCCGCCCTCGATCTTCACACCCACACGCACACCCACAAACTACACCATCAGAGAGAGAGAGAGAGAGAGAGAGAGAGAGGTAGAGAGAGACACAAACAGACTGCAAAACGGACCCACCGCGTAGCATGCCTCGCAGTTGCACACGTGCATGACGGTGCCGCTCGGCAGCGACAGGCCCCCCCTCGATCTTCACACCCACACGCACACCCACAAACTACACCATCAGAGATAGGTAGAGATCCAAGAAGACCCAAACATAAGTGATCACCCCAATGACACGCACCATGTAGCACGCCTCGCAGATGCACACGTGCGTGGCGGTGCCGATCGGCAGCGACAGTCCCTCCCTCAATCTTCACACCCACACCCACACGGCACCATCAGAGAGAGGGGGAGATACAAACAGAACTGACCACCCCAATGACACGCACCGCATAGCACGCCTTGCAGATGCACACGTGCGTGACCGAGACGCTAGACAGAGACAGCCCCTTCCTCAATCTTCACACCCACACGACACCATCAGAGAGAGAGAGAGAGAGAGAGAGGTAGAGAGAGACCCCAACAGACTGCAAAACGGACCCACCGCGTAGCACGCCTCGCAGATGCACACGTGCGTGACGGTGCCGCTCGGGATCGCCGGCCCGCCCTCGATCTTCACACCCACATCCACACTCACACGGCACCATCAGAGAGAGGGAGAGATCCAAGCAGACCCAAACATGACTGATCACCACAATGACACGCACCGCGTAGCACGCCTCGCAGATGCACACGTGCGTGACGGTGCCGCTCGGAATCGACGGCCCGCCCTTGATCTTCACGCCCACACGCACACCCACTAACAACCATCAGAGAGAGAGACAGAGAGGTAGAGAGAGACCCAAACAGACTGCAAAACGGACCCACCGCGTAGCACGCCTCGCGGATGCAAACGTGCATGACCGTGCCGCTCGGCAGCGACGGCCCCCCCTCGATCCTCACGCCCTCAAAACGTGCGTCCGCCGGACGACACCATCAGCAAAAACGATCGAAACGGATCCAAACGAACTGCAAACTTCATCCACCCTCACGCCCACCGCGTAGCACACCTCGCAGATGCACACGTGCGTGACGGTGCCGCTCGAAAGAGACAGGCCCTCCCTCAATCTTCACACCCACTCGACACCATCAGAGAGAGGGAGAGATACAAACTAAAATGATCACCCCAATGGCACGCACCGCATAGCACGCCTCGCAGATGCACACGTGCGTGACGGTGCCGCTCGGGATCGACGGCCCGCCCTCGATCTTCACGCCCTCAAACGTGCGGCCGCCGTTCGACTTGAGCGGCGTGGCCGACGTGTACCTGTGTGCAGGGGCGAGGGTGCTGTCACTGTCACCCTCCTTTGTGGACGGGCCCACGACGGCGTGGGTGGTTGGCAGGGGTTTCCTTCCCGATCGGGAAACGAAAAAAGGCGTGCCCGAAGGGCGTGCCCCTGATGGTTTGAGGGGGGGTGCGTTCGGGAAAAACGGCGTGCGGGGGCAAATTTTCGGGGAAAACTGTGAAATCCTCAATTTTCGCACTTTCCGAAGCGATTTGTCGGGCTGCAGCCCGGATGCAGCCCGAAATCCCGAAGAAACCAGTAAACCCTCTTCAGGAAAAACGAATGGATGGCTGACCCCAAGGGACAGCCTGGTGGTCGGGCAGTCGACAGCTGCACGGTCGTTTTGAGAGGCGTTCAGACAAGTGCCCCACCCCCCCTGTTGCTATCGCAGGCGCACACCAACCTCTGCGGAGGAGTGCTTTGCTGTCACTAACTAGGTGGTATAGGGTGGATCTGGGGGCCTAGGAGGAGGGGGGGAGGAGGGGGGGGGGGCATATTGTGAAAAGGGGGACTAATTATGAAAGTTGAGGATGCCGCAGCTTCCCACAGCCGCCCCACAGTGTGCATGCGCCCCCCCTTCCAGACCCAAGTTGGCCATGGTACGGGGCAGCAACCCCCTTGGTCCGGGCGGCCCGCCCATCTGGCTGTGGCATCCTCAAATTTAATAATTACCCCCCCCCCTTATAATAAGCCCCGCCTCCTCCTAGTGCCCTATCACTGCCTGTGTGGTATAGGGTGGATCTGGGGGCTGAGTGCCCTGTCTAGGTCCAGGGCGTGCGCGCACGTGGGGGTTTACCCGCACCCCTACTACCAGGTAGCCGGCCAGTTTCAGTCGAGGCGTCGGGCGTACCGCAGCGTCGACAGAAGTCGTACACACCACTCCCGTCCGTGCGGTTTTGCGTTTGCGGAAAACTATCGTTTTGAACCCACCCCTCACCCGAGCGCGAAGCTGAGAAACCAATCTAAATATTTGAAAGTCGCGATTTGATTCAGCAGCTAGGCGAAACTAGTGGCACTTGTTCTGATTGGAAGACTTTTTCGGACACGGCGTTTGAGCGTGCTCAGGACAGGGTCGGGTGGAGAGCCGTGGTGTACGGTCCGGCTGCCCCTCAGGCGCCGGCCCCTCCACCACGGCGGTCAAGTAGATTGGCAAGCGCCACTTGACCCCTATCCCCTAGAAGCAGTTAGGACCTATTTTGGAGGCGTCGCACAATAGCTCTCCTTTTTGCTCTGGGACTACATGTTGGCAGGCAGCCGGCTGGTGGCTACCGCCCCTCACAAGTAATTGTTAGGGCCAGAACTGGACTTGGGTCTAGGCGGTGGTACTGGGACTAGAGGTAGTCTTTGCTGGAAAGCCGATGTAACTGTAACTGTAACCGCGATTTGGGGCGTCAAAACGACTAAAATTGTCGAAGATTGATCCACTATGGTCCCCCCCCCCCCCGCGCGAAGGCAATCTGGACGGTAGTGGCGCCACACAGACTGAAAAATCCACCATCCTCACCAGTGATGTCCTCAGCGCCCCCGCAGCCCCCTCTGCGGGGGCAAACCGAAAAACTGGGGGGGGGGGGGAACCGCGGGGGCAAATCGCGGGATTTTCGCTCCGAAAAGTGTGGAAATCGGGAGATATCACATTTCAGCATGAAATCGTCTCGTTGCGAGGGCAATTCGGCATATCCCCTGCCATGTTGCGGGGACAAACACAACATTGTCTGATTCCTTAAAGACACCACTGATCCTCACCGGTACATGATGCCCCCCTCGACGTGCGTGCGGCAGAACGTGCAGACCTCCTTGAGGTGCACCACGATGAAGTCCTCCTGCGAGTGCGTGTGCGCGCGGTGCGTGTGTGTGTTTGTGTGCGGTAAAAGCAAACAAAAGGTACATGTTACCGCCCTGGATGTGCGCGCGGCACAAGGTGCGGACCTCTTTGAGGTGGACCACGATGAAGTCCTCCTGCGTGCGCGCGTGTGTGCGTGTGGTCGATTGCCCAGTCTGTCGGACAACTATCAGTGTTGGCGTAGAAGACATGTGCTTCTTTGCATTAGAGCACATCAGTGGCCATATCAGAGCACGTCAGTGGCCACATCAGAGGCCGTGTCGGAGCGTATCAGAGGCCACATCAGAGGCCATGTCAGGCAACATCAGCGGCCACATCAGGGCGTGTCAGAGGCCACATCAGCGGCCACATCAGCGGCCACATCAGCGGCCACATCAGAGGCCACATCAGAGCACATCAGAGGCCATATCAGAGCACATCAGAGGCCATATCAGAGCATATGAGAGGCCACATCAGAGGCCACATCAGAGGCCACCTCATATCAGAGCACACTGGCTCGCAGCACACTCAACGCACCTTCATGTTGCCTCCCAGGATGTCCCCCAGTCGCGACATGAGCTGCTCGTCCGGCGAGCCCCCGGCCCCGAGGCCGCTGCGCTTGCCCTTGGCGGGGGGCTTGCGCGCGCCGCCCGGAAGCAGTGCATTTGACTCCTGTGGCGTGTGCGTGTGTGAGTGAGTGTGTGTGCTTGCGTGTGTGTGTGTTTGCGTGTGTGTGTGTGTGCGACGCACTACGTGTGCGCTTGCGAGGGTGAGCGAGCGGATGCATACGGGCAAGCGTCCCCCCATTCGCATGTGCTGCACACGTGGCGACGCACGCACACAGAGCAGGCAGCTTCCATAGTCAGGCAGGCAGCTTCATGGCAGATGCAAGGCAGCTTCCACAGGCAGGCAGACATGCAGCTTCCAGGCAGCTTCCAGGCAGGCAGCTTCCACAGCCGGGCAGCTTCCGCGCACCTTCCTGCCGCCCTGAATCTCAATCAGCCCCAGTCAACTTACTTGTGCACCTCGCCCTAAACCCTCAACCCTAAAAAAAAACAGCAGACATAGGCAGCGTCTGCACACCTTCCACCCAGCTTCCATCCAGCTTCCACTTAGCCCCAAGCACCACGTGCCCCACCTTCACGCTGCCGCCCCAACCTCACCCTTCTGCCTACCTTCCTCCCACTCTTGCCCCCGCTCTCAACCAGTCCCTAAACACACCCCAAACCCAAACTGAACACCAGAGCAAGGCCACACAGCAGTCATTTCCCTTCCAACGAAGTAGTTCCGGCTACAAACAAACAACGGAAGCAACAAAAAAACTGCAGGTTTTGCTGAGGTTCCACGCACCTTCTTCCCGCCCTTGCCGCCCCCGCTCTCGATCAGCCCCAGCAGGTTCTCCGCCTCGCCCGGCCAGTAGTCGCCGTCCAGGTAGGGGATGAACCTGCCAGTGTGTGTGTATGTGCGCGTGTGTGTGTGTGTGTGTGTGTGTGTGTCGCCTTCGGACGCCTTTGGCGGCGTAGTAGACACTAGGAAACAGGGGGGGAGTCTCCGCCTCGCCTGGCCAGGTAGGGGATGAACCTGCCAGTGTATGTGTGTGTGTGTGCGTGTGTGTGCGTGTGGCCGTTTGCACACTCCGTCGGACGCCTCTGATGGCGTATTGGTAGGCCCTAGGAAAGAGGGGGTGGGGTGGGTGGGGGGTTCTCTGATTCGCTTGGCCAGGTAGGGGATGAAGAGAGTGTGTGTGTGTGCGTGTGCGCGCATGTGTGCGTGTGTGTGTGTGTGTGTGGCCGGTGTGTGTGCTTTCGTTAGCACAGGCATGAGTTCAAGGTTGCCCGTGCGGTGGGAACTGTAAAGAATGTCTCTTTCTCTCTTTCTCTCTTCCTCTCGCTCTCTCTGTGTGGCCAATTTTACACTCAGTCGGACGCCTAACAGTCTGGGTGTGCACCGCTGCGTTTTATCACAGGCCCCGTAGGCCCAGTATAGTCGCCACACTCACGTCAACGACACGCGGTGCATGCGGTGGTCCTTTCCCCCCGTCGAAGAGCGTGCCCCACAGGTGCAGTCTTGCGCGCATGCGAACCCACAAATATGGAGCAATGGATCAATACGTCGCAGATGTGAACGGGCCACTTACGTGGAGCTGATGCGGTCCATGCGGTGGTCCTTCCCGCCGTCGAAGAACGTGTCCCACAGCGTGGACAGGTGGACCACGATGCCGCGCGCGCGCGCGTCCTTGAGCATGTCAATGTACCTGCGGGGAGGGCAAGGGGCGTCCTTAGGTGATGAGAGCGCTCTGATAGTGCATCCTTACGTGAAAGTGGTGCTGTGATGGTACTCTGATGGTGCTCTTATGGTGCTGTAATGGTGCTCTGATGGTGCTCTGGTGGTGCTCTGATGATGCTCTGATGGTGCTCCAATGGTGCTTCTGGCTCTGCTGGTGCTCTGATGGTGCTCTGATGGTACTCCGGTGGTGCTCTGGTGGTGCACCCGGCTCTTGTGGTGCTCTGATGGTGCTCTGATGGTGCTCTGATGGTGCTCTGATGGCGCTCTGATGGTGCTCTGATGGTGCTCTTATGGTGCTTCTGGCTCTGATGGTGCTCTGATTGTGCTCTGATGGTGCTCTGATTGTGCTCTGATGGTGCTCTGATGGTGCTCTGATGGTGCTCTGATGGTGCTCTAATGGTGCTCTGATGGGGCTCTGATGGGGCTCCGGTGGTGCTCTGGTGGTGCACCCGGCTCTTGTGGTGCTCTGATTGTGCTCTGATGGCGCTCCGACTCTGATGGTGCTCTGATGGTGCTCTGATGGTGCTTCGGTGGTGCTTTGATGGTGCACTCGGCTCTTGTGGTGCTCTGATGGTGCATCAGACTGCTCATCAAACAAGGCCCCTACCAGAATGATGGTACGCACCACGCGTGCAGGCAGTCGGAGCGCGGCGTCTAATGCCTGCTCGCCCCCCCCCCCCCCGCCTCCCCCGCCCCCCACACACTGCATGGATTTGGACGATTCGACTTGCATCGGGCAGCTCATCAAACAAGGCCCCTATCCAGAACAACGACACGCACCACGCGCGCAGGCGGTCGGAGCGCGGCGTCTTCTGCTTGCTCGGGTGGCAGTACAGGATGTAGTCGTCGCCGGCCATCGGGGGGCACGCCCAGATGTACATCTGCTCGAATCCCAGCTTCTTGACGTACATCAGGTACGCGACCTGCGTTTCAATTCGATTCAAAACGATTCAAAATTTGAAAGCGGGACGGATAACGGTGTGGGCACATCGGGGGGCACGCCGGGAGGTCCATCGCTGAAAGCACAGCCTGTACACGTTTGAAATTCAATTAACGATTCAAACTTTGAAATCCAAACAACAACACACGCACACACACACACCTGGAGCTGGTGGTACACAAACGTACGCAGCTGCGTGTTGGGGTTGGGGCACATACACACACACACACACACAAACACACGCATAGAGAGATAGACATTCGTTACAGTTCCCACCGCACGGGCAACCTGGACACACACACACACACACCTGCAGCTGGTGGTACACAAACGTGCGCAGCTGCGTGTTGGGGTTGGGGCACCCCGACGCCATCATGCCGTCTGGCCGGAAGTAGCGGATGGAGTCGAGGTATGAGAGGTAGACGACGTTGGTGTTGGGCGCAGGGCACTCGGGCCCGTACTCCTGGACGTACCTGTGCTCGAGTGTAGGGTTTTAGGGTTGTAGATTTAGGGTTTAGTTTGTGTGTGTGCGCGCGCGCGCGTGTGTGTGTGTGTGTGTGTGTGTGTGTGTGTGCGTGTGTGTGTTGGGCGCGGGGCACTCGGGGCCATACAACTGAACGTACAGATGCGCGCGCGTAAGGGAGATTGCGTGATCGCCAAAAAACACGCCCACGGCACAAACAGGGACACGTTTCTTCGTGTGTGCAGTAGGAGGTGCAGGCACGCTGCAACCCACGGGCGTGCACACGCGCGCGCACACACGGCAAACAAGGCACCCGCCCCGCCCCGCGACGCACATCACAAACAGGCACACGTCGACGCCCTTGATGGTCTGGAACAGCAAGATCACAGCGCGCACACACACACACACATACACACAAACACGCGCACACAACCACACGTATAGGCCCCCCACCCCCACCCCTCCCCATCCCCCACACACAGCCACACGAATGCACACACGAATGTCCCCCCACACGCAACGCCCCGCGACCCACATCACAAACAGCCACACGCATAGGAAGCACACACCCCTCCCCCCCCCTCCCGCCCCCCCCACACAGCCACAAGAATGCACACACGCCCTCCCTCCCCCCCCACAACACTCATCCCCGCGACCCACATCACAAACAGGCACACGTCGACGCCCTCGATGTTCTGGAACAGCACGATGACGCGCTGGCGGTAGGGGAACGACGTCGGGTAGTTGTCCGTCTGCCCGAACGAGTCGGCGTACCTGTGTGTGTGTTTGTGTGTGTGTGTGTGTGTGTGTGTGTGCGTGTGTGTGTGTGTGTGTGTGTGTGCGTGTGTATGTGTGCATGTGTGTGTAAGCTGAGCACTGTTAGTAGTACAGAGACACCGAAAGGAGAGGCAGAGGCTCCCTAGACTCAAACCGGCTTGGCCTCGCACGGTTTCATGATGCTGGTCACGCGCAGACAGACAGACGGATAGGAGGAGGAGGAGAGACAGAGACGGTGACAGAGGGACAGAGCGAGGCAGAGGGGATGACGACAGACAGACGGATAGGAGGAGAAGGAGAGACAGAGATGGGGACGGAGGGACAGAGCGAGACAGAGGGACAGAGCGAGGGAGTAAGGCCCAACTCACTTGGGCTTGGCCTCGCACGGTTTCAAGGTGTTGTCGATCACGCGCAGAAGACAGAGAGAGAGGCAGGCAAAGAGGCATACAGGCAGAGAGAGAGACAAAGAGACAGAGACAGGAGATGGAGGGACGGAGCGAGACAGAGGAAAAGAGCGAGAAAGGGAGGCCCAACTCATTTGGGCTTGGCCTCGCACGGTTTCGTGGTGTTGTTGATCACGTGCAGAAGACAGAGAGAGAGGTAGGCAGAGAGGCACACAGGCAGAGAGGGACGGAGAGGCTGACAGAGACAGGAGATGGAGGGGCAGAGCGAGGGAGAGGGACAGCGCGAGAGAGCGAGGGAGGGAGGCCCAACTCACTTGGGCTTGGGCCTCACACAGTTTCAAGGTGTTAATCACGCGCAGAAGACAGAGAGAGACTGGCAGAGAGGCATACAGGCAGAGAGAGAGAGACGGAGAGACAGACAGAGGCAGAGATAGAGGGACGGAGCGAGAGAGAGGGACAGAGCGAGAGAGGGAGGGAGGGAGGCGGAAATCACTTGGGCTTGGGAACTTCTTCATGGTGTTGTTGGTCACGCGCATAAAACAGAGAGAGAGGCAGGCAGAGATACAGACAGATAGAGACGGAGAGAGAGAGGCACAGGCAGAGAGAGGGACGGAGCGAGGGAGGGAGGCGCAGCTCACTTGGGCCTCGCACGGTTTCAAGGTGTTGTTGATCACGCGCAGAAGACAAGAGAGAGAGGCAGGCAGAGAGGCATACAGGCAGAGAGAGAGGGAGAGAGAGAGAGAGAGAGAGACAGAGACAGGAGATAAAGGAACGGAGCGAGAGAGAGGGACGGAGCGAGAGAGGGAGGGAAAGGGGCGCAGCTCACCTGGGCTTGGCCTCGCACTTTTTCATGATGTTGTTGATCACGCGCACAGACAGGTTCTCCGCACCCAGCACCTCGCGCGGATCCACGCCCTGTGTGTGTGTGTATGTATGTGAGTGTGTGCGTGTGTGTGTGCGTGAGTGTTTGTGTGAGTGTGCGTGTGTGTGCGCAAGGCGTAGCTGGATGTGCACATGCGCACGGACAGGCCCTCCACCTCGTGCGGCTCCACGCCCTGTGTGTGTGCGTGTGTGTGTGTGTGTGTGCGTGCGTGCCGACGCACACCCACCCACCCACACCCACCCACCCACACCAACACGCCCATCAACACACACACACACACACACACACACCTTGGCCTGCGCGCGCATGCAGCGCTCGTGCTTGATCGCCGCTGCCATGTGGGTCTCCAGGAACTCACCCCCCCACCCATCCACACACACACCAACACACACACACCTTTGCCTGCGCGCGCGTGCACCGCTCGTGCTGGATTGCTGACGCCATGTGGTCCTCCAGGAACTTCGACAGGCGGGTGACGGGGAGCTCCTTGGCGTCGAGCATCGACTGCGGCCGCACCTGTGTTGTACTCACAGAAAAGAGACGGGGGGTGGGGTTATGTGGGCGTGTGTGTGTGTGTGTGTGTGTGTGGTTCACAGGGTGCTCCTTGGTGGCGAGCGTCGACTGCGGCCGCACCTGTGTTGTACGCACAGAAAGGAGAGGGGGGTGTGTGATGTGAGCGCGTGTGTGTGTGTGTGTGTGTTTGTGTGCGCGCGTGTATGTGTGTGCTCGCACGTGTGTGGTTGACGCGGTGCTCCTTGGCGTCGAGCATCGACTGCGGTCGCACCTGTGTTGTACGCACAGAAAAGAGAGGGGAGGGGGGGGTGATGTGAGCGCGCGTGTGTGTGTGTGTGTGTGTGTATGCGCGCGTGTGTGTGTGTGCGCACGTGTGTGGTTCACAGGATGCTCCTTGGCGTCGAGCGTCGCCTGCAGCCGCACCTGTGTTGTACGCACAGACAAGAGGGAGTTGTGTGTGTGTGTGTGCGTGTGTGTGGTTCACAGGGAGCTCCTTGGCGTTGAGCATCGCCTGCGGGGGGGGGGGGGGGGGGGGGGGGGAGGGGGCAAGGGGGGGAGGTCAGAAGGTCAGCCTTCAGACATCCAATTGCATAGCATTGCGTACCACCACTAGCAGCCGGCCACCTGTCTGTAATGCTTGGGCGCTATACGCCGAGCACGGTCAAATGTGCTGCCTGTAGGTGCGTCACACACGACTGTCAAATTCATCATCATCATCAGGAGAAAGCGCAGCCCCCCCCTCCTCCCCCGTCATGCCCACATCACCCCATCACTCTTTGCGCACCCCCGATCACTCCCATCACTCTTTGCACACACACCCCATCACTCTTTGCGCACCCCCCGGTCACTCCCATCAATCGTTGCACACACACCATCACAATCTTTTGCGCACCTCGATGCGCTGCCGCACGCCCGTGTCGATGCCCTCCAGCAGGCACTCGGGGCACAGGTAGTGCGCGTTCTGGTTGTTGCGCCCCTGATTTGCGCAACAGGATGCAGCAGGATGGAGGTGAGGGGTCAGGATATGCAACAGGATGTGCAACGGGATGGGTGCAGGCACTCGGGGCACAGGTAGTGCGCGTTCTGGTTGTTGCGCCCCTGAGTTGCGCAACAGGATGCAACAGGGTGGAAATGAGGGGTCAGGATGTGCAACAGGATGTGCAATGGGATGAGGGCAGGCACTCGGGGCACAGGTAGTGCGCGTTCTGGTTGTTGCGCCCGTTTTGCGCAGCAGGATGCAACAGGATGTCGGAGGAGTGTGTGTGTGGGGGGCGCATAAGGTCAGCTTGACAAGCAGTGTGTGCGTGGTGGTGTGTGTGGGGGGGGGGCACAGGCAGTGCGCGTTCTGGTTGTTGCTCCCCGGTGTTGCGCAACAGGATGTGGGAGGAGGACGAGGGGTGGGTGGGGCAGGACACGGTTCGCTTGACAACCAGTGTGTGCGTGGTGGTGTGTGTGGGGGCACAGGCAGTGCGTGTTCTGGTTGTTGCGCCCGTGGGTTGCGCAACAGGATGCAACACGGAGGGATCAGGATGTGCAACAAGATGTTCAACGGGATGGGGGCAGGCACTCGGGGCACAGATCGTGCGCGTTCTGGTTGTTGCTCCCCGGTGTTGCGCAACAGGATGTGGGAGGAGGTTCTGTGTTCTGGTTGTTGCGCCCGTGGGTTGCGCAACAGGATGGAGGTGAGGGATCAGGATATGCAACAGGATGTTCAACGGGATAGGGGCAGGCACTCGGGGCACAGGTATTGCGCGCTCTGGTTGTTGCACTCTGGTGTTGCGCAACAGGATGAGGATGAGGATGTGCAACAGGATGTTCAATGGGATGGGGGCAGGCACTCGGGGCACAGATCGTGCGCATTCTGGTTGTTGCACCCCAGTGTTGCGCAACAGGATGCAGCTGGATGCAGCAGGTTGTGGGAGGAGGGGGGAAGCACAAGGTCAGCTCGACAAAGGGGACGGGGTGCCTTGGGCCTTTGGCCCTTGGGTCTTGGGCCTTACCCCAGCGAGCGGTACACACCTCGTTGAAGAGCCCGCAGATCTGGTGCACCCACGACTCCTCCTCCCTCTCTCTCTCCCTCTCCCTCTTAAAGCACCCAAACTCTCTCCCTCTCTCTCTCTCACAGCACCGAGAACGCACCTTGTTGAAGAGCCCGCAGATCTGGTGCACCCAGATCTGGCAGTTGTCACACTGCACCCACGACTCCTCCTCCTCGTGCTCGTTCTTCTTCTTCACGAGGTCGGCCTTGGCATTGGTGGAGGGGGAGGTGTGTGTGTGTGTGTGTGCCCGCATGTGTGTGTGAGTGTGTACCCCCCCAAACCAAGGATACTATCCACTCGATTCAGGCGCTGGTCGGTTACCCGCTATTTGAAAGACATCCCAGTGCACAGGTCAGACCTCGTAACAATTGCCGGGGTGTATTGCTGTTCGTAGTTCAGGCATTGCCGGTGCATGCGGACGGTCCCATGTAACGCTTGGTTGGTTGGTTGGTTGGTTGTGTGAGTTTGTGTATTCTTCTTCCCGAGGTCAGCCTTGGCGTTGGTGTGTGTGTGTGCGTGTGGGTGTGTGTGTATTCTTCTTCACGAGGCCGGTTTTGGGGTATGCAGGTGGGATGGGTGTGTGTGGGGGGGGGGGGGGGTCGCCCATTAACGCAAGCCGTGCGGCAATGGAGCGACCAGGGCAGCACGTGTGTGTGTGTGTGTGTGTGTGTGTGATGGTGTGTTGGGAGGTGTGTGTGTGTTAGTGTGTGCATGTGTGTGTGTGTGCATGTGCGTGTGTGTGTGTGTGCATGTGCGTGTGTGTGTGTTTCTTCAGCAGGTCGGCCTTGGGGCGTGGGAGGTGTGATGTGTGCGCGAGCGTGTGTGTGAAAACGCGCGTGTGTGCGTGTGTGCGCAGCAGGCAGCACACACCTCAGTACACACGCATACACACACACACACACGCACACGCACACACATGATGCTGGATTTTTCAGTCTGTGTGGCGACACTGCCGGTGTATGCGTACACACATACGCGCGCACTCACACGCACACACCCCACACCCCACACACGCACACGCGCGCACACACACACAAGCATACACACACACACATGTCACACCTTCTTGTAGGTGGACCCCTCCAGCAGGATCTTCTCAGGCTTGGCCTCGGTGAAGCACGAGTGGCACCACGCGCCCTGTGGGAGACGGTGTTCAGGGTTAAGTTCAGGTTCTTAGGATCGGGCAGGATCAGGCAGGATCGATCAGGATCAAGCAGGATCGGGCGGGATCGGGCAGGATCGAGGATATCTTGTTGGGATTGGCCTCCGGCGAAACACAAGTGGCACCACGCGCCCTGCAGGAAAACACAGTGTCAAAAGGCAGTGTTCAGGCAGTGTTTTGAGCGCGTCTCCTACATGTTGCTTGCCAGACATGTCTCTCAGAGACCGCTGTTTGGGGTGGTCTAGCCGGCGGGAGCGGTAGTCCATCGGCCGGGAGCCGGCGGTACTCTAGTACTTGAGTGTGCTGGAGTATCGGCGGGTGTCGCTAGTAGAAGAGTAGCCTGCTTAGCTGGAAACCCCGTTTTTCTCTTACTGTAGGGCGCGTGGTGCCACTCGTGCTCCACTAGAGGCCAATCCTGAAGAGATCCTTGACCCTGCTCCGATTGTTAGGATCGGTCTCAGGTGCCCCATCCTAACAATCCAAGCACAGCACCTGCCCCCACCCCCCTCCCCCTGCCTTCCCCACACATCAACACATCCACACTCCACACTCCCGTCACACACCTTGATCCTCGGCGACGTTCACACCTGGCGTCGTGCGAAACGTCTGCCCGCGCGCACGCACACACACACACACGCACGTGCACCCATGCAGCTACCATGCAGCTACCATGCAGCTTCCAACCCGCCTTGATCTCCGCGACATTGATCTTGGGCGTCGTGTGGAACGTATACACACACACACACACACAAACACACACACACATCCCCCCCAAGTAGATGGCTAGCAACTGCCACGCAGCTACCATGCAGCTGCCATCACACCTTGGCCTCCACGACGTCATGTAGAACGTCTGCCCGCGCTTGACCCTGAGTCACACACTGCCCCCATGCACAGCAACCTGCCCCGCCTCCCTACGCCACACATCCACACATCCACACCCACGCCAAAATCCACACCCACACCTTCACACCCGCGCCACACATCCTCATCCATGCCACATACCTTTGAGCTCCGGCGTCGTATAGCACGTCTGCCGGCGCTTGGTCCTGAGACACACACTGCCCCCTCTGCCGAGCATCTGCCCCGCGTCCGTCCCCCCGATCACACATTCACACAGTGTGGATTCCAAAACTTTGATCTCCGGCGTTGTGTAGCACGTCTGCCCGCGCTTGGTCTTGAGACACACACTGCCCCCCCCTGCCGAGCATCCGCCCCGCCTCCCCTCCCCACACCCACGCCACACATTCACACAGAGTGGATTCCACACCTTGATCTCCGCGACGTTGATCTCCGGCGTCGTGTAGAACGTCTGACCGCGCTTGATCTTGAGCCCGCACGCCATGCAGTAGATCACCGGCGGCTCAAACGTCAGCCTGATGGATAAGACGGAGGCGGGTTCAGGGGGTTGAGGGGTTTGGGTTAGGCGGGGTTCACACCAGGGGTGGTTCACACGTGAGCCTGGTGGATACGGAGGCAGGTTCAGGGGTAAACACAGTCTTACTTCGCAGCCCTGAATGAGGCGGGTTGAGGGCAGGTTAGGTTCAAGCCAACAGTTACAGTTACATCGGCTTTCCAGCAAAGACTACCTCTAGTCCTAGTACCACCGCCTAGACCCAAGTCCAGTTCTGGCCCTAACAATTACTTGTGAGGGGCGGTAGCCACCAGCCGGCTGCCTGCCAACGTGTAGTCCCAGAGCAAAAGGAGAGCTATTGTGCGACGCCTCCAAAATAGGTCCTCACTGCTTCCAGGGGATAGAGGTCAAGTAGCGCTTGCCAATCTACTTGACCGCCGAGGTGGAGGGGCCGGCGCCTGAGGGGCAGCCGGACTGTACACCACGGCTCTCCACCCGACCCTATCTTGAGCACGCTCAAACGCCGTGTCAGAAAAAGTCTTCCAATCAGAACGAGTGCCACTAGTTCGAGCCAACAGTGCCTTTGTATCACCACTGTGGGGCACGCACCGAATGATGCCGCACATGTTCCGAGGGGGGACGGTGCCCGGCAGGATCAGCGGGACCGCGTGATTTGTGTGCTTATTTAAGGGAACACATCCCCATACACAGAGTACACACAGGACAGGGGGTGATTTGGCGGGGGCGACTGACAGAGCAACGAACCGAATGATCCCGCACACGCTGCACGTCTCCGAGGGCAGCGTGCCCGGCGGGAGCAGCGCGCACGGTGTGTGCTAACTCAAGGCAACATGTACATGCCAGCACGCAAAAAGTGTGTGCCTACGTTTGCGGGGCCACTGACAGAGCAACGCACTGAATGAGGCCGCACACACGCCACACGCCTCCCGACGGGACGGTGCCCGGTGGGAGCGGTAGGGCCGCGCGTGACGTTTGTGTCGGTGATTTGTGCGTGCTTATTCGAGGCAAAGCCCACCATCGTTCAAACAGTGCCAGAACCGTACGTGCCCTTTGCCTAAGCGAATAAGTGTTGCTTTGGACGCCCCCGCGAAGCTGAAAACAATAGAAAACTCGCATAAAGCGCGATTTGGGGCGGCAAACCGACTATAATCGACGTAGAGCGACCCCCGCAGACCTGCCCGCGGATGGATTAAACAATCATTTTGTGCCTCCCCCCCCCCCCGTGAAGGCCAAGGGCGTCTACGGTAGTCAACAACGCACCGAATGATCCCGCACACACCGCATGCCTCCGACGGTGGACGGCGCCCGGCGAGTTCAGCGTGCGCAAGGGGGCACGCGTGATTTGCGTGCTCATTTAAGGAAACACACCATACACACAGCACGGACGGGGGCTGATTTGGCGGGGGCAACTGATTGAGCAACGCACCGAATGATCCCGCACACGCCGCACGTCTCCGAGGGCTGCGTGCCCGGCGGGAGCAGCGCGCGCGCGGACGCGCCGGCCGCATGGATCTGCTTGTTGTGCACGCGTATCTGCTCGGCGGTGAAGGTCTCCAGCAGAGACGTGCCCGTGTTCTGTGTGTGTGGTGGTGGTGGTGTGTTTGCGGGGGGGAGGGGCAGCGGCGCGGATCTGCCCGTTGTGCACGCGTATCTGGTCAGCGGTGAAGGTCTCGAGCAGCGACGTGCCCGTGTTCTGTGTGTGGTGGTGGTGTGGTGTTTGCGGGGAAGGGGGGAGCGGCGCGGATCTGCCCGTTGTGCACGCGTATCTGCTCGGCGGTGAAGGTCTCCAGTAGCGACGTGCCCGTGTTCAGAGTGTGGTGGTGGTGGTGTGTATGGGGGGGTGATGCGGCACGGATATGGTGGTTGTGCACGCGCATGTGCTCAGCGGTGAAAGTTTAAAGCAGCGATGTGTCGGTGTTCTGTGTGTGTGTGGTGTGTGGGTGGTTGAAGCGGCGCGGATATGGTGGTTGTGCACGCGTATGTGCTCAGCGGTGAACGTTTAAAGCAGCGATGTGTCGGTGCTCTGTGTGTGTGTGGTGGTGGAGGGGTGAAGCGGCGCGGATGTGGTGGTTGTGCACGCGTGTCTGCTCGGCGGTGAACGTCTAAAGCAGCAGCAGCAGTGTTCTGTGTGCCGGTGCTCTGTGTGTGTGGTGGGGGGGGGCGGTGATGCGGTGCGGATGTGGTGGTTGTGCACGCGTGTCTGCTCAGCGGTGAACGTTCAAAGCAGCGATGTGTCGGTGTTCTGTGTGTGTGTGGTGGTGGTTGGGTGAAGCGGCGCGGATGTGGTGGTTGCGCACGCGTGTCTGCTCGGCGGTGGGGGTCTCGAGCAGCCCACAGCACCTGGATACCAGCGGCTCGCCCGTGCGCGCACGCGTGTGCTGCCTTTTGTTGCTCGTCCCCGCCGTTGTGCTGCACGCCCACTCCCACCAGCGCACCTGGCCCAGCAGCCCCAGGGTTGGCGGCCGGCCCTGTAGCAATCTCTGTCTCTTTCTGTCTCTCTCTGCCCCTCACTTCCTTGTTCAAACATTGAACCTTGTAGACGCCGTTGTGCTGCATGCCCACTCCCACCCACGCACGTGGCCCAGCAGCCCAAGCGTTGGCGGCCCGCCCTGTAACACTCTCACTCTCTTTTTCTCTCTGTCCCGCCCTCCCTTGCTCAAACACCGCACCTTGTAGACGCCGTTGTGCTTCATGCCCACTCCCACCCACGCACGTGGCCCAGCAGCCCAAGCGTTGGCGGCCCGCCCTGTAACACTCTCACTCTCTCTCTCTTTCTCTCTCTCTCTGTCCCGCCCCCCCTTGCTGAAACACTGCACGTTGTAGACGCCGTTGTGCTGCATGCCCACTCCCACCCACGCACGTGGCCCAGCAGCCCAAGCGTTGGCGGCCCGCCCTGTAACACACTCACTCTTTCTCTCTTTCTCTCTCTCTCTGTCCCGCCCTCCCTTGCTCAAACGCCGCACCTTGGAGACCAGCGGCTCGCCCGTGCGCGCGCGCTTATGCTGCCCCCGCTGCCCCTGCTGCTCGTCCCATCCGTTGTGCTGCATGCCCACTCCCACTCACGCACATGGCCCAGCAGCCCCAGGGTTGGCGACCTGCCCTGTAACACTCTTTCTTTTAACAAAAACGCACCTTGGCAGACCAGTGGCTCGCCCGTGCTGCTCATCCCCGCCGTTGTGCTGCACGCCCACTCCCACCCACGCACGTGACCCAGCAGCCCCATAATCGATGGCCTGCTCTGTCACCCCCTGTCTCACTCTCTCTCTCTCTCTCTCTCTCTCCTTCTCTCTCCCTTGCTCAAACGCCGCACCTTGGAGACCAGCGGCTCTCCCGTCCGCGCGCGCTTGTGCTGCCCCTGCTGCCCCTGCTGCTCGTCCCCTCCGTTGGCCTGCATGCCCGGGACGAGCCCGCCCGCAAACTGCGGCGCACCGCCGTGCATCCCGGGCTGCGCGGAAAAGCCGCCAAAGCCTGGGGCGGGGAGGAAAGGGGTGTGTGGGTATTAATACAGGTTTTTTTTAGAGAGAGTAGTGTTACAAACCACTGCCGGCGGTCACAATCAGTTCCAGAGTTCCAGCGGGACTATCAGACAGCAGGCACAAGGCCCACCAAAAGATAAAGCTACAAAAGTAGCCCACGGTGGGGGTTGATGGGTTTGGGTTTGGGGTTTAACAATTGACAGGAAATGCAGCCTCGGCTGCGCGCTGAAGCCGTCAAAGCCTGCCCTACCACATTCCCAACGCCTGCGGCGGCGCCTCAGGCGGGCCATTTACTTGCGCGGATCAGGCGGCGCCTCAGGCGCGCCGACCGCCCGAGGCGCCGCCTGAGGCGCACCCCTGATCGCCTCAGGCGCCGCCTTAGACGTCATCCCCACTGCCTCAGGCGCCACCCCGACCGCCTTGAGCGCCCATCACCGCCTGAGGCGCACACCCGGCCGCATCAGGCGTTATGACCACATTCACTTGCTGCTGCCGCTGCTGCTGCTGCCAATGGGGCACCATGCCAAGGTGCATGCATTGTGCCCCTCCCCCACCCCCTCGCCCCCATCTCTCAGCTGCTGCTGCTGCTGCTGTTGCTGGGGCACCATGCCCCCCTCCCCCCTCCCCCGTCACCGTCGTTGTGCATGCACCGTACCCCCCCCCCTCGACCCGATCTCTCATTTGGCTGCTGCTGCTGCTGGGCACCATGACCACCCCCCATCCCCCCACTCCCCCCCCTCGCCCCCGTCCCCCCTCACCGTCGTTGTGTGAGCGCTTGCCGCCCTGCTGCTGCTGGGGCACCATGCCAGGGTGCATGCCGGGGTGCACGCCGCTGCCGCGCGCGCCTTGCTGCCCACCGTAGCTGCGTGCGCGCGTGCGTGTGCATTGTGTGTGTCGTGTGCGCGCGCGCGTGTCAGTCGTAACGTGCGCGTGCGGTGTGTCGGTGTGTGTGTGTGTGTGTGTGTGTGTGTGTGGCGTGTGCGTGTCGCAGGTGTGCCGTGTGTGTGTGTGTGTGTGTGTGTGTGTTGTGCACGTGTTGGTGTCGCACGCGTGCGCGCGTGTGTGTGCGTGTGTGTGTGTGCGTATTGTGCGCGCGCTGTGCCGCACGCGAGCGCATACGAGAGAGAGAGAGCGGCCACACTCACCCCTGCCGGCCACCGCCCATGCCCGGGTGCGGGGGCGCCATGCCGTTGGGCCGCATCATGCCCTGCGGCTTCACCCCCAGCTGCCCGTCGCCGTTGTTTGCTGCCTGCACCTGCGACTGTGTGCGCGCATGGGCAGGCAGTGAGCATCAGAGCGCGCGTGCATGCACGCCCGGGGGGGCGCGCACTGCACCAGGCCAGCATCATGCCCTGCGGCTGCACCCCCAGCTGCCCGTCGCCGTAGTTCGCCGCCTGCACCTGCGCCTGCGCGCACGCAGGCAGTGGGCATCCGAGCGCGCACATGCACGTGCCACACACCTTGCTCTGAGCCAAAGCCTCTAAGAGGATGCTCCAGCCAGTGACAGGGTGTGGAATCCCCACGCTTCCACACTTGTGCGCCTCTCATATGCCAAGCATTGCATGGAGACGACTTAGGGTTTAGGGTTTAGGGTTCGGGGTTAAGGGTTTAGGGAATCAAGAGCGAGGAGGGGCTCCTGGTATTCACAACCACTGACGTCCTTCCCCAGAGCTCCAACAACCCTGAGAGCTGTGATAATCAGAGCGTGCGCATACACGCTCTGATGCACGCCAGGGGGTGCACACTGCACCAGACCAGCACCAGGCCCTCTGGTGCACGCACCATGCCGCCATGCCTGCGCCATTGCTGCAAGGCCGTGCCCATGCGTGCGTGCCGCCATGCATGGGCATGTCCCAAGCACTCTGGGGCCGCCTCGACAGTTTGGACACCGCCAGCAAGTGGGTACCCATGCCCTACGAGGCCGCGTCCATGCACGCGTGGCGCCATTCATGCCCCGAGCTGCGGGTGCTGCCTGCACAGTTTGGACACCGCCAGCCACCCAGGAGGTGTGCGATGCTCTGCCGTGTGCATGCAACAAGGCCATGTGCATGCTGCCTCCACACTTTTGTGTGGACCACGGCAGCCGCCTCCCACCTGCCGCGTGCGCTTGACGTACTCCTTGACTGGGACGCAGATCGGGCAGCGCGCGTCCACACACTTCTGGTGGTGCTTGAGCAGCTCCTGCGTGTGTGTGTATGTGTGTGTGCGTATGTGTGTGTGTGTGTGTGTGCACGCGCACGGACCGCGCAGCGCGCGTCCGTGCACTTTTGGTGCTGATTGAGCAGGTCCTGTGTGTGTGTGTGTGTGTGTGTGTGGATCGCGCAGCGCGTGTCCACACACTCCTGGTGGTGCTTGAGCAGTTCCTGTATGTGCGTGCGTGCGTGTGTGTGTGTGTACAGTGTTTCTATTATCCACCTCGCGACCCCGCTAAGTGGGTTTGCGGGGTGAGATCGGCCGACTTACGACCGGCGGTGTGGGGTGAGATTGCGCGAATTTCGACCCGAGAAGTGTGAAAACCCGCAGTTTCACACTTTCACACTTTTTGCCCCCAAATCGCCCCCGGCGGGTTGAGATCGAGACAATGAGCGTGAGGCGCACGCGCGGTGAGCCGTCAATTCCCCCAGATCCTTAGCAAAACCGCTGGTGTGTGCGTGCGCATCGCTGGTCCATGCACTCGTGGTCCTGCCAAACGACCCTCCAGTGTGGCGCATGCATCCGAGTCACGCCTTTCTGCACCACTGACGCACACACGTACACACACACACGCACACACACACAAAAAAAAAATAACGCCAGTGTTTCCGTTAGCCACCCCGCAACTCGCAAACCTGCAACGGCGGGTTGGGATTTGCTGTCGCCACGAGTCGAAATCGAAACTGTGCGGATTTCGACCCGAAAACAAGTGTGGAAACGACATTTCCACACCCTTTTCGCACAACAAAATCACCCCGGGCAGGTTTGGATTAAGGAAGCGGAGTCGTGAGGCCCGGAACAAGCCATCATCTCCAAGATCCCTGGGAGCCCTCCTAGCGGAACCACTGGCACACGAAGATCCCCAGGAGTTCTCCTAGCGGAACCACTGGCACGCGAGCACCTTGGAGAGTTGGTGCAGCACGGGAAATCAACAGCTCGGGGTTGCGCACACACACACATAGTCGGGGTTCACATGCGCACCGTGGGGGGCAAGTGCCAGGGTGCGCTGCACACACACACACACACACACACACACACACACACACAGTAACAGTAACACGGGGTTTCCAGCTAAGCAGGTTACTCGTCTACTAGAGACACCCGCCGGTACTCCAGCACACTTAAGTACTAGAGTACCGCCGGCTCCCGGCCGATAGACTACCGCTCCCGCCGGCTAGACTACCCCAAACAGCGGTCTCTGAGAGACATGTCTGGCAAGGCGCATATAGGAGAGGACCTTCCTCAAGGTCACAGTAGTGGCCTTGTGGCCAGTCAAGCCGGCAGAGCCGACTGGCGCTGACTGGAACGGTCCCCGCCTGGCAGTGCATGGCTGTCCAGCTCTCGTTTGCACGGGGCTCAGCCGGCGCCCCATGCCTCATGCATGGCCAGGTCCCACCCTCCAGGGGTGCATGGACGACAGAGTTGTCATGGAGGCTGCCTGAAGACCTTCCAACGCCAGTCACCGGCAGATGAGCGACCCCGAGGATGAGCGCGGTGACGAACGCTGCGATTGGTGAAGCAGATTTACTCTGTGTTGCCTCAGCGGCCACCGCTGAAGCCGTGATGGTAGCCCGCCTCCACGGGCAGCCATCTTGACCAATGTCCAGCATGCATTGACGGGCGCCAGCTCCTCCGCTCGTCGATCAACTCGTCGAGATCGCTGGCGCATGGCGTCCTGCATGGGGGGAGGATAAGGGCCCGTCTCCCAGCACGGGCCGCGGCAGCGCCGCGGCTACTCGCCAAGCCATAGCAGCGCCGGGCAAGCCGCTCCTGAAGTGTTCCACCGAGGGGCAGTCTAGCAGGAGCCGGGCCAGTCGTATTTTACCCCGCTCGTCAGCGGCACGGTAGTCTTTGCTGGAAAGCCGATGCAACTGTAACTGTAACTGTCAGCGGCACGGAGATCCTCGTCACCAGCAGCGCCGCATTGCTGGGTCCAGGGCTCGGCGACGAGAACGCGCCTCCGTTAATCGAGCCCCCCCCCACACACACACACGCAAACACACCAACCAACCAAGCGCTACACGCGGCTGTCCGTCTGCATGCTCCGGCAATGCCTGCGCAACTCACAGCAGTGCCCCCCGGCAAGTGTTACGAGGTCTGGCCCGTGCACTGGGATGTCTTTCGAATAGCAACACACGCACGCGCACGCACACACACACACACACACACACACACACACACACACACACACACGCAAACACACACGCACGCGCGCACCTTGAAGTTGGTGCAGCGCGGGGAATCGCAGCTCAGGGTTGCGTGCACACACACACACACACACACACACTCAAAACACAAACGCACGCGCGCACCTTGGAATTGGTGCAGCACAGGAAATCGCAGCTCGGGGTTGCGTGCACACACACACACATACATACACACACACACACACACACGCACACGCTCACCTTGGAGTTGGAGCAGCGCGGGAAATCGCAGCTCGGGGTTGCGCAGTGCAGGATGTGCGACCACAGCTGCTTCCCAAACTTGCACTGTGCGCGCGTGATTGTGTGTGTGTTTGTGTGCGCAGTGGCGCAGTGCAGGACGTGCGCAGTGCAGTGCAGTGCAGCGCAGTGTGGGATGCTGCGCAGTGCAGGATGTGCGCAGGTTGCGCAGCGCAGCATGTGCGACTACAGCTGCTTCCCAAACTTGCACTGTGCACTGTGCGCGTGTGATTGTGGTCGATTTCACAGTCGTGTTGGACGCCTTTAATGGCGTAGACGTGTGTTTGCGCACGCGTCAATCCCTGGGGCATGCAGATAGCACCGCACTAGTTTGCTGAGTGGATACACGTTGTGTGTGTGTGTGTGTGTGTGTCTATTTTCTTAAGCTACTGATTCAGCAGCTAGGTGAAACTAGTGGCACTCGTTCTGATTGGAAGACTTTTTCGGACACGGCGTTGGAGCGTGCTCAGGATAGGGTCGGGTGGAGAGCCGTGGTGTACGGTCCGGCTGCCCCTCAGGCGCCGGCCCCTCCACCACGGCGGTCAAGTAGATTGGCAAGCGCCACTTGACCCCCTATCCCCTAGAAGCAGTTAGGACCTATTTTGGAGGCGTCGCACAATAGCTCTCCTTTTTGCTCTGGGACTACACGTTGGCAGGCAGCCGGCTGGTGGCTACCGCCCCTCACAAGTAATTGTTAGGGCCAGAACTGGACTTGGGTCTAGGCGGTGGTACTAGGACTAGAGGTAGTCTTTGCTGGAAAGCCGATGTAACTGTAACTGTAACTGTGTGTGTGTGTGCACGTGTGTGCGCGTGTGCATGGTTGTGTGTATGCGCGTGCGTGTGCGGGGTCGAGTTCACAGTCCGCCGGACGCCTTTGACGGCGTGCGTGTGCGTGTGCATGATTGTGTGCGCGCGCGTGATTGCGCGTGATCGTATGCACGACTGTGTGTGTGCGCGTGCACGTGCGCGTGTGGTTGCGCGTGATCGCGTGCATGACTGTGGGCGTGCGCGTGTGCGTGTTTGTGCGCGTGTGCATCATTGTGTGTGCGTGTGCGTGTGCGTGTGTGCGTGCACGTGCGCGTGCACGTGCGTGCATGTGTGCGTGCGCATGTGTGATTCCGACTGTGCGCTCACGGTCATGCGCCATGCGCCATGCGCCATGCGCGCCCAACCTGCGTTGTGAGCGAGCACTCCGACTCTGGCTGCCGACACTTGGCGCAGTGTCGCAGGAACAGCAGCCACCGCTGCTGCTTCTTCACGCCATCTGCGGTGCCTCCAGGCAGCTGCTGCTGCTGCGGCGGCGGCGGCGGCGGCGGAGTGCCCACGCCCGCACCGCCCCCCATCGCTGCAGCGGAGCTCGACGCGCCGCCGGGGTGCGCCGCCCCGCCGCCCGACGCGCCAATCGGCACCATGCCCTGCGGAACCATGCCCGGCCCGACTGCGCGCACGCGCGCACGCACGTGGGAGGCAGGGCAGGTGTGTGTGTGTGTGTGTTTGTGTTGGGATGCAGTGGCAGGGGCAGGGGCAGGGGCAGGCGTGTGTGTGCTAGGATGCAGGTGGTCGCACCGGGGGAGGGGGGGGGGCTGGGAGGGGGGGAGAGCGGAGAGAGCGCAGGGGAGCCGCCGTCGAAGCGTGTGTGTGTACGTGCGTTTTCACGTGTGTGTGCGTGCAAACGTGCGCACGCACAGGGCACGCGCACAGCACACCTGGTCCGCCCGGCCCCAAGGTGGCGTGTGCGTGCGTGCAAGCGTGTGAAAGTGTGCGTGCAAGCGTGTGTGCAAGCGTGCGTGCAAGCGCATGTGCGTGTGTGCAAACGCACGCACAGGGCACGCGCACAGCACACCTGGTCCGCCCGGCCCCGAGGTGGGCACCATCACGCCGTGCCCCATGCCGGCGCCTCCTGGCTGGCTGTGCCCCATGCCGCTGTGCCCCGTGCCGTTGTGGCCCATCTCGTTGTGGCCCATGCCGTTGGGAGCCATGCCGTTAGGCACCATGCCGTTGGGCACCATGCCATGGCCGCCAGGCACCCCCATGCCGCCGCCGCTGCTGCTGGGCACATACGGCATGCCGGCCGACGCGCCCATGGGGGCTGTGCGCAGCGCGCGTGTGTGCGTGTGTGTGTGTGAGCAGGGGCATATAGGGGGCATTGTGGGTGGTGCGTGCTGTGTGTGGGGGTCGGGTCACCGTACATGCATACATGCATGCGCTGGCCTCATGCTCAAACGCAACGCGAGCAGCAGCTGGGCGTCTCCCCCATAGCCCTCCCGCGGGGGGGGGGGCAGGGCCGTGTGTGTGTGGGGGGGGGGGGGCGCTTTGCAGGACTGTTGTGCAGGACTGCACTCAAATTGCACAACCTGCAGCACTGAAGATCGCCATCTCACGTTTGAGTAGGGTTGCCGCATCGCGTCGTTGCCCCCTCGCATGACCGGCACGCCGTTGTGCATCATCGTGGCGCCCATGCCCATGCCCATGCCATGCATCCCCATGCCGAGTGCGGAGTGGTGGTGGTGCGCCCCAGCGTTGGGGACCATGCCCCCCGCGCCGTGGATTGGCATTCCAGGCATCTGGCCGTTGTGCGCGGGAGCGGCGGCCGCAGACGAGGTGCTCTCAGGTCCTGGTCCTGGTCCAGAGCGCTTTCCATGGCGCCGTGCCACATCCGCTAGCCGTGCCTCCAGCGTCGACGAGTCCATGTACTCCTCCTGCGTGACAATGGCAGTTGTGCGTGGGCGAGCAGCGCGCGCAAACGCTCGGAGCGTTGGTTTGGTTTGCAAACAGGTTTTGCGCCTCCTCCACCTTGCTGCTCGAGCTGCCATACAGCGCCGCCTCGAGACGTGGTACAAATGTATCCAACTTGGCAATTGTACCGTGCTTCTTGGTGAAGATGGCGAAGCTGCGCGCGGAGGAGGGCAGGGCTGTGTTCAGGCATATGTTTCGCGCCTGCATTTGCGCAAACACGCCCCGCCGATGTGAGCTCACATCTGTTGCTTCAAATCCTTTCTTATCGACGTGTCATCGCCGTCGCGCTGCCACGAGGGCACAGCGGGCGCCTGCATTGCTCGAGTCACGACCAACTCGTTCGGCCACCGCGTGGCACCGCTCCCTCAGCGGACGTGCATTTCTACGCCAGGGACATTTCACGGAAACGTCTGATAATATGCCAGCAGGGGGCAGCATGCAGTGTGTAGGGCAGCATGCAATGTGTGGGAGCATGGGCAGAAGTCAACACCTACCGGGGCCAACATGATGAACATCATGTGGCATGCTGCAGGGACCAGGATGCAGGGAGGGTAAAAGGGGGGGCGGGGCTGGCGCTGGGGAGGAGGGCGGGGACGCCGGCGCCCGGTTTGTGTGTGCATGACCAGCACACCAGCGCTAGCGCACCCTGCGGCCTATCTGCGACCCCACACAGGGCCTTCACACAAGACATCCTGTTTTATATGCGCACAGAATTTCCTCGTTGTACTTGCTGCACACCAGTTTGCTGAGAGCACGGTTGGCACATTGCTATGCCGGGGAGTGTCGTGCAGTACAGGACGCCTTTTACTTGGAGCACAAATCAGCCACAACCCACGCCCGTCATGATGGGCGTTCGAGTTTTGCCCTCAAAACCTTAGGGTTGGCTACTGTCCCGTTTCGACAGGGCTTGTTTTGCCAACCTTCCCAGTTTCCACGCACCATATGGGAGGTTGGTCTGATAAGTACCCCTCCCCGGCGCAAAGTGCCCACGAAGACGAAAACTACTGTATATAGTTGCTGTGGGCGTCAAAACTACTATTTTTTACATCTACGTTGAACGACGCCCGAGATCACATTCAACAAACGTTTCTTTTCACAACCCCCGTTTTTTCCACAACACCCGTACGAAGTGCCTGTGAAGGCTCACCTCATCCCGTTATCGCACTTCCCAGCAGCTAGCATCTGACGCGTGCGTGTGGAGTTTTGCAGGTATACTTGCACCTACAGGGCGGCCCTGCATGTAGGCTGCCATCTATAACTCGTGTTGCTGGGGCCCTGATTGGAAGACTTTTTCGGACACGGCGTTTGAGCGTGCTCAAGATAGGGTCGGGTGGAGAGCCGTGGTGTACGGTCCGGCTGCCCCTCAGGCGCCGGCCCCTCCACCACGGTGGTCAAGTAGATTGGCAAGCGCCACTTGACCCCCTATCCCCTAGAAGCAGTTAGGACCTATTTTGGAGGCGTCGCACAATAGCTCTCCTTTTTGCTCTGGGACTACACGTTGGCAGGCAGCCGGCTGGTGGCTACCGCCCCTCACAAGTAATTGTTAGGGCCAGAACTGGACTTGGGTCTAGGCGGTGGTACTAGGACTAGAGGTAGTCTTTGCTGGAAAGCCGATGTAACTGTAACTGTAACTGCTGGGGCCTTGATGGGACAGCCTCTGCTGCTTACTGCTGAGCAGCACTGCTCTAACTTACAACCTGACTCGCGAGTGCCAAGCTTCTTCACCTGCCCCCGAGTGCCTATCTTGTTTCGGGCACCCCAGCCTGCCAGGCTGCCCTCTAGAGAACCGGCGTGGACAGAGCTCTATATCCCCTGTCGTTACTACTACCGCTTCTCTTACCTGCCACTACCACTACGGCTGTTCCTCCTATCTAGTACAGGGCCGCCCATCGAGGTTGCCCAGAGGCTGTCAAGAGACTGTTCATCGAGGCCACCCATCGAGGCTGTCCAAAGGCTGTCCTTTAGAGGCTGTCAATCGAGGCTGTCCAGACACTGTCCAGAGGCTGTCCATCAAGGCGTTCCAGAGGCTGTCCTTTAGAGGCTGTCCATCGAGGCTGTCCAGACACTATCCAAAGACTGTCCATCAAGGCTGTCCAGAGGCTGTCCATCGAGGCTGTCCAGACGCTGCCCAGAGGTTGTCCAAACCTGCGCACTAACACCTCGACAGCCCAGCCCCGCCCCCCGCCTAGCTCGCCGCCACCGGCCGCCGCGGCGCGGCCGCCGATCCCGCAGCGCGCGCCCCCGCCGCCCGTCCGGCCGCCGCTGCCGGCGCCGATGGGGGCGGCCGCGCCTTGGCTGCCGCCGCACCCGCCGCCGCCTTGACCGCCGAACCCGCCGCCACACCCGGCTTGGCCGCCGCACCCGACGCCTTGACCGCGGTGCCGCCCGCGGCCGCTTTGACAGCGGCGCCGCCCGCGGCCGCCGCTTGCGCCTTGGGCTTGAGTGCCCCTGACGCCTCGCACGCGATGAGATCCATGCGCTCAAACCCGTCGAGAGGTTCCGGCCGCTCGTGCCCTCCCCCTGTGGGCGGCGTGTGTGTGCGTGTGTGTGCGTGTGTGTGTGTGTGTGTGTGTGCGTGCGTGTGTGTGGGTGTGTGTGCACGCGTGTGTGTGCATGTGTGTGTGTGTGTGTGTGTACACGTGCGTGCGTGCCTAGCGCCTACACGTGTGTTGCTTTTGCACACCAGTAGTGGCGTCACACAGACTGCCGTCCATATTGCTTGCCTTCGAGGGGGGGGGGTTAAAACTACAATTAATTGATTCCAATTTATTCGTTCTTACAGCCCGGCCACCAACGGCCGCAGGCTGCGCCCCCGGTAAAAAAAACGAAAAAACGAGAAAGAATGACCACCCGATTTGTTTGTTTTTTCGATCGGGCGATCAACCCTAAAAAAACAATTATTTATTTTCGCACAGAAACCGCCACAAGCGGTTGATCGCCCAAATGAAAAAGCACTGTTGCTGTCACCTGGGGGCGGCGGCAACACGGCATCGATGCCCTTCTGCACGACCTCCTCCACCACGCGCGGCAGCAGGTCGGACAGCACTCGCCCGGCAAGGAAGAGCGCGGGTGACGTGTTGACCTCGATCAGGAACACGCGCCCCTGCAGGCAGCACAGCACAGCACAGCACAGGTCGGAGCACAGGTCGGAGCACAGGTCAGAGTGCATCACAGCGCAGCACAGCGCAGCACAGCACAGCACAGCACAGCACAGCACAGCACAGCACAGCACAGCACAGCACAGCACAGCACAGCACAGCACAGCACAGCACAGCACAGCACAGCACAGCACAGCACAGCACAGCACAGCACAGCACGGCACAGCACGGCACGGCACAGGACAGGCCCATATGCAGCACAAGGTCACCTTGGCGTCAATCATGAAGTCGAGGCCGAAGAGCTCGAAGCAGTGCGCCAGTCGCCGCGGGTTGAGCTTTGGCGCCACGAGCCCAAACAGCCGCCGCACACAGTCGACCATCTGGGCGCGCACCTGGACGAGGGTGTGCGTGCATGCGTGTGTGGGGTGCGTGTGCGTGCGTGTGCGTGTGGGTTTGTGAGGGTGTGTGTGTGTTTGTAGGTTTTATGTGTGCATATGCGGGAATGCCGACCTAGGTTTGCGTTTTTTTTATTCTACAACAAATAATGGCCTTTTTAACCGTATGCCTGTGTGCACGTGCGTGTGTGTGCGGGGTGGGGGGTGGTTGAGGGGTGGCTGGTTGCGAGGGAATCTTCTTGCTGGATCACACGTGTGTGTGTGTTTCCGGCTGGAGGACACTGTTGCCAGGCAGTTGGCGAGAGCAAGGGCAGAAAAGCTCTAGTGTGAGTTCACGGGGTTAACGTTGTACGGGTACAACGCTTTTCACCTCAATTTCGTACGCATGGTGCAGGAGCTATGGTTGGTCGATTGGGATGGGAGGCTGATTGTCGGACAGCTTATATTCCAGGCTAAAAGCTTTAGTTAGAGGGCATCCGTGTCAAGCTGCACACCCACCGCGCCGTGCACGTCCACCGCATCGCCGACCGCGGCCTGCAGCTCGTCGAGCGAGAGCTTGCAGTGGTCCTCGTGCAGCCCGTACTCCTCGGTCTTCTTCTGCACAGCGTCGTTCGTCAAGTGCGCCGCCTGTGGGGGGGAGCGAGGGGGGGGAGGGAGGGGGTCTGCGTGCACGTGGCGCTGCTGCTGCATGTGTGTGTGTGTGTGTGGGGGGGGGAGGGAGCCGAGGGAGCGAGGGAGCGAGGAGGGAGGGAGGGAGGGAGGAGGGAGGGGGGAGGGAGGGAGGGAGGAGGGAGGGAGGGAGGAGAGGAGGGAGGGAGGGAGGAGGAGGGAGGGGGAGGAGGAGGGAGGAGAGGGAGGGAGGAGGAGAGAGGGAGGGAGGAGGGAGAGGGAGGGAGGGGGAGGGGGGAGGGAGGGGAGGGAGGGAGGGAGGGAGGGAGAGAGGGAGGGAGGGAGGGGGGGGCACAGCACAGAAAGGTAGCAGTACAAGGGTCAGCCTGACGGCCGCATCGGGGCCAGCGCAGTACAGTAGAACGCGGTGCAGTACAGCACAGCGCAGTACGCACAGCGCAGCATCGCATAGTGCAGCACAGGGCAGCATCGCACAGCACAGCGCAGCACAGCACAGCACATGTTCACCTTGTTGGAGAGGTCGTCAAGCACATACGGTGTCCCGCATGTACGCACGTATGCTTCGCGGTGCTGGTGGGTGGGTGGGTGGGTGGGGCAGGGGCGTGCGCTTTGCGTGTGTGTGTGTGTGTGGGGGGGGGGTTATGTGCATGTGCGTGTGTGTGTGCGCGCATGTGTGTGTGTGTGTGTTTGGTTTTTTACAGCCCGCCGGACGCCTTTGATGGCGTATGAGACGTGTGTGTGCATGTGTGTGCGCGTGTGCGCGTGCATGTGTGAACAGCACCCCCCCCCAGCACCCCCCCCCCCCGCTCACCTCCCCCCCGCTCACCAGGAACACCTCCCCGTTTGGCGTGACCAGCACGTATGTGCACAGCCCCCCCCCCCCACCCACCACCCACCCACCCACTCTTGCCTGTGTGCGTGTGTGCGCTCCCCCCCACACACACACCCCGCTCACCAGGAACACCTCCCCGTTTGGCGTGACCAGCACGTACGCGCGCAGGTCGAACTTGCGGCCGTGCACGAGCAGCGGCTCGTCGATGTACTTTTGAACGATCGACTTGGCGCCCGGCTTGCGCGTGTTGACGTGCGACAGGACCTTGTCCACCTGATTGTTTGGGGGGGGGGAGGGAAGGGGGGGGGGGCGTGTTACACGGAACCTTAACCCGACAGAGAGACAGAGAGACAAGCCAAGGCTGAGGCTTGCGTGTGTTGACGTGCGACAGCACCTTGTCCGCCTGCGTTGGTGGGCACAGCCGGCTGGCAGTCAGCTGGTTGGTGGCTACCGCCCCTCACTGGGGATTGGAAGGAGCTCCTAGAGGCAGAGCTGGAATCGGGTCTAGGCGGTGGTACTGGGGCTGAAGATGATCTTGGATGGAAAGCCTCCGCGTGTTGACGGACGACAGCGCCTTGTCCGCCTGCGTTTTATTTTGTGTGTGTGGGGGGGAGGAATGTGTTACACGAAACCTTAACCCGACAGAGAGACAGAGAGACAAGCCAAGGCCGAGGCCCAAACAGGGGACAGGAGACAGAGAGGACGGGCGGGCAAAGCAGGCTAGTCGCAGCGGAGAGGCATCAACAGGCGGCTCGCGCCTGACCTGCTGTGGGGCTTTCCCTAAAGGACGCGCCTGCTGGTGGGGCAGCCGGCTGGCAGTCAGCCGGTTGGTGGCGACCGCCCCTGACTAGGGATTGGCAGGCACTCCTCCAGAACCATCCAGAGATCCAGAACTGGAATTGGGTCTAGGGGGTGGTACTGGGGCTGAAGATTGTTTTGGATGGAAAGCCTCCGCGTGTTCACGTGCGGCAGCACCTTGTCCGCCTGCGCTGGTGGGCACAGCCGGCTGGCAGTCAGCCGGTTGGTGGCTACCGCCCAGTGGTGCCGTTAGGGAAACCAAAAATGCCCTGTTTGCCCCCCGTAACATAGAGGGGAACATGCCGCATTGCCCCCGCAGGAGGCGTTTTTTTGTGTGCTGAAAAGTGTGGAATTCTACAATTTTCGGAGCAAAATTCCCGCGATTCGCCCCCGCCGTTTCCCCCCAAATTACCCGGTTTGCCCCCGCAGCGGGGTCTGCGGGGGCGCTAATGACACCACTGCTACCGCCCCTCCTAGTGATTGCTAGGAGCTCCTAGAGCAAGAACTGGAAATGGCTCTAGGCGGTGGTACTAGGCCAAGGCAATGCATGGGAAGCCGGTGTTACTGTTACTGTTTCTGATTTTGGTCGGGTTGGAAGGGTGGTTGGCTAGGTCGTCCAAGCTGCCATAGGTGACGGGTTTGAAACGAGGCCAAAGCCACTACAGAGGTGTCTAATGTCGAGCTAGATTAGTTTGTGGTAAAGGGTGTAGGGTGTAGTACAGTGGTGTCATTAGCGCCCCCGCAGCCCCCCCAGCCCCCGCTGCAGGGGCAAACTGGGAAATGTTGGGGGAAACTGCGGGGGGACTCGCAGGAATTTCGCTCAAAAAAGTGTGAAATTCAACGATTTTCACACCTTTCCTGCTGGGGTAAATTGGCATGCTCCCTCCTTACTTGCGGAGTCAAACAGGACATTCTTGGTTTCCTTAACAACAACACTGGTGTAGTAGGATGTTGAGTGTTGCGTGTGGGGTGTTTCACACACACATACACACACACACACACACACACACACACACACACACTCATACACACACACATACAGAAACACACATCCACATACACGCACGCAAGTAACAAGTAACACGGGGTTTCCAGCTAAGCAGGCTACTCTTCTACTAGAGACACCCGCCGATACTCCAGCACACTTAAGTACTAGAGTACCGCCGGCTCCCGGCCGATAGACTACCGCTCCCGCCGGCTAGACTACCCCAAACAGCGGTCTCTGAGAGACATGTCTGGCAAGGAGCATATAGGAGAGGACCTTCCTCAAGGTCACAGTAGTGGCCTTGTGGCCAGTCAAGCCGGCAGAGCCGACTGGCGCTGACTGGAACGGTCCCCGCCTGGCAGTGCATGGCTGTCCAGCTCTCGTTTGCATGGGGCTCAGCCGGCGCCCCATGCCTCATGCATGGCCAGGTCCCACCCTCCAGGAGTGCATGGACGACAGAGTTGTCATGGAGGCTGCCTGAAGACCTTCCAACGCCAGTCACCGGCAGACGAGCGACCCCGAGGATGAGCGCGGTGACGAACGCTGCGATTGGTGTAGCGGACACGCACGCACAAACACACAAAAGTGTGGAAGTGTGGGACGCCCCACACCTTGTTGAACACCTCGATGCCGTTGCCCCGGTTCGCATTCGTAGGCTTCACGATCCACGTCATGCCGCTGCGTGCCTTTGTGTGCCGCTCGTACGCCCGCTTGAAAGACGCCTGGTCCTTGGGCGACCCCTGGCTGAGCACGTGTGTTTCTGGGATCCATGACGGCGCGTCCGCCTGCGTGTGATCGATTGTACTGTCCGTCAGACGCCTTTGATGGCGCATTACACCTGGCCTGCGCCGGCCCGCCCTCAACGTACACACCTGCTGCGCCAGAAGCGCCAGGTTGGCTGCGAGTCCTGACTTCGTCACAACCTCTTTGTGATTGTCTATCCGGTTCACCACCTGCTGGTCCGCATCACCTACGTGTGCCATGCGACGTGTGCGCGCGTGTTGTGTGTGTGTGTGTGTGTGTGTGTGTGTGTGCGCGCGTGTGTGTGTGTGTGTGCGTGTGTGTGTGAGTGTGTGTGTGTGTGTGTGTGTGTGTGTGTGTGTTATGTGTGTTTGCACGAGTGCTCGCACCGGCTGAGGCTGCTGCAGGGAAGTGGGAGGGGTGGCTGCCGCATGCCGCATGGGCATGCATGGCAACTCTGACTTGCTCCCCACCAACTTGCAAGGCCAGCACTTGGCATGTATGCCATCCATGCATGCAAGAAGCACTCACGTCCTGAGAACTTCGCCCACTCCATCTTCTGTCCGTTGCCACCAAACCACAGATTCCAATTGCCTCCTTCCTCCGCGGGCATCCACCACGCCCTCCGCTCCATCGCCTCGCGCATGAGCTTACTCTCGTTGCCCTCGAGCACGAGATAGCGATAGTGTGCATCCTGTTGCGCAACACACGCTTAGTTAAAATCGCATGGCTTGAGTTTGGCGCGCACACCCTCTGATGGTCGCTCACCCCTCTGGTTGCCATAGACAGCCCGCGTGACCGCGAAGGAGTTGGGCTGGCGATGTGTGCTGCTCAATATGTGACTTCAAGCCATCGCCATCGAAGGGGCATCTATTGCGATCGAATCTGCAATTACTTTAGGATAGTAGTAAAATGCGTAAATGCGCCGTGGGCATATCATGGAGCCAAACGGCTGCGAGAAATGGTAGAGTCCACACTTCCCAGATCTGGAGGAAGCTGCCGTTGGATAAAATCCAGATGATGATGATGAGAGTTTTACAATCCACTTCTGGCGGTCACACGTACGGTTCCAAAGCTCCAGTGGGACTTAGAGAAACAAGGCTCAAGGCCCACAAAAGGTCAAGCTACAAGTAGCCCACGGTAACGCCATCCACACTTGGTGGCGGGCGCCAAGCAAGCAGCACCACTGTGCAGGCTGCACACCCAGCCCCTCAAATGATCAGAGGGCGGACCCAAGGTATAAAACCATGAAGGGACCAAACAGCCCTCCCCCAGACCACCGGAAGCGGGGCTAGTAGCACACCCAGACTGTGTGGCCTGAGGCCGCAGCCGTGCCTCGACCCAGACCCCTCACCATTTCCCGATGCCCGATGCACCAGGGGGGGGGTACCCGAGGCGGGGCAGGTGGGAGGGGCAATGTCGCAGTGCCAACCCTCCATTGCAAACAGGAATGCTGCCCCCCAGCGGAGGGCAGGGGGCCACAATGAGTTGGGCGGCATATTTGCAGCGCTGTCTGCCTTGAGGTCCAGGGCCACAGGTTCAGGGCAACATGATGTAGTCGCGACGTTGACACACGGTCCATCTCTGTCCCCCGGCACGTGTGACCTCGCGGCGTGATTACAATGCGCTATGCGTGGCATAACAGGGCACAAGTAGGATGTATTAGGGGGCGGGACCGTGGTCCAGTAAGTACCGGGGCGTGAAGCGTCGACAGTTTGTGTTTAGTTCTTCGTTGCAGGCGCGGGCGACGTCAGCTTGGGGACGCCGGTGGGCGAGCCGCTTGTGATCATGTTCATGTACTGGTTCTCAGCCTCCTCGCTGTGGTACACGCACGCGACCTCGGGCGAGTTCTTGAGGTCGCCCGTGAACGCAAACGTGTTCATGCGCTGCTTGCACGCCTCGACCTCCTTCGCCTCAACCAGGCCCTCGCGCTCCAGCAGCCCCACGTTGGCTCGCCGCAGCACGCACCCGCTCTTGATCACCGGCTGCGTCACATACACATTGAACGGGTTGTAGGTGACGTAGAGCTTCATGTCAAACACGGACGACGAGTAGCCGTACGCCATGCACACGTCGGCGTTGGGCGACCCCCGGTCAATGAGCTGTGTCGACGACAGGTTCTGCGGGCTCAGCACCACCTCTGAGTCGTAGTAAACCTGGGCACGCACGCACGCGCGCGGTGCATGTGCAGCGTGTGCATGCAGTGTCAGCTTGCGGGGTGGATGGGTGTGTGTGTGGGGGGGGGGGGGCGGGGCATACACGTGGCGCACGCGCATGCAGGGTGTGAGTGTGTGTGTGTGTGGGGGGGGGGGCGGGGGGGTGCCATGCAGCACAGGCGCCATGTGCAGCCCATGCAGCCATGCGGCCATGCGCCCATGCTTGTTTGCATGTATGCTCCTCACCCCGACTCCCAGGCCGCACACGAACGCTCCCGCGATGAGCGCCTTGGCGTAGTTGGAGAGGAAGTCCTTGATCGGGTCCTTTTTGTTCCCACCACCAGGCGGCCCTGGCGGGCCGCCCTGCCCTCCCGTCTGCGTCTGTGGTGGAATGGGATCTACGACCCAGTTGGGGTCGTAGACGGGTGGCTGGTAGCCTGGCTGATAGGCGCGGTCGGGGCGGGGTGGTGTCTGGCCTGGCCCACGTCCAGACGGCGTGGGCCTGTTAGGCTGCTGCTGCTGCTGCGCACGCACCACCACGCTGACGCATCGGGACGACGTGCTGGGTAGGGCGCAGCAGGTGCCACTGCCGCGGGGGGAGCATTCGGCGTGCATGGATACCAGAGAGCATGAGGTTGAGGCGCGCGCGCCGACGCGACTGGTGTGTCCCGCAGACGAGCAGGGAGCCAGGGAAGCGAGCATGGCTACAACAACACAACTACAATACCAGTGTGCGTGTGTCGTGTGTGTGTGTGTGTGTGTGTGCAGGTGTGGGCCCGTGTGTGTGTGTCGTCAGTCAGCAGCCTCCCCGTGGGTGGGCGCAGGAGGGCGGTGCAGCACACCCGTCCCTGTATCCGCCAGGCGCATCTGTCCGTCCATCCGCCCGTCACCGCCAGACGAGCGGCATCGTGAAGCCCGCGCGCAGCGACGCGATGTACTGCAGCAGCGCTGTGCGCCCGAGGCCGGTCGCGCAGCTGGTGGGCACGTACGGCGTGTCGACGCCCCCGTTGAGTCCGGCCAGCGTCTTGACGAAGTGCGTCATGTTGGCGAGGGGGTGGGTGCCGGCCGCGGGCACGTCGTCGAGCTTGGTGAAGACCAGGCTCCAGGGGAGCGAGTTGTCGCTGAGCCTGGCATGGGGATGGATCGCAGGGTGGGCGCACGCAAGGGCCCACACGCAGCGTGGTAAGTGGCGGTCAGGAAGGCAGGCAGGCAGGCAGGCAGGCAGGCAGGCGCAACAGGGGGGGGCACGTCCAGAGGGGGCCATGTCTCCAGACACCTTGACACGGGCACCCCCACCAGCGCCCAAAACGCACCACAGCGCGGCGGAGACGTCGTCGTCGTCCAGCGGGCTGCTGGCGTCAACCAGCAGGAAGATGTGCGCGAGCGACGCGCGCTGGAGGAAGTACTCCTTGGTCAGCGCGTGCCACCCCGCGCGGTCCGTCTTGGAGACGCGCGCGTAGCCGTAGCCCGGGCAGTCGACGAACAGCCACCTCGTGTTGATGAGGAAGTGGTTGAGGGTGCGCGTCTTGCCTGCGTGGAGTTGCATCAGGCGTGGCGGTGGCGGCGGTGGGTGGGGTGGAGGGGCGTGGGAGCCGGGCGCAGGTCTGCGTGCGCCCGCGCCGCTTCGCCGACGAGGCAGCCCTGTCGCACCTACTAGGAGTAGGGCACGCGCACGCAGCATGGTGGCTGTGGGAAGCTCTTGCATGCTCAATATTCATCATTTACCACATTGATAAGTTACCCCCCCTCCTCCTAGGTTTGCACGCCAGCGGTGTCGACCTGGGGGCTCAAGGCGGAGGAAGACACCACCTCGGGTGCCCAGTCCACCTCCTCGGGTGGCCAAGGTCTGGTGATGGATATTACAGTCTGTGTGACACCAGTAATGATGCATGAGACCTGTGTCGGCGCTAGCGCCCGACACCTTGACTCAGTTTCAGGCTGAAACTGGTCGGCCCCTTCTCCTCTCCTGCGTGCCCCCACCTGGGGTCTTGGACACCTTGGCCAGCTTTGGGTCGCGTGTTAACAGGTTGACGATACTCGACTTGCCGACGTTTGATTTCCCTATAAACGCAAACTCGGGGCCGGCCTGTGCGCGCACACAGTGGAGAGCGTGTCCGCGCGTGCATGCAAGACTGTGGAGAGAGGGAGAGAGCTGTGTGTGTGTGTGTGTGTGTGTGTGTGTGCGCGCGTGTGTGCGTGTGTGTGGCGCCATGCGGGCGTGGATGGCTGCCCCCCCTTGCCCACGATCCTCCTGCGGCATCTGACGCTGGCAACTAGTGCCACTGCTCACCCACCATGTGCGGCAGGTGCGTGTACATCGACGATGACTTGACAAACACTGCGCTCCTGACTTCTGCGTCCACTGGGTGCGGCAGGTTGGGTGGCAGCCGTGGCGCCAGTGCATCACGCCAGTCGGTGCTACCAGTGCTGAAGGCTGCAGCTGCATGCGCTAGTGAGTGGGGTGAGCAGCCAGCTGCTGCATGGGAGGCTGCCCGTGAGCATGCGCATGCGCTCGCACTAGCAGCAGAAATGCCTGCTGTAGGGGCACAGGCTGACACCAGGGCGCATGCAACACGCAGCATGGGTCCAAGACTCAAACAGAAGTAGTGTTGGCTTAAGCAAGTAAAACTCTCATCATCAAGTACTAAACTGCAGGCAGTGTTTGTGCCTTGAGTAAAAGTGTGGGATGGTTCTACACTGGTTTTACACCCGCTCTTGCTCGCGCTGTTCGCTAAACTATCAAGGGATGCGGAGCAGCCTGGCTGCCATGGCGCAAGCGGTTGGTCCCATCAGCTCCTCAATCACCAGGTGGGGCTCGCTTCAGGGCCACAACTTCAGGTGGCATGGGCCAAACGCCAAACACGCCACGCACCACACCCTCACGACCTGAATGCTGCATGAACACATCCACGACCACCTTCTCACCATGCTGCGAGATGTGGTCACCATGCATGCCCCATGTGCGCGCATGCGCCATGTGCATGTGCATGCAGCACACTGTGCCTCTGCACAAGTGTCAGCTGAGTTGCATCGCAGTGGCTCTATTATCGCGAGCATGCTATGACTTCACTGCCCCCACTGCAGCAAGCTGACGGCGGCGCTGACTCCCTCAGCGCTGAGGATAGTGAACCAGTCACACCAGCACGCTCAGCACTACGCGAAGGACGGATCCGCTGCATGCGATGCTGGGGAGACACATTTCAAGCTGGAGGTGGTGAGCAGCAAGTTTGGTGAGTGGGATGAATTGTTTGTGCTTCCAGAGTTTCAGTTCCTCACGCGCACTGCTGGGTCTTGTGATGTTCGGGGTCTTGCGTGCCTAGTTGCAAACACAACCAACACAGCCTCAAGCATTTGCATCGTGCCCCACCTTGTTGCACTTTCATGCGCAGAGGGCCTGCCTCTCATCAAGCGCCACCAGCTCATCTACTCGCTGCTGGATGAGGAGATCAAAGCAGGGGTGAGCACACAAAGACTCCCCCCCACACATACGCTTGCTGCATGTCTGTAGGGTCTGCAGGATTGTCCACCTTAACTTCGGCCTAGTGCACGCGTGGGCACCCGCACAACCACGAGCAGTGACCCAACCCTGCCGGCGTTTGCAGGTACACGCGCTCACCATGAGCACGAAGACGCCTGCCGAGGTCGATAAGCAAGCCAAGTAGATCGAGACGAGGTCGGCACAGCACGTGTCGAGCGGTGGTGAGTGCTCAAGAGTTCTGCGTGCCCCCCCCCCCCCCCACACACAGCTCTCCTCCCGCATTTCCCGAACCGGCATCTGCTGAAAGCATTCACGCTTCGCTCTGCCCTGCTGGGCTGCCCCCGCCTTATGACTCGCCCGCCTCCCATCCCTCCCCCCCCTCTCTCCCCAGCTCTCCCACCTCCGGAAACGTCCTCCCGCCGCCATCGCGCGCGCTGCCGCTAGCATCTGCCACCAGACCGGGACGGCGGCGACGGGGGCCCTTGCGCGTCGGGAGCCCTTGCGCGTCGGGAGCAGCCCAGCAGCGGCAGCGGCGGGGCGGCGGGCAACAGCTGATTGTAACAATATCGATCGCCGCGATCGCTGCCGATCACTGCAATCGCCAATTGTAGCGCCATTAGGGTACCGACCTCGGGCAATTGAATCCAGCATTTAAAGCGTCCGGTCTTACCGACCACATCACCACACGAAACCACTACCAGCACTGCCGCCCCCCGTGGCACCGGCCCACCTAGCCCGTCAAGTTAAGCCTTTTGCGAGGGCAGGCCAGAGGAGTGATAAGAATTCGTTCGCTGTCGCTCAAACTCTTTGCACGACTCCCCCCGCGCTCGCCCCTTCGCACGCACACGTCACAAGCTCGTCTGTGCGCTCGTCACAGCGCAGCACGCGCGGCCGCTCCCACTGCACACACGTGAGCGCCGTCGCTCACTGCACGCATGATAGCGCCGCCGCTGCCACCGCTCACTTCTTCTCCGGGGGCGGCGCGGAGCCGGTGGTTGGCAGGCCAACTGAGACCTTGTACGCGTCGTAGATGCCCCACTGCAGGCCGGTGAGCGTGCCGACCATGATGATGCGCAGGCCGAGGCCGCGCGTCGCGAGCTGGTACATGCCCATGTCGTTGATGACCGACGACACGGTCGCGCTCTTGTTTGCGTTGAGCTTGGACACGAGGTTGTCGGCGGGATGGGACACGGCCGCGCAGAACACGCCGGCGATGTACCCCGCGAGGAACGACACACCGAGCTGCTCCGTCTTGGAGCACTCGGACTTGGGCTTGGGGATGACGTGCTTGTAGAGCGCGACGACGGTGTTCTCGAACGCGCCAAACTTCATCATCGTGTACGGGATCTGGCGTCCCCACAGCGGGGCGATGCCCCTGTAGAGGCCGCCGACGCCGTTCTCGGCGATGAACTTGGGGAACCCGTCCATGAGGCCCTTTCCCCAGCCGGGCACGGTCTGCACCTTAACCTTGACCGCCTCAAATGGGCACAGCGCGAGGTCGGCGAAGACCTCGGCAGACGCCGACGCGCCTAGGTAGATGATGGTCTGGTACTTCTTGAACGTCTCCTCGCCGGCGGCGTCGGCGTACAGCTTCTTGACTGCGTGCGTGCATGCGCGTGTGTGGTGCGACACAGTCAGGGACGCGAGCCATGCGATACCGTGGCGAGCGTGCATGTGCGGATGCGGTGCGTGCCCGGGCACACAATGGGCACGCGGCATGTCGGGCGTGAGCGCGCACACGCTGCCGGCTCGGCATGCACTCACAGTACTCGTACAGGCCGAACTTGAAGGCACCCTGGGCGGAGTAGCCGATGAGCGTGGGCATCCAGCCCTTGAACAGGCCGGCCGTGCCCTGCTCACGGATGACCGTGGCAAAGCCGGTGCCGATGTTCTTGTACTTTGCAGGGTCAATCTGCAGGTTGCACTTGACCACGTCCAGGGGGGTGACCGCCATGTGGGTCAGGCCGCACGCGATGATGCTGCGGGGGAGGGGTGGCGCGGCAGAGTGGGTGGGAGTGGGTGGGAGTGTAAGGGTCATGGGTCAGCGCGCGCATGGATGGTTTGCATGCGCGCGTGAGAGGAGTGCGTACACGTTGGCATGCTGGCACCTCTGCCACCAAGCCCAATTCCGCGTAGGTTAGCATGCCCGATGCCGCATGCCACGCATGCCCCTCCTGCCTCATGCCGCATGCCCGATGCCCCATGCCGCAAACCTTCTCCCTTCATGCATGTGATTTGATTTGCTCCTGAGTGGAGCCGAGCACGCAACCCTCCCGCCCCCCGTAACATGGGTGCACGCGCGTGTCGGGTGCTTGCTGGCATGGCGCATGCGCATGCTGGGGGGTGCTTGGATGGTGGGAGCCATGCCATGGGACAGGGGGAAGGACCCCGGAACTGATTTTGACCCTCGGCAGGGGCAGATGGCCCGGTTTCGTCGTGCTTCTACTAGGGATGTGGCAGACACGGCGGGCATTGGTGCGCAGGGCCAGCGGCGCGGCGTCATCAAACGCACGCCGTCGAATAATGGGGTGCTGATCTGCTCCCGCGCCACTCACCCGCCCACCGCGCACGACTGGTAGTACTCCGCAGAGTACATCTTGATGGCCTCCTTGGGCGCGTGCGCCACGATGGCCGAGGCGGGCAATGCCGGGGTGGCGGGGCCAGCCATCGTGCTCAGCGCGAACGAGGTGGCGGTGGGAGCCTGGAGGCCGAACAGCGACAGGAGAGGCGACATGGTGGTGGCACAACGAGCTCGAAAGGGAGGGGGATGAATGCGCTATGAATTTGGTGTGAAACAAATCTGCACTTTTGAGGACTACTGCTGCTAGGACTGCTGCTGCGGTTGTGCGCATGACGATGGCCATGACACACTACTACTAGTGCTGATGGCGGGGACCCTACGCCGCCTGTTTGGGGTGGTGGAGCAGCATGTGCATGGCGTGCTGACTGCAGGCGGCGGCACAGGTGCCAGCAGCCTGTGCGGTGCGGGGCTGCTGCCCCAGGCTTGGAGGGCGGCTGAGTGCACCAGCAGCGCATGGCCGTGGGGTGCACGCGGCATGGCGGGCTTCAGCCGGCCAGACGAGGTGGACCTGCCCCAGGTGGGCGAGCGAGCAGCGCGCGCGTGTGTGTGCACACACACGCGCGCATGCATGCGAGACGGACGACAGTTGCCCCCACACCCGTACACGCACCCGCACGCGTGTACCCACACACGCTACCCCTCACGACCACACCGCACCACGCTTGTCACGGCGTGGTGTGTCCACTCAACAAATTAGGTCGCCATCACGGTGGCGGCCCTACGCGCAGCGTGCGTGCGTGCAGCCGCCCCGGCCCCCGCCTTTTCGTTTCCTCCAACGGCACCCTCCCCCAAACAACACGCAACACACCACGTCGCCGTTATCGGTCGCCCAAACGTTGCCCAAACGTCGGCAAGCCTGCGCTCTTCGACCGCCCCACCC
>VFSX01000260.1:157500-182500 GCA_016618255.1 Chlamydomonas sp. UWO 241
CCTGCCCTCCAGGTCGCCCCCTACTAGTTCTCACTGGACAAACCTTTCTATCAGCTTTCCAATGCATTTTTAATGGTTGCGACCCGAGCACAGGAGCGTGAGTTATGGCCGTTTTTGTGTTTCAAGTAAAAGGCGTATAGTGCTGCGGCGTCCCGATTTTCGCACGCGTACGGCCAGCGTACGTACGTATTTCCGAAAAATACGTACGTACGTACGCTCCAGACCCGAAATACGTACGTACCGTGCAACCCTGACACAAACACACAGTGCACACACAAACACAGTGCACACACAAACACACAGTGCACACACAAACACACACACGCACACACACACACACACACACGCACACACTCACACAGGGTCGCACCGCGGTGATCACGGCGCGCGTGCTGGCGCGGTCGCAAGTCACGCTGCTGGTGGTGGATGCTAAGGTGTGCGTCACACGCGCGCGCGCACACACACACACACACACACGCACACATGATATCCGTGCACACACGCACATACGCACACGCGCACACATGCATGCACGCACGCATACATTGTAAACGTGCACACTTGCACATGCGCACACGCAAACACATGCTCGCACACATGCACACAAGCACGCACGCACACACACACACCCATGGGGGGGCACGCACACGCGTGTCTGCACATGTGCACTGGAAGATGTGCAGCACGCCGGCGACGTGCATCTGCACAGGGAAGGGGGGGGGGAGGAGCGAACGTGCACACGTGTGAGCTCCCGTGCGCGTTCCTGCTTCTGTTTGCACCCACCCCACTTCACACTCCACACCCCAAACACGCACGCAGGAGGGCTTAAACGCACAAAGATACGCACGCACACACCAGTGGTCCTTAGGAAGGATTTAGCAATTAAATTTTATTCCGCTTTTTCCCGGCTTTTTCCCGGCACAATCATTTTTTCCCGTTTTTCCCGGCACAATTTTTTTTCCCCGAGTGGAAAAGCAGAAAAGCGGAATAGCCTACAAGCAATTAATAATAATAAAAAATCAGCTCAATTTCCGCTCCGAGCGGTATACTGCCATAGCAAGGATCACTGGCACACACAAACGCCATCAGAGGCGTCCAACGGACTGTAACGTCGACCTTCAATGCACACATGCGCACCCGGGGGGGGGCGTGAACGCCAGCGATGAGGAGCTTGCATGCACACACACACACACACATACACACACACACACGCATTCACTCGCCCACCCACCCCACCCGCACGCACGCACGCACGCATGCACATCCATCCCCCCCACACCCGCACAAACACCACACACACGCACGCAGGGGGGCGTGAATGCAAGTTATGAGGAGCTTGCACACACACACACACACACACACACACACACACACACACACACATTCCCTCACCCATCCACCCGCACGCACGCACGCACACACACGCATGCACACCCATCCCTTCCCCCCTCACACACACATGCACGCTGGGGGGGCGTGCATGCAAGCGATGAGGAGCTTGCACACACACACACACACACACACATTCCCTCACCCACCCACCCACCCGCCCGCCCGCACGCACGCACGCACGCATGCACACCCGTCCCCCACACAAACACCCACACACACACACCCCACACACATGCACGCAGGGGGGCGTGAATGCAAGCGATGAGGAGCTCGCACAATGGCTGCGCAGGGTCATGCCGCCCGGCCGTGTGATTGTGGTCGCAAACAAGGTGTTTGTGTGTGTGTGTGTGTGTGTGCGTGTGCGCGTGTGTGTGTGTGTGTGTGTGTGTGTGTGTGTGTGTGTGTGTGTGTGTGTGCGCGCGTGCGTGGCTGCTGCGTAGGGTCGTGCCGCCCGGCCGCGTGATTGTGGTCGCAAACAAGGTGTGGGTGTGTGGGTGTGTGTCTGTGTGTGTGTGTTTGTGTGTGCGTATGTGCATGGCTGCTGCGTAGGGTGGTGCCGCCCGGCCGCAAACAAGGTGTGTGTGTGTGTGTGTGTGTGTGCAGCAGCTGGCTGCTGCGTGATGGTCGTCGCAAACAAGGTCTGTGTGTACACACGCACGCACGCTCACCTCGCATCTGTGATTCTCAACACGCTTGCAAACGCAACGTCAATGGAACCCATCCCCCCCCCAACCGCAACAGGCCGAGAGCCGGCGCGCGCGTGAGGGCACGTCGCTGACACTGCACGACTGCTACCGACTCGTTTTCGACACTCCACCAACCACCCACCCACCCACTCAACAAACCACCACCCCTCGCAACAGGCCGAGAACCAGCGCGCGCGCGAGGGCATGTCGCTGACCGTGCACGACTGCTACCGGCTCGGGTTCGGCGAGCCCGTGGCTCTGTCTGCTGCAACCGGAGAGGTGAGGTGCAGACTTTGGGAGGGTTTGGGGTTCACCTAGAAACCTAGGGTTTGGGGTCCAATGTTTCTAAATGATGATGAGAGTTTTACAATCCACTGCCGGCGGTCACACGCTCGCTTCCAAAGCTCCAGCGGGACTTAAGAGAGCAGGCACGAGGCCCACCCAAAAGGTCAAGCTACTAAAACACAACTGACTCGATTGGAGGTTGCCCACTCTAACTGCCTTCGTCGCATTCTGGGTGTGCGCCTGGTCGACCGGCACAGATTAACTTATATTCGGCAGGCGTGCGACACTGAGCCAATTGAGAGCCTTGTGGCAAAGCGATCAATGCAGTGGCTAGGCCATGTGATGCGCATGCCGGCTTCTCGTCTTCCTCGTACGACTTTTGACTGCACAATGGATGTGGCTCGGCAGCAAGGCCGGCCTCCAGCCTCCTCCCGACACTATTTTCTTAAGCTACTGATTCAGCAGCTAGGCGAAACTAGTGGCACTCGTTCTGATTGGAAGACTTTTTCGGACACGGCGTTTGAGCGTGCTCAGGATAGGGTCGGGTGGAGAGCCGTGGTGTACGGTCCGGCTGCCCCTCAGGCGCCGGCCCCTCCACCACGGCGGTCAAGTAGATTGGCAAGCGCCACTTGACCCCCTATCCCCTAGAAGCAGTTAGGACCTATTTTGGAGGCGTCGCACAATAGCTCTCCTTTTTGCTCTGGGACTACACGTTGGCAGGCAGCCGGCTGGTGGCTACCGCCCCTCACAAGTAATTGTTAGGGCCAGAACTGGACTTGGGTCTAGGCGGTGGTACTAGGACTAGAGGTAGTCTTTGCTGGAAAGCCGATGTAACTGTAACTGTAACAAAAGTAGCCCACGGTAGCGCCAACCACGTAGTGGCGGGCGCCAAGCAAGCAGCACCACAGTGCAGGCTCCATACCCAAAAATCTTAAGGTGGACTCAAAAAACAAAACATCAACGCCTGAACCCCGACCTCTAAACCCACTCTGAAAAAAAAAACTCTGAACTCGGCTGGACTTTGTTTGACCGCAGGGCATGGCGGACCTGTACACAGCGCTGCAGCCGCGCGTGGACGCCGCGGTGGCGGCGGCGTCGGCGACGGTCGACGCGGCGCGGGGCGGCCGGCGCGCCGCCGGCGGGGCGGCCGAGGCCGAGGCCGCGGGCGAGGGCGGCGCGCAGCAGCAGCAGCAGCGGCCGCCGCGGCAGCGGCAGTGGGGGAAGGGCGACGAGGATGGGTGGGAGCGCGGCGGGGGGCGCGAGCGCAGGGGGCGCGCGCGGGGCGGCGCGCGCGTGGGCGCGGGGGCGGTTGACGGGCGCGGCGGGGAGCTGCTCGGCGGCGGCGGCGGGGATTCGGGGGCCGCTGACCCTGGCTCGGATGCGGACACGGGCGCGTTAGCAGACGGCGACACAGCCGACAACGGCGAAGATGAGGACGAGGGCGAGGGCGAGGACGAGGGGGGCTGGGACGAGGGGGACGAGGATGGAAAGGTGGACGAGGGAGAGGGGGAGGAGGGCGGCGGCGCGGAGGGACAGGACGGGGATGGCATGCTCGGCGGCGGGCTGGCCCCGATCCGGCTCGCGATCCTGGGGCAACCAAACGTCGGTGAGTCGAGACGTTCATGATGATGGGTGTTACAGTCAGGACGCTAGAACCATAACCCTAAGCCCTCAAATCGAAACCCTCGACCCTGAACCCTAGCACTAGGCATGGCCCCGATCCGGCTCGCGATCCAAGGGCAGACCAACGTCGGTGAGCCAAGATGCTAGCACCTTGAACCCTTAACCCAAGTATACCTTGAACCCTAAACCCATCAACCCTACTTGAAGGTTGTGACCTTGACACCTTGACCCTAACAGCCCTTGGTCTAGGCATGGCCCCGATTCGGCTTGCGATCCTGGGGCAACCAAATGTCGGTGAGTCAAGGCGCTGATGGGCGCTCGTGAAACACAAACACACACACACACACATATGCCCTCCGCACGCAAGGCAAGTCCACCCTCCCACCCTCCCACACACAGGCCAGTCCACCCTCATGAACGCTCTCGTCGGAGAGCAGCGCCCGCTCGCTTCCACTCCCCTACGCCCACATACTCACGCACAAACACGCATGCACACACACAACCAACCAACCAACCAAGCGTTGCATGAGGCCGTCCGCATGCACCGGCAATGCCTGTACTGTAACAGTAACACGGGGTTTCCAGCTAAGCAGGCACTCTTCTACTAGAGACACCCGCTGATACTCCAGCACACTTAAGTACTAGAGTACCGCCGGCTCCCGGCCGATGGCCTACGACTCCCGCCGGCTAGACTACCCCAAACAGCCCCCCTGTACTACTAACAGCAATACAGTAACAGTAACAGTAACACGGGGTTTCCAGCTAAGCAGGCTACTCTTCTACTAGAGACACCCACCCATACTCCAGCACACTTAAGTACTAGAGTACCGCCGGCTCCCGGTCGATAGACTACCGCTCCCGCTGGCTAGACTACCCCAAACAGCGGTCTCTGAGAGACATGTCTGGCAAGGAGCATATAGGAGAGGACCTCCTCAAGGTCACAGTAGTGGCCTTGTGGCCAGTCAAGCCGGCAGAGCCGACGGGCGCTGACTGGAACGGTCCCCGCCTGGCAGTGCATGGCTGTCCAGCTCTCGTTTGCAGGGGGCTCAGCCGGCGCCCCATGCCTCATGCATGGCCAGGTCCCACCCTCCAGGGTGCATGGACGACAGAGTTGTCATGGAGGCTGCCTGAAGACCTTCCAACGCCAGTCACCGGCAGACGAGCGACCGCGAGGATGAGCGCGGTGACGAACGCTGCGATTGGTCAAGCGGATTTACTCTGTGTTGCCTCGGCGGTCGCCACCGCTGAAGCCGTGATGGTAGCCCGCCTCCACGGGCAGCATCTTGACCAATGTCCAGCATGCATTGACGGGCGCCAGCTCCTCCGCTCGTCGATCAACTCGTCGAGATCGATGCCGCATGGCGTCCTGCATGGGGGGAGGATAAGGGCCGTCTCCAGCACGGGCCGCGGCAGCGCCGCGGCTACTCGCCAAGCCATGGCAGCGCCGGGCAAGCCGCTCCTGAAGTGTTCCACCGAGGGGCAGTCTAGCAGGAGCCGGGCCAGTCGTATTTTACCCCGCTCGTCAGCGGCACGGAGATCCTCGTCACCAGCAGCGCCGCATTGCTGGGTCCAGGGCTCGGCGACGAGAACGCGCCTCCGTTCATCGAGCCCCAACAGCAATACACCCCGGCAATTGTTACGAAGTCTGACCCGTGCACTGGGATGTCTTTCGAATAGCAGGTGACCGACCAGCGCCTGAATCGAGTGGATAGTATCCTTGGTTTGGGGGGGTCTGGGGGGGGCTGCCACTCTGGCCAACCAACTTCAACTTGGGTTGCCACTCTGGCCAACCAACTTCAACTTCAATCGCAGCGTATCATCTCCCCATGGGCCGATTAATTCCATGGGCGATAATCGGGGTTGTCCGTCGCGCAATGTATACGTCGCCGCAACTAATAGATCCGTTCGGCCGCGGCCTACTAGACTGAGTTTTCGTTGGGCAGGCCATGAGGACGTCGGATCAGCTCCTTGGACCGATGAACTCGATGGGCGACAGACGAAGGCAGGTGAGCCTGGGATAGGGGCTCGGTAGACGGGAAAGGGGGGGTTGGAAGGGGCGTGGGAGGGGTCAGATGAGGCATCGGGGGGGTCAGGTGAGGCATCAGGGGTATCGGAGGAGACGTGGGAAGGATCAGGGGAGGCGTGGGAGGGATCAGGGGGGGCGTGGGGGATCAAAGGAGGCGTGGGAGGGATCGGAGGAGGCGTGGGAGGCGAGGGGCGAGAGGGAGGGGGGTTGGGAGGGGTCGGAGGAGGCGTGGGAGGCTAGGGGGGAGTGCGCGTGCGCGTGTGCGCTCACGGATGGGGGGGGTGGGGTGAGGAGGGATTGCCAGCCTGGATTGCCAGCATGGGGTCAGCGTGCGCGGGGGGGCTGGGGAGGTGCATGGGGCGGGGGTGCATGGGCCTGCATGGCGCGCACATGGGACGGCGAGCTCCATGTGGGGATGAAAGCGTGGGTGGGTGGTCGACTGTGGGTGGGTGACGGTGGTGAAGAGTTGGACTGTGTAGTTTGGAGCGTGTCAGGGGGAGTGAAGGGTGCTGAAGGGGATCATGGCAATGTGAGGTTCTCTGTGGTGCATGGTGTCGTGGCGCCGCAGTGGGTCGCGGCCAAGAATCTGCTCGGCGTCAGGCGGTGGCGGGGCGGTCCATGATGCGGTCGACAGTCTGCCGAGGAGCTGTTCGGCGCTGGCGAGGGCATGGGACTGGCTCTGCGACAGGATAAGGATTGGGACTGTGGAAGAGGTTGCTCGGCTCGCTGAGGCTGCCCCTTCGGGCGATGACGATGGTGGATAGTCCAGGGTGGGCCGCAGTACATAGGCGGCAGTCGACGAGGGGGGGCGGGGCGATGAGGGGGGATGGGCGACGGCGACTCACATGGGCCGACCGCCGCGACTCGCGCTCGCGCCCAGAGGGGGTGGGCCGCCCAGAGGGGGTGCACACACACACACACACACACACACACACACACACACACACAAACACATACACAATCACAAACATGCACACACACACACACAAACACCACACCACACCACACACGCCCCCCCCCCAACACACACACAGGCAAGTCAACCCTCATGAACGCTCTCGTCGGAGAGCAGCGCTCGCTCGCCGGGTCCGAGCCGGGGCTCACGCGCGACGCGGTGCGCGCGCGCGTGACTGTGGCGGCGCGCGCGGGGCGGCCGCCACTCTCGATGGAGCTCGTCGACACCGCGGGGTGGGTTGTGGGGGGGGGGTAGGGGTTGAGGTGGAAGGGCTTGGGTTTTAGGGTTTATAAGATTTCAGGGGTTTCCAACCGCGCTTCGGCTGCGCGCGCGCGTGGCGGTGGCGGCGCGCGCGTGACGGGGGCGGACGCCGCTCTCGATGGAGTTCGTCGACACAGCAGGGTGGGTTGCAGGGTGGAGTTACCTGCCTGTGTGTGTGTGTGTGTGTGCGTGCATGTGTGTGTGTGTATGCGCGCGTGTGTGACGGTGACGGCGCGCGCCGGGCGGCCGCCGCCCTTGATGGAGCTTCGTCGACACCGTGGGGTGGGTGGGTCGTGGGTCCTGGAAGGCGCCCCGGCTGTTCGACGTGTTTACGGCGTCCTTATGTCCAGATAATCAGATTCCCTTGCCCTCCCAGCCAATCGGTCGTAAGGCTCGTATCGGCTCTGCTGCGCGTAAGGAGGAGGCATCGCAAAAAAGCTTTCCTTTTTGCCCTGGGACGACACGTTGGCAGGCAGCCGGCTGGTGGCTACCGCCCCTCACATGTTATTGCTAGGGCCGTGACTGGACTTGGGTCTAAGCGGTGGTAGTAGGACTGGAAGGTGGTCTTTGCTGGAAAGCCCATGTTACTGTTACTGTTACTGCGCGCAAGGCCCCCAGTGCCGAACACACGTGTTGGTACGTTATAGTACTCTCCCGCATGCAGCTGGGTCGGCTACACGCACGCGCCCGCGTTCTTGACGACGCCGGCTGCGCGCACACGCACTTAGCCGAAGCCTAATGATGGTGACAATGGTTGTACAGTCGTGTGTGTGACGCGTTAATATTGACCAATTAAGGGAGATGTACTACGCGCGCGCAGCTGGGTCGGCTCAGTGATTTCTTTTCAGGAGATTTAATTAATTCTTCCACAGCCGGATTTTGCTTTGACCGCGTTGACCGTTGACCTCCCGTCGACCGTTTGTCCTCGTATATAGGTCACTTGAAAGCTCTGGACGAGTGCTGTCGTGCTGGCTCGGCAGACTTCCAATCCACCGAATGGGTTGAGCTTTGTTCAAGGTCAAAGTTCAGCCGGAATACAGCCCAATGGCTGTGGAGAGGCGAAAAGGAAATCACTGGGTCGGCTACACGCGCGCGCCCGCGTTCTTGACGACACCGGCTGCGCGCACACACACCTATCCAAAGCTTGATGATGGTGACAATGGTTTTACAGTCGTGTGTGATGCATCAATGCTGACCATTTCAGGGGATGCAGTTGCCCCATGCGCACAGCTCTGGGTCGCCCACACGCGCCCACGCCCACGTTTTTGACAGCACCAGGCAAACCACACAAGCCTCTAATACTCGGAGAGGTGGTCATCAATGGATCATCAACGCCTTGTTGACAATGAGTAGTCACGCCCCCGTGCGCGCAGGTGGGTCGGCTACACGCATGCGCCAGCGTTTGACGACGTCGGCGGCGCGGTTGCCGAGATGGCGCGCCGCGAGACGAGCCGGGCGCTGCAGGCGTGCCACGTCGCGCTGCTGGTCGTCGATGCCCAGAGGGCGAGGCAGTCGCAGAGGGTGCTGTCGCAGGTGCGCGCGCTGTGTGCTCTGTGCTGTGTGCTGTGCTGTGCTGTGCTGTGCTGTGCTGCGTATGCCTACGCAGACAGACAGACAGACAGACAGACAGACAGACAGACAGACAGACAGACAGACAGACAGACAGACAGACAGACAGACAGACAGACAGACAGACAGACAACAGACAGACAGACAGACAGACAGACAGACAGACAGACAGACAGACAGACAGACAGACAGACAGACAGACAGACAGACAGACACAGACAGACAGACAGACACAGACAGACAACACAGACAGACAGACAGACAGACAGACAGACAGACAGACAGACAGACAGACAGACAGACAGACAGACAGACAGGCAGGCAGACAGACAGACAGACAAGACAGACAGACAGACAGACAGACAGACAGACAGACAGACAGACAGACAGACAGACAGGACAGGACAGACAGACAGACAGACAGACAGACAGACAGACAGACAGACAGACAGACAGACAGACAGACAGACAGACAGACAGACAGACAGAACAGACAGACAGACAGACAGAGACAGACAGACAGACAGACAGACAGACAGACAGACAGACAGACAGACAGACAGGCAGCAGGCAGGCAGGCAGGCAGGCAGGCAGGCAGGCAGGCAGGCAGGCAGGCAGGCAGGCAGGCAGGCAGGCAGGCAGGCAGGCATACAGGCAGACAGACAGACAGACAGACACAGACACGCAGGCAGGCAGGCAGGCAGACAGCCTGACAATCAAACCAGTTAATTAACTAGCTTACTAAGGTAACTGACAATCAAACCAACCAACTAACTAACTAACAATCAAACTAACCAACTACCTAACTACCTAAATAAATAACTTACAACCCACCAAAGTATCAAACAAACAACCAACTCACAAAACAAACACGCAAGCAGACAGACAGCCAACCAGTCCAACAAACAAACACCGCGCACGCAGCGCGAGCTCGGCCTCGCGGGCGACGCGATCTCCGAGGGCCGCGCGCTCGTCGTCGCTGCGAACAAGCTCGACGTGCTCAAGCCGGCGGAGCGCGAGTCGTACCTCGGCGCGCTGCGCGCGCGGCTGGAGGAGCGGTTCCTCGAGGCAGGTGGGAAAAACCCTGCCCGAACCCTAAACCCTGAACCCTTTTAAGGGGTCAGGGTTAAAACGCTACACCCATTTCCCCTCAGCTCACCCCCTGGGCGCATGGCGCGCGCGTCTGGAGGAACGGTTCCTCGAGGCGGGTGGTTAGTGGATGGCCGTGCTTTCTTTCCATTCCACGGTGCGTGCACCGTCACGCACCAAACACACAGGCACGCTCCAGGTGATCGGATCGAGCACGCTGAAGCCGGCGCCGGCACTGAGGCGCTCCTCTCCGCCGCACACACGGGTCCGCAGTAACAGTAACACGGGGTTTCCAGCTAAGCAGGCTACTCTTCTACTAGAGACACCCACCCATACTCCAGCACACTTAAGTACTAGAGTACCGCCGGCTCCCGGCTGATAGACTACCGCTCCCGCTGGCTAGACTTCCCCAAACAGCGGTCTCTGAGAGAGATGTCTGGCAAGGAGCATATAGGAGAGGACCTTCCTCAAGGTCACAGTAGTGGCCTTGTGGCCAGTCAAGCCGGCAGAGCCGACTGGCGCTGACTGGAACGGTCCCCGCCTGGCAGTGCATGGCTGTCCAGCTCTCGTTTGCATGGGGCTCAGCCGGCGCCCCATGCCTCATGCATGGCCAGGTCCCACCCTCCAGGGGTGCATGGACGACAGAGTTGTCATGGAGGCTGCCTGAAGACCTTCCAACGCCAGTCACGGCAGACGAGCGACCCCGAGGATGAGCGCGGTGACGAACGCTGCGATTGGTGACGCGGATTTACTCTGTGTTGCCTCGGCGGTCGCCACCGCTGAAGCCGTGATGGTAGCCCGCCTCCACGGGCAGCCATCTTGACCAATGTCCAGCATGCATTGACGGGCGCCAGCTCCTCCGCTCGTCGATCAACTCGTCGAGATCGGTGCCGCATGGCGTCCTGCATGGGGGGAGGATAAGGGCCGTCTCCCAGCACGGGCCGCGGCAGCGCCGCGGCTACTCGCCAAGCCATGGCAGCGCCGGGCAAGCCGCTCCTGAAGTGTTCCACCGAGGGGCAGTCTAGCAGGAGCCGGGCCAGTCGTATTTTACCCCGCTCGTCAGTGGCACGGAGATCCTCGTCACCAGCAGCGCCGCATTGCTGGGTCCAGGGCTCGGCGACGAGAACGCGCCTCCGTTAATCGAGCCCGGGTCCGCATTGCCCATAATTTCACGCACCAAATTCAACGCGACGCGCACCAAACACGCAGGCACGCTCCCGGTGATCGGAACGAGCGCGCTGAAGCCGGCGCCGGTACCGAGGTGCTCCTCTCCGCCGCACACATGGGTCCGCATTGCTCACAACTTCACGCACCAAATTCAACGCGTCGCGCACCAAACACGCAGGCACGCTCCCGGTGATCGGAACGAGCGCGCTGAAGCCGACGCCGGCACCAAGGCGCTCCTCTCCGCTGCACACACGGGTCCGCATTGCCCACAATTTCACGCACCAAACACCATATCCCGCACCAAACACCATATTACGCACCGAACACACAGGCACGCTCCCCGTGATCGGCATGAGCGCACTGACCGGCGCCGGCACCGAGGCGCTCCTCTCCGCGATCGCGTCATCGTACGTCGCATGGAACCGGCGGCTGGGCACCGGCTCCGTCAACCGTTTTGTGCGGGAGCTGGGCGGGAGAGCGGCGGCGACCCCAGGCGGGGTCGCAAACGCGCTCGGGCGGATTAAGTACATGACGCAGGTGTGTGTGTGCGTGCTGCTGTTCCTGCTGCTGCTGCTGCTATTGTTGTGTTGGACAGGGCGGGGTCGCAAACGCACTCGGGCGGATTAAGTTCATGACGCAGGTGTGTGTGTGTGTGTGTACGTGTGTGTGTGTCTGTCGCTGGTGTTGTTGCTGCGGCTGTTGCTGCTGCTGCTGCTGCTGCTGTGTGATGGAGAGGGCGGGATCGCGAACGCACTCGGGCGGATTACGTATATGACGCAGGTGTGTGTGTGTGTGTGTGTGTGTGTGTGTGTGTCGCTGGCGTTGTTGTTGCTGCGGCTGTTGCTGCTGCTGCTGCTGCTGCTGCTGTGTGATGGAGAGGGCGGGGTCGCAACCGCGCTCGGGCGGATTACGTACATGACGCAGGTGTGTGTGTGTGTGTGTGTGTGTGTGTGTGTGTGTGTCGCTGGCGTTGTTGCTGCGGCTGTTGCTGCTGCTGCTGCTGTGTGATGGAGAGGGCGGGGTCGCAAACGCGCTCGGGCGGATTACGTACATGACGCAGGTGTGTGTGTGTGTGTGTCGCTGGCGTTGTTGCTGCGGCTGTTGCTGCTGTTGCTGTGTGATGGAGAGGGCGGGATGCTGTGTGATGGAGAGGGCGGGATCGCGAACGCACTCGGGCGGATTACGTACATGACGCAGGTGTGTGTGTGTGTGTGTGTGTCGCTGGCGTTGTTGCTGCTGCTGCTGCTGCTGCTGCTGTTATGCTGTTGCCGTTGCTGCTGCTGTTTTTGGGGGGGGGGCGAGTGCGCTGGGGCGGAGGCAGGGCATGACGCTTTATATGGGTCTTCATGCCTGGCAGCCAGCCAGTGGGAGGGGACTTCACAGACTTCACTCCCCTCCCCCCCGCCCCTCCACTGACTGCACTGCGGGCCAAGGCCAAGGCCCGCCCGCCCACGTTTCACTCACAGCCGGTTGGCGAGTACTTCACGCCCCCACCCCACCCCACCACCTCACCACCACCACCACCACCACACAAATACGCCCCCTCCCCCCCCCCACTGCCTGCACCGCGCAGGCCGAGGCCCGGCCGCCCACGTTTGCTGTTTTACTGTCTGGCTCACAGCGGGTGGGCGAGGACTTCACGCCTCCCTCTCTCCCCCCACACATACCCCCCCCCCCCCCGCAGGCCAAGGCCCGCCCGCCCACGTTTGCTGTCTTCATGTCTGGTATGGCGCACAGCCGGTGGGCGAGGACTTCACGCCTCCCCCCCCCGCACCACCACCACACAAACACCCCCCCCCCCCTCCCCCCCCCACTGCCTGCACCGTGCAGGCCAAGGCCCGCCCGCCCACGTTTGCTGTCTTCATGTCTGGCTCACAGCCGGTGGGAGAAGACTTCACGCCTCCCCACCATCACCACCACACACACAAACAACCCCCCCCACTGCCCGCACCGCGCAGGTCAAGGCCCGCCCACCCATGTGTGCTGTTTACATGTCTGGCTCACAGCCGGTGGGAGAAGAATTCACGCCTCCCCACCATCACCACCACACACACAAACACACACACACACACACTGCCTGCAAGGCGCAGGTCAAGGCCCGCCCGCCCACGTTTGCTATCTCCATGTCTGACTCACAGTCGGTGGGTGAGGACTTGACGCCTCCCCCCCCCACCCCCCCACCACCACCACCACCGCCACCACCCACCACACACGCCCCCCCCCCACTGACTTGTGCCGCGCAGGCCAAGGCCCGCCCGCCCACGTTTGCTGTCTTTATGTCTGGCTCACAGCCGGTGGGCGAGGACTTCACGCGCTACCTCGCGCGCCAGCTGCGCGAGGCGTGCGGCTTCCAGGGCGTGCCCGTGCGTATCTGGTTCAGGTGGGACCAGTGGTTTTGTTTTGGGCTCCTGGGAGCCACTGGGAGCCATTTGGCTACTGACGATCCCATCAGATACAGCTCAACCAACCAAGTTGCTTGATGGTTGGACGATCCCATCAGATAGATGTTGTCAAGAGCTTGAAAATTACATACATTTGATGGTCAGCAGTCAAGGCGGTCAACGGGACGTTGGTCCACGCGCCGGCTCCCAGAAAACAACATAAAAAACTGAAAACAAAATCACTGGGAGGGACCCCCCCCCCGCCGTGCGTGCTCTGGCGCTTGTTGATGCAAGTCGGTCGGTTGTCTTGACTGGATCTGATATGTGCACGTGTGCTTGCATGTGCGCCGCACGCTCACAAAGAAGCACGCAGCACCACGTTCCGCGCGTGCCCCTGCGCAGTCGACCTGCTCTGATCGGATCTGAAAAGTGTGTGCGTGTGCTTGTATGTGCAGCACGGCGCAGCGCGACGTTCCGCGCGTGCTCTGGCACTCGTCACTCAGTCGATCGTATCTGGCCTGGCCGTGACCACGGACAGTAATCACGATCTTGACGTTACCCGACCTTTGCACGTGCAGGTACAAGGAGGCGCGCAGCACGACGCTCCGCGCGGACAATCAGCCGATCTGATCTGGCCTAGCCGTGCCCACGACCATTCATCATGATCCTGATGCTACGACCCGACCTTTGCACGTGCAGGTACAAGGAGGCGCGCAGCACGAACGACGTTCCGCGCGGACAATCAGTCGATCTGATCTGGCCTGGCCGTGCCCACGATCAGTTATCACGATCTTGACGTTACCTTAAGCCCTACACCCTAAACCCTAAACCCTTAACCCCTAAGCCCTTAAACCCTAAACCCGACCTTTGCACGCGCAGGTACAAAGAGGCGCGCAGCACCACGTTCCGCGCGGACAACGCGCGCCGCGGCCGCCCGCTCGCGCTGCGCGGCGGGAAGCCCGCGCAGCGCGCGCGCAAGGCCGCCAAGCTGTCCGCCGCGTCTGCGCTGCGCGACGCTGCCGGCGGGGGCGCCGACGTCGCCGAGCGCGAGGGGCGCAAGCCCGAGGGCTTTGCGTCGCGCGCACGCGGCATCCTGAAGGAGCTGTCTTCTGGCGGGGCGCGAGCGCTTGAGAAGCGAGGCGACTCGCTGGGTGGTGAAGACGTTGTCAGCAGCAGGGTTGATGACGACGGTCCTCCGCCGTCCGCAGGGCTTCTGACGCTCACCAAGGCGCAGCTGACCAAGCGGCTGTTGGGCTCTCGGAAACCGACAGCCCCAGGCGCGTACGTGCAGGCGCCAAAGCGGCGGCTGAAGCGCAAGGCGGCGGGTGCTGGCGCTGGACCGCCTCCTGACGAATGAGGGGGCGCGAGGGGACATCGCCCTACTCCAGGAAGCCGTGGCTGTTAGTGCTAGCTATCTCTATTGCACCGATCACCATCAGAATCAGAGTTCCACCGTTCCACCGTTCCACCTGGTTGACGGCGAGCGGGTGCCTGCACCTGCTTGCTAGTTGCATCCCCTCCTTGAAGGGGAGGAGGTGCCACACGCGTGCTGCGACGGGTGCCGTGTCTGGCTGCTTTTCGGGTGGTTGGGCCTTCTTGGTCCTGGCTTTACAGCGGTTATACCTGGGGTCTGCCTCCGGCTGCTTCAGGGCTGACTGTGGTGCCTGGCTTGCGATGCTGCTTGCTTGGCGCCCGTGACGGTGGAGCTACCGTGGGCTACTTTTGTAGCTTCACCCTTTGGTGGGCCTTGTGCCTGCTGTCTGATAGTCCCGCTGGAACTTTGGAACTGATTGTGGCCGCCGGCAGTGGATGTGTAACACAACTCTGGAGGCTTGTTGTTGGTCTGGAGGCAAGAACCACAAATTCCTCATATCACGTCCTGTGGTCGGGGACTTTTGTGTCCTGTGCCACCCCCTCCTCCTGCGAGGCCCCCTCCGTGCGGCGTAAACCCCCTTGTTGGGTTCCACAGCGTGTGTTGTTCCAGAGAGCGTGTTTGTCGTGGGTGGTGTGGGGCCTGAAAAAGTTGCATGGTCCATGCATTGCATGGGCAACCCTCCTTCTTTCTGTTATAGTTGAGCTAATCTCCCACTGTTCCTCGCTTGGCAGCGGGCGCAGGGTAGCAGCGCCTGATCTCAGTTTCATCGTAGTTTGTTCAGGATGATGATGATGCCCATGCACGGCGGCGGAGGGAAGGCGGACCCTGGTGGGTGGGCGCATGGGCGGGATTGGTCTGCATGCGGTGCTTGGCACGGCAGGGGTACGGGCGCGAGGCAGGCCCACCCAGCCCACGAACGGCTCACCCTCCCCGCACCGCAGTCTGCCCCGAGCCCAAGGTGTTCGCGGGCCAGGTGCCCCTCGAGGCCACACAGGAGCAGGTGACTGCGCTGTTCAGCCAGTACGGGAACGTGCGCAACGTGGTGATCATCACGCACCAGGACGGGCGCAGCAAGGGCGCGGCCATGATACTGTTCGAGCACTGGGGGCAGGCGGAGGCCGCGATCGAGGGCGAGAACAACATGTGCAACCTGGGCGGCACCAAGCCGCTGGTCGTGCGCATGGCTGACCCGCCCAAGCGGGGCGACGGCCCGGTGATGGGCATTGCCCCCAGGAAGCTCTTTGTGGGGCAGGTGAGACAGTGCACGCCTCCACGCCAGCCGCAGGCAGGCGGTGCGGGCCATGCACGATCCATGCGGTAGCGTGTGCACTGGCCCGGTGGCTGGGCACAAGCGCCGGCCTACTTGCATGGGCACATCCCCATGCACGGATCGAGGTTGCATGCATGCAAAGCATGCGCGCGTACATTCCGCTCCGGATCCTCTCGCGCCACCGCACATGCACTTGATCAAGCCATGGCGCTCTGTTACAAACAAGGAGCAGTGGATCACCTCACAGGGCCACTGGCAGAACGATCGCACGAGCCCCCCCTCCCTTCACGCACTCGCGCGCGATCCGACAACCCACACCTGCACCCCGCACCCGCAGATCCCCGGCACCATGACTGAGTCCGAGATGCGCAACATGTTTTCCCCGTATGGCGCCATTGCGGAGATGGCACTGCTGAAGAAGAACGCGGGCGCCGCGTGCGCGTTTGTCACGTACGAGCGGTGGGCGAGCTGCGAGGCCGCGATCGAGGCGCACAACGGAAAGACGCACCTCGAGGGCGCCAAGATGCCGATGGTCGTCAAGTTTGCCGACGCGAAGATCGACGGCGGCATGGGCGGGCAGATGGGCGGCATGGCCATGGACATGGGCGGCATGGGCATGGGGATGAAGCGGCCGTTTGACAACAACAACCCGGGCTCGGGCAACAAGAAGCAGTACGGCGGCGGCATGGGCCCGGGCGGCTTCAACCAGTACGGCATGCAGGGCGGCATGCCCGGGTTCGACATGAACATGATGCAGTACAGCATGGGCCCCAGCATGCAGGGCTACCAGGGCGGCATGCAGGGGCCCGGCATGATGGGCCCGGGCATGGGGCCAGGATTCCAGGGCGGCATGCAGGGGCAGCCGCGCTCGTCGGGCGGCATGATGATGCAGTCCAGCCGACTGGGCCCGGGCGTCGCCGACGAGGGCGCCAAGGCGTGGAAGCTGTTTGTCGGCCAGGTGCGGGTCCCTCGCTCCCCTTCCCCGCCTGCCTCTCTGCCTGCCCTCCTACCTGCCTCCCCGCCTGCCTGCCTCCCCGCCTCTCTCTATCTCCCTCCCTCATCCCCACTCGCCGCCACGCGCGCCACCGAAGGCGCCCGACGGGCTGTAATTTCGACCACCCACGTCCCAACCGCCACCCACGCCCGACCCGTGCACGCAGGTGCCGTTTGAGGCAAGCGAGGCCGACCTGTGGCCCGTCTTCTCCGAGGTCGGCACCATCCTCGAGCTCGTGTGCCTGCGCACGCCTGAGGGCCGCTCGCGCGGCTGCGCATTCGTGACGTACGAGTCCAAGGCGCTCGCTGACAAGGCGATCCAGTCGATTGACAGCAAGGTGCGCGCTGCTGCTGCTTGCCGTTGGCGGCGCGTGGCGGGCGCGCACGGTCTCGTGCGAGCGCACACTCTCGTGTGCGCATCGCGTGCTCGCACAGCCCAAATGGCACACGCCGACGCGCGCCCATCCACCCCACACACGCTCGCTCGCTCGCCCCCATGCCCCACAGGTGTACCTACCGAACGACCCCAAGCAGCGTGTGCTGCTCGTCAAGTTTGCCAACCCGGGCTCGGCTAGCGCCGGTAGTGGCGGTGCCGGCGGCGGCGGCGGCTACAGGATGAACGGCCAGGGTGGCATGGGCGGCATGCAGGGCCAGGGCATGGGCATGCAGGGGGGCATGGGCATGCAGGGGGGTATGGGCATGCAGGGGGGCATGCCGATGGGCATGGGCATGATGCCGCCGGGCGCCGACGGCATGGGCGGCATGGGCATGATGCCCGGCGGCGGAATGGGCATGGGCGGCGGCATGGGCATGGGCGGCGGCATGATGCCAGGCATGGGAATGGGCATGGGCATGGATGCGCAGGCACAGGCGCAGCAGTACGGCATGCAGCAGGCATACCCGCAGCAGCAAGGCCACCTTGGGGGGGCAGGGTACATGGGACAGGGGTTCTGAACGACACCCACACCCACCCCTATCGGACTTTTATCCCCCCGTAGCCCCCCCCCCCCCAGTTCCCCTCCCGTTACTCCCAACTGAGTTACACCTTGAGGCCGGAAGAGGGGTGGAGGGTTAACTCAACTCACTCTACGCATACAGTTCGGCCCCCCCGGCTCGGGGACTCCTCGGGGAAGTGGCAGCGGCGCGTGTTCTGCGTGCTGCGAACGTGCGAAACTTGTGTAACGACTGGCCTGGTACCTGGCACATGCACAACACCGCTTCCAATTCATCAACTTTGATCAACTGTCAAGAATTACTAGAGGTGGACGCAAGGTGTGGCAGGGGTTGCAAGGTGTGGCAGGGGTTGAGAGTGCTCCTGTTGCTCCAAATCGTGTATTCCTGCTTTGCGTTCGCCCTTGTGTCGACTTGCTTCATGGTGCTGGTTTGGCCAGACGGAAATGAGCTGCCAGACGGCAATGCCGACCTGCTCGACGTCGTGCTGAGCCACTCGGGCTTGGCTGCAGCAGCGGAGGATTTTTTGGGTCGAAGCGACGTGGTGAAGAGAAGCCAGCGCAGCCTGAACGTGCTGCAGGGAGAAAGTGCACGTGTGCGTTTGCATGGAGAATCTGCATGCGGCCATGCACGCCTTTTTTTAGGGAGTGAGGATGCCACCACGTGCGTGATTGCGGTCCTGCTGGACCGGGAGGCGGGCCTGGCATGGGCTGCGCACTACGACGAGGGCACGTGCTCAGACACAGGAATCTTGGAGGTGCGCGTGAGCACCGCACGCACGCACACACACTCACACACACACACATACGCAAGCTCACGCGCAAGCTCACGCACACACACACACACACACGCACACACACACACACACACACACACGCCCTCCCCATCGAGGAGGCGCTGCACACACGCACACACACGCACACACACACACACACACACACGCACACGCGCTCCCCATCAAAATCAGGCTCTGCAGTCGATGCGCGCCCCGCACGCGTACCTCGTCGGGGCGTTTGTCGATTCGCGCGGCACGTCCGCACGCGTCGCGAGCGCGCTGCTGGCGACGCTGCACCACAGCTGGCGCGGCTGCGTGGTGCTGCAGCTCGCGTGCCTGGGCTCGGTCAACACCGACCCTGTGACCGGGCAGCCGCGCACGCGCCACCTCGTGGTCGACTGCTCGACGGGGACGCCGGCGCCCGCGTGCTTCGAGGACCGGTGTGTGCCAAGGGGGACTTGGTGGGGGAGGGGGGGGGCGTTGGGGGGGGGGGACCAATCCTGCGGGGACAGAGGAGGGGGGGTCGTCCGCGCGTGTAGTGCGTGCGTGTGTGTAAAGTGTGTGCGTGTGTGGTGCGTGTGTGTGTGGCGCTGCCTGCCCGCCTGCCTTGCCTGCTGGGCACGCGCGTGCGCAGTATCAACTCCCTGCCGCAGACTCCTCAACCACAGGGGTCAGAGCTGCCCGAGGAGCCCCCACCCCTGCGGGGGTGGAGGAGCGGGGTGGACCGCGTAGTGTGCGCGCGCGTGTGTAGTGTGTGTGTGGTGTGTGGTGCTTGCGCGTGTGGTGCGTGGTGTGTGTGATGCTGCCTGCCCGCCTTCCTGCCTGCTGGGCACATGTGTGCGCACGTGTAGAGTGTGTGTGTGTGTGTGTGTGGTGCGTGCCTGTGGCGTGTGTGGCACTGCCTTCCTCGCCTGCTGGGCACGTGCATGCGCAATGTCAACTCCCTGCCGCAGACCCTCACACCACAAGGAGCCAGAGTTCTCGAGCTGCCCAAATTCTCTGCACACACACACACACCGCACCCCGATCACATGCCCTAGCTAGACGCCTTGGGGTTGTCGGCCTGCTGTTTGTCTCTTCCTCTCTCCCTCTCTCTCTCTCTCTCTCTCTCTCTCTCTCTTCTCTCTCTCCCTATCTCTCTATCGCCACAAGGGCCAGAGCAGCTCATTTTCTCTGCACACGCACGCACCCATCCCCCCAATTGGATGCCTACACGCCCTAGACGCCTTGACGGCCTACTGTTACTCTCGCTCTCTACCGGGGGCCAGAGCTGCCATTTTTTCTGCACGCACACGCACCCCCGATTGCAGGAAGCCCACAGGGCCTGGAAGCATCAGGGTTGATGGCCTGCCCTGTAACTCTCTCGTCTCTCTGTATCTCTCTCTCTCAGGGGGCCAGAGCTGCCTACATGCCTTTTGGTAAACGGCCTGCCCTGTTACTCTCTCTGCCTCTCTGTCTCTCTCTCTCTCTCTCTCTGCACACACACACATAGCCCATTGTAGGGTGCCTACATGGCCTGGAAGGGTTGACAGCCTGACCTGTCTCTCTTTCTCTCTAACTCTTAACTCTCTCTCTCTTTCTTTCTCTCTCTCTCGCGCGCGCGCGCTCTCTTTTCCTTTCTACAGGGGGGGCCAGAGCGTCCTGCATGCCTTTTGGTGGACTGCCTGCCCTGTTGCTCTCTCTCTCTCTTCAACTCTAACTTTCTCTCTCTCTCTCTCTTTCTCTTTCTCTCCAACTCTCTCTCTCTCTCTCTCTCTTTCTCTCCAACTCTCTCTCTATCTCTCTCCAACTCTCTCTCACTCACTCCCAACTTCCTCCCTACAGGGGGCCAGAGCTGCCGCGGCGCTCCGCGTACCAGGCGTGCCGGCACGAGGAAAACGGCCAGCCCTGTTACTCTCTCTCTCTCTCACACACACACTCTAAACTTTCTCTCTACAGGGGGCCAGAGCGTTTTACATGCCTTTTGGTTAACGGCATGCCCTGTTACTCTCTCTCTCCTTCTCTCTTACTCTCTCTCCCTCTCTCACACTCTTAACTTCCTCTCTACAGGGGGCCAGAGCTGCCGCGGCGCTCCGCGTACCAGGCATGCCGGCGCGAGGCCTCGGGCCTCACGCCCGTGTGGGACACTGAAGCGTGCCGGCTGCGCCTGCCTGCGTTTGACGCTGCGATCCCGTCGTGGCATGCGATGTGAGTTTAGAGTCTTGGGTTTAGGGGTTAGGGGCTAGGGGTTAGGGTTTGGTTTTTGTATGCGCACAAGGTTACTCGAGCGCGGCGACCGCCTGCCCAGCGACAGCGTCTTTATCACAGCCCACAGCTGCCCACAGAATTGAGCAATCCCAGCTGCATGCCAACTGCTGCGCCCCTCTCTCTCTATGCAGCTACTTGTGGAGCGCTGCGACCGCCCGACCGACGCCGAGCAGCAAGCCATCTCATTGAGGCGCTTGGGCTCCACGCGCCAAGCACGGTCTTATACGAGGTGTCCCTGACTGTGACATCATCAACAGGCAACTGCACTTGAACCGCTCCCTGTGTGGCGGTCGCTGCTGCTGCACACAGGTACCTGGAGCGCGCGGCCCGACTGACTGCCGCCGAGCTCAGGACCGCCGCAGTGCACAACCAAATACTAGTTGCCAAGCTTCCGACAGGCAACTGCCGCAATTCTCTCCTGTGTGTGACCGACGCTGAGGTCCCGGCAACCGCGGATCGAACACTATCAGACATCTGCACTCACACACACCCTCCCTGTGTGGCGGTCGCTGCTGCTGCACACAGGTACCTGGAGCGTGTGGCCCGACTGACCGACGCCGAGCTCCTGTCAAAGCCCACAACTGTCCCCAGAATTCAGCAATCCCAGCTGCGCGCTGTTGAGCTGTGGTGTCCCTGTCCCTTGTCTTTGCCAGTGCCCCCTGTACATCAACACGTGCCAACGGCTGCACCCCTCTCTATGCAGGTACCTGGAGCGCGTCGCCCGACTGACCAACGTTGAGCTCCTGTCTCAATGCTCCACGTCGCCCGAGGCAGAGCGCCCGTGCTTCGTGGAAGACGTGCGCGCAGGGCACGCGTGGCTGCTCGCTGCGCAGGTATGTCCCGCCCGTGGGGCGGCACGCGCACACATGACAGACGCGCACATGCACGCACACACATGCATGTGCGCACACACACACACACACTCACACAGGCATAAGATGTTCCATACCCAAAACATCCCCAGAGCAGAACACACATGCACACACACACACACACACACACACGCACGCACGCACACACGCACATGCGGCACATGTCAGGAGGACGCGAGCGTTCCAGAGGCAGAGTACGAGTGGGACTACGGCGGCTGGCGGCAGGTGCACGTGGGCGAGTCTGCACCACCCGTGCGGCCGCTGGCGTGAACCTGACCCACCCTCCCTGCAGTTCAGGAGCCATAATAACTGCAGCCCGAAGTAATAACTGCAGCTCCTTCAGAAGATGATTCACAGCATAGAAAAACTCGTAGTTCGGCCTGGATTTACCCTGGGGGTGCCCTAGAGGTGTTGCACACTGTACGAGCCGCTTCTTAAAAGCAGACTCCGCTGGCGCAGGATTTCTTTTCTGAACTAGCACGTCCCTTCAAGCTGTTTGGGTGCGGCTGTTTGAGGGGGCTATTGTGCATATGCAGTGCGATGGGGCTTCTTTGCTCGCGCTCCTCGCAGCTCGCCAACCTCCAACCCCACTGCTAAGCCTTGCGTGCGGTGGACGGGCGGCCTGTGGCCGACGCCGGGCGCCCCCCCGCCCCAGGCGACCCCGGCCCTGGGGAGGAAGACGTTCCTCCGGATCCGCCGGCACCGGCGTTGTTACCCACCACCTCAAACACGTGCCCGACGACCAGCGGGCTGCGATGCGGCTGCTGCGCGCCCCCGTCCTCTGTCACGCCGCCGCCGCTGCCGCCTCCGCCGCCGCTGCCTGCAAACCTCTGGGGCGCCGCGCCGCTCGCGCGGGGGCGCGCGCTGACGGGGCGCGGGGAGCCCGCGCTGGCGCCGACGCGTGTGGGCGACGCTGAAACCGACCCCCCTCCCCCACCGCGGCCGCCTCCCCTTCTGCTGCTGGCAGCGCCCCCCAGCGACCTAGCCGCCGATGCTGCGATGCCGTCCGATGCACCACCGCCGCTGCCATGACCTAGACCTAGGCCCACCACCGTCTGCAGCTGCGGGGCCGCCGGGTGGCCGAGCCGCGAGCCGAGCAGCGCGGGCGACCCAGCAGCGCCGACGAGCACGCCCGCTTGCAGCTGGGGGCGCGACAAGAGCGCGGCGTGCGACGGCAAGCGCGGGCTGCTGCTGCTGCTGCTGCTGCCCTGGGCCGCGGCGGCCGACGGCGACGCGGGGGCTGCTGCCGGCACGCCTGCCGCAGAGGATGGTAGTGTCGACGCGGCCGTTGCCGCCTGCCTCTGCTGCGCCGAGGCTCCACCGGCCCCAGCTGCTGCCGCGGCGGCGGCCGCGGCGGTGAGCAGCGAGGACGGCGCGAGGAGCGGTACGAGCGGCGCGTGCGGCGCCGCATACTGCGCGCCCGCGTCGGCCAGCGCGCCGCCACCGCCACCGCTGTTGCAATCAGCAGCCCCGCTGATCGCGACGGCGTCGGCGCCCACCGCGTCTACAAGCTCCGGCGCGGCCATGCGCAGCGCGCGCAGCGTGCGCAGCGCGGCGTCGCGCTCGTTGGCCGTGCGGCGTAGCTCGGACTACGACGCGGGTGAACATGTGTGTGTGTGTGTGTGTGTGTGTGAGAGAGAGTGTGCAGGCAAGGGCTGTAGGGGAGGGGGGGATGCAGCGCATACTTGTGTGTGCGTATGTGTGTTTGTGGATGTGTGCGCTGGCGAGCCGCTGCTGGTGCAGACCAAGGCAGGATACCCTTTGGTGCCTCGCCCTCCCACCGCCACTTGAAAGCGAGAGAGGGAGAGAGCAAGAGCGAGAGCGAGAGCGAGAGCAAGAGCGAGAGCGATAGCACGAGCGAGAGCGAGAGCGAGAGAGGGAGAGAGCGAGCGAAAGAGATGCAGGCTGGTTCCCACCTGCAGCGCCATGGTGCGGCGTGACAGCACGTTGCTGCTGCCTGGTTCCTTCCGTTCTCTCGGTTCCTTTCCTGCCATCTCTGTTCCGTTTGATCCCTCGCCCCCCCCCCGCTGCTTCCCGCTGTTCCGTTCTTCGTTTGCCTTGCCCTCCCACCGCCTACCTGAAGCTCCACGGTGCGGCGCGACAGCACGTCAAGGTTGCTGCTGTGCTGCTGCTGCGCAGCGGCAGGCTGGTTTTCCTTCTGTTCTCTGTTCCTTTCTCTCTTCCTCCCTCTCTGTTCCCTTCCTGTCCCTTCTTGTTCCTTTGTTCCCTCGCCCTCCGACGCTGATTCCCGCTGTTCCGTTCTTCGTTTGTCTCGCCCTCCCACCGCCTACCTGCAACTCCATGGTGCGGCGCGACAGCACGTCGAGGGTGCCGTTGTGCTGCTGCTGCGCAGCGGCAGGCTGAATTCCTTCTGTTCTCTGTCCCTTTCTCTCCCTCCCTCTCTGTTCCCTTCCTGTCCCTTCCTGTTCCTTTCTTCCATCGCCCCCCCCCCCCTGCTTCCCTCTGTCCTTCTGTTGCCCCGCCCTCCCACAGCCTACCTGCAGCTCTACGGTGCGGCGCGACAGCACGTCGAGGTTGCTGCTGTGCTGCTGCTGCGCAGCGGCAGCGGCAGCGGCACCGCCAGCACCAGCGCCACCACCGCCGCCATCATTGGGCGCTGCCGCGCCCCTGTCCGTGGCGCCGCTGCCGTCACCGCTGCCCCCCGCGTGGAGGTGGTTGTGGATCATGGCGCGGTCGAGGAGCGCGTTCTTGGCCGCGCGCTCCGAGCGCAGCGCCGCCTGCAGAGCCGCGACCTGTGTGTGTGGTGTGCGTGCGCAGGTGTTGGCGGGGGAGTTGGGGGAGGGTGGAGAGGGGCGCGTTCTGAACGCAGCGCCGCCTGCAGAGCCGCGACCTGTGTGTGTGGTGTGCGTGCGCAGGTGCTGGTGGGGGAGTGGGGGAAGGGCGGGTGGAGAGGGGCGCGCTCTGAACACAGCGCAGCCTGCAGCAAGGCAACCTTTGTGGTGTGTGTGTGTGTGTGTGTGTGGATGCAGGGAGGCAGGAGGATGTGGGGGAGGGGGGGGAGGGGAAGGGAAGGGAGGCAGGAAGGGAGGGCGGCCATGTGCACACCCACGCGCACCTGCCCC
>VFSX01000260.1:185000-190000 GCA_016618255.1 Chlamydomonas sp. UWO 241
GGGGGGGGGGGCAGGCGAGGGGTGCGCGCCCTCGTCGGCCGCCTCGCGACTGCTGCACGCCGCGTCCAGTTGAAACTTGAGGGCCTCGGTGCGAGTGAGCTCCGACACCTATGGTGGTATGACTTTTGGGTCGATGTCACAATCTGCTGAAGTTTTTGTCTGTCTATCTGTCTGTCTGTCTGTCTGTCTGTCTGTCTGTCTGTCTGTCTGTCTGTCTGTCTGTCTGTTTTTTTTTTGGGGGGGAGGGGGATGGTGGTGGTGCGCGCTCTCCTCTGTCGCCTCTCGCGAGTTGTGGGATGCGTCCAGCTATAGCTTCAGGGCCTCGGTGCGAGGGACACTTTTGTGGTAGATCACGGCCGCAGGGTCGGTCAGTCGGTCGGTGGTTGGGTGCGAGAGGGGGGGGGGGGGGGGGGAGACCTATCGTGGCCAGCGCCCACTCCTTGTTGGCCAGATTCTTCTTATTGTTAGTCATCTAGCTCATTATGACGGGAGGGAACATGCAGGCAGGGCCATCCACCCACACCGCGCACCTTCCACGCCATGAGCTTCTTGTTGCCCGAGGTCGGCGTCAGCCTTACCAGGATGATAAGAATGGCAGAGGAGCAAGCAAGAAGCCTACAAATGGCGCCCAGTCTCAGCCACTCGCCCACCCACACCACGCACCTTCCACGCCATCAGCTTCTTGTTGCTCGCCCGTGCGTGCGCGAGGTCAGCGTCAGCCTTTACGAGCGCCGCCGTTCGAAACTCGAGGTCAGCCTGCGTCGCCCCTAGCTGCGACGTGAGCTGCTCCTGAAATAGCAGCAACATGTGTGTACGGGTTTAGGGTTCAGGGTTTGGGGTTCAGGGTCTGCGGGTTCAGGTTGTAGGGTTACTAAGGGCGAGGCTCCTAGGGGTCAACCCCTGAAGGTCGGCCGGCATTGCCCCTAGCTGCGACGCTGCTCCTGCAGCGCAGAAAGGACGCGGGTGTAGGGGTTCAAGGTTCAGGGTTTGCGGTTCAGGGTTTGAGGGTCCAGGGTTTCAGGGTTCATACGGGCTACCGTAGTGCCGCTTTGCCTTGCTGATTTAATTCATTCCGAGGACGTGCCGGCAGGTCGATTTCTACAAAATATTGCCGAAAAAGAAAAAAAAGAAAAAAGTGACGTCAAAACGCGGGAAAATAACAATAAAACACGCGGCAGGGCTGCGGCAGGGCACCAGAGTTCTAAACAACGACCCCCTTGATAAGAGTGGCAGCCAGGCAAAGCGGTACTACGGTAGGGTCGCACCCCTTGCCACACACTGTCTGACCTGCAGCATCTCTGCCGCCTCGCGGGCCTCCCACGCGTCGCGCTCCATGGCCTCTGCTGCGTCGCGCGCACGGATGACCTCGCGCATGCACGCGGTCTGGAACGCTGACGACCGCATTCTGAAATCGGGGGCGAAGCAGAAGTGTGTGCGCGTATGTGTGTGTGTGCGCGTGTGTGTTGAGGCAACGGCCTCTCGCGCGCGGACGACCTCGCGCATGCACGCGGTCTGGAACGCTGACGAGCGCATCCTCCGATGGGGGGAGGGGGGAAGGGGGGGGCGAAGGGACAGGACGGGGGGTTAAATGTGTGTGTGTGTGTGTGTGTGTGTGTGTGTGTGTGTGTGTGTCAGTTGTTGAGGCTGCTGTGTCGCGCGCGCGGACGACCTCGTGCATGCACGCGGTCTGGAACGCTGACGAGCGCATCCTGCGATGGGGGGAGGGGGGAAGGGGGGGAGGACAGGAGGGGGTTAAATGTGTGTGTGTGATGTGTGGTGTGTGTGTGTGTCAGTTGTTGAGGCTGCTGTGTCGCGCGCGCGGACGACCTCGTGCATGCACGCGGTCTGGACGCTGACGAGCGCATCCTGCGATGGGGGCGGGGGGGGGGGGGGCAGGACGGGGGCTTAAATGTGTGTGTGTGTGTATGTGTGTGTGTGTGTGTGTCAGTTGTTGAGGCTGCTGTGTCGCGCGCGCGGACGACCTCGTGCATGCACGCGGTCTGGAACGCTGACGAGCGCATCCTGCGATGGGGGGAGGGGGGAAGGGGGGGGCGAAGGGACAGGACGGGGGGTTAAATGTGTGTGTGTGTGTGTGTGTGTGTGTGTGTGTCAGTTGTTGAGGCTGCTGTGTCGCGCACGCGGACGACCTCGCGCATGCACGCGGTCTGGAACGCTGACGAGCGCATCCTGCGATGGGGGGAGGGGGGAAGGGGGGGAGCAGTGTCTGTGTGTGTGTGTGTGTGTGTGTGTGTGCTTGTGTGTGTGTTCCGTGTTCAGGCAGGGGGCCCTCGCAAGCGGACGACCTCGCGCGTGCATGCGGTCCGGAACGCTGACGACAGCATCCATCCATGCGTAGTGGGCATTGCGTGGACGGCAGTTGGCAGGCGGGTGTCAGCTCTGCGGCCTGGAATGCGGGGCAAGAGGGGAGAGGGGGGGGGGGGGGGGCGGCGAAAGGCAGGCAGTGGCAGTGAATGGACGACAGGTGGCAGGCAGGTTCCAGCAGAAGACGCAAGAGATGGAAGGGGGGGGGGCGGCGGTAGCCCGCAGTGGAGTGCAGTGGACGGCAGTTGGCATTGCGTGGACGGCAGTTGGCATTGCGTGGACGGCAGTTGGCATTGAGTGGCGGCAGTTGGCATTGAGTGGACGGCAGTTGGCATTGAGTGGACGGCAGTTGGCATTCAGTGGACGGCAGTTGGCATTGAGTGGACGGCAGTTGGCATTGAGTGGACGGCAGTTGGCATTGAGTGGACGGCAGTTGGCATTGAGTGGACGGCAGTCGGCATTGAGTGGATGGCAGTTGGCATTGAGTGGACGGCAGTTGGCATTGAGTGGACGGCAGTTGGAATTGAGTGGACGGCAGTTGGCATTGAGTGGATTGCAGTTGGCATTGAGAGGACAGCAGTTGGCATTCAGTGGACGGCAGTTGGCATTCAGTGGACGGCAGTTGGCATTCAGTGGACGGCAGTTGGCATTCAGTGGACAGCAGTTGGCATTGAGTGGACGGCAGTTGGCAGGCGGGTTTCAAGCACGCGGTCTGGAACGCGGGCAACTACACCCTGGGATGAGCAAGCGGCAGGAAGCAGCGAATCTGCAGTAACTCACTTGAACCAGATCTGTGGATCTGTGCAATCGCCCTCTCCGTATCAACACCTCGCTCACATATTCATGCCTGTGTGTCCCCCTGTCTACACCCTTCTGCCCCGACGCTTAGGGTGTGTTCTCACTCACGACCTAGAAGTTCCTTCTAGCCTGGAAGAGGGGTGGGGAGCGACTTTGACTGGTGCGTTCTCGACGTCGGAGACGCTAGCGACGTTGACTGAACGTCGGCTGTGACTAGAAAAAAAATACTTCTTCTAGATTGCTTAGGGGGCCGCTCGGGACCCTCTAGCACGACTGTAAAACTTAGAAGTTTACTAGGAAACTTCTAAGAGTCCGAGTGGGAACACTCCATTAATACCCACTTGAACCACGTCTGGATTTTCACGATCGCCCTATTCATGTCGAGCACCTCGCCCTGCGTGACCTGGCGCGTCTCCATTTGGTTCACACCAACCGTGGTGACTCCCCTCCTGCTCTAGAGCAGGAGACGTCCCTGCCCCCCCTCCCCCCAGCACCCACTCGCTTGAACCACGTCTGGATCTTCACAATCGCCCGCTCCATGTCAAGCACCTCCCGGCCCTGCGTGACCTGCAGCGCCCTCCATGTGACGCCCCTCTCACTGCCCTCCCCTCCTCCCAGCACCCACTCACTTGAACCACGTCTGGATCTTCACAATCGCGCGCTCCATGTCGAGCACCTCGCCCTGCGTGACCTGCAGCGCCTCCTCCAGCTCGAGCATACGCGCGACCTCGCCGGTGCCTTTGCCGCCGATCGCGCCCGCGCCAAACGCCTGCGTGTGTGTGTGTGTGTGTGTGTGTTTGTGCGTGTGTTTGCGTGTGTGGTGGTGGTGGTGGGGGGGGCTGGGGGGGGGGCGAGTGGTGGTCGATATGGCATTTTTGTTTTTGTTTCTCCCATTGCGAGCATGCGCGCGACCTCGCCGGTGCTTTTGCCGCCGATCGCGCCCGCACCAAACGCCTGCATGCGTGTGCGTGTGTGTTTGCGTGTGTGGGGAGCTGGTGTGTGTGGCGAGTGGGTGGGAGTGGATCCCTGAAACCTAGACCCTGATGCGCAAGTCGTATCACAACATCAACAAAAAAAGCTCTAGCAACTCCCTCCACACATCCAGCAAGCAGCACCTCAGGCATCGCCTTGTGCATGCCCGCCCTCACGGGGCCCATTAAACCTAGACCCCGAAGCCCTTAGAAGCCCGATCAAAAAATAACAACAACTACAACAACAACTGACCTTGCTAAGCATCTCCCTGCGCACGTCCAGCAGCGCCTCAAGCGTCGCCTTGTGCGTGTCGGCCCTCGAGGGACCATTGAAACCTAGACCCTGAGGCCGCATCGCAACAACAACAAGGCAACAACAACAGCAACACCACCACCACCAACAACCGACCTTGCTCAGCATCTCCCTGCGCACGTCCAGCAGCGCCTCGAGCGTCGCCTTGTGCATGTCCGCACGCATTGCGGCCGCGTTTGTGCTCTGCCGCAGCAGCGCGTTAGAGAGTTCGTCGAGCCGCGATCCGTACTGCTTCTGGGCCTGCGCATTACACATCAGTGGTGCCAGCGATGCGTCAGCAAGGATGCATACAATAAACTGGCATCATCATCAGCGGCAGCAGCGCGTTATAGAGCTCGTAGCCCGGTTAGCCCCCGTAAGCCCCTTTTAAGGGCGTCAGAAGGCATACGAAGGGCTCGGTGAGGCGCGACCTGTACTGATTATGAGCCTGCACAGTACACATCAGTGACGCGGTGTGTCAGCAAAGATCAAAATAATAAACTGGCGTTATCGTCAGTGGCAGAACCGCGTTGGACAGCTCGTCGAGACGTGAGCCGTACTGCGCCCGGGCCTGCAGTACAGACAGTACAAGCACCGGTGCAGCAACACCAAACGTC
>VFSX01000260.1:195000-207500 GCA_016618255.1 Chlamydomonas sp. UWO 241
CACGCGTCCGACAAAGTGACTCAAACACAGGCATTAACTGCCATTGCTCTGTATTCGATCTCGTATGACGTACCTGCACCGCTTGCAGGTCCAGCTCTTCTCGCATGACCGCGCTCGCTGCATCGATGGCCCTGGCCTCTACCCTCACTACCCAGACATGAGATAGAAGTGCCATCACAGCCCTGAGTTCCGAGCTCTAGGAATTCGGGGTAAGGAGGGAAGGTTTAGGGTGCTAGGTCATACCTGCACCGCCTGCCGGTCCAGCTCTGCCCGCATGGCCTGCGCTCGTCGCATCGATCGCCCCGCGCCTCTACCCTTACTACCCAGACACAAGATACAAGTGCCATCGCAGCCTAGATGTTCCGAGTTCTAGGAATTCCGGTTTAGGTTGCTAGGAGGCCTCCTAGGCCGTACCTGCACCGCTTGTAGGTCCACCTTCGCCCTCATGACCGCGCTCGCTGCCTCAATCGCCCGCGCCTCTACCCTCACTACCAAATCGAAGATACAAGTGCCATCACAGCCTAAAATTTAGGGCCCAAGGGTTCGGGGCTAGGCCTAGGGGCAGGGTTAAGGAGGGGGTCGCTTAGGGCAGGGGTTAAGGCCGTACCTGCACAGCCTGCAGGTCCAGCTCCGCCCGCATGACCGCGCTCGCCGCCTCAATCGCCCGCGCCTCCTGGCTCACCCACACGGCGCACCCGACCAGCCAGCCGGGCTTGCCGGGCGCGTTGGCGTCGGGCGGGGGGCGCAGGGAGCTCGTCTCTTCGCCAGCACCGGCGGCGGCGCGCTCCGACGCGACGGCCTCCGCGGCGTCCTGCACAGACGTACAACCAAGGTGCACGAGTGTGTGTTTGAGAGTTGGGCGTGGCTTGTGGGGCCTGCCGGGCGCGCTGGCGTCGGGCATGCTGGGCGCAGGGAGCTCGTGGCCTCGCCCACGCCAGCGGCGGCTCGCTTTGACGCGACGGCCTCCGCGGCGTCCTGCGCAGACACAGCACAAACAAGTGCACGAGCGTGTGTTTGAGCGTTGAGCGTGGCTTGTAGGGCCTGCCGGGCGCGCTGGCGTCGGGCGTGGTGCGCACGGGGATTATCGCCCCCTCACCGGAGCTCGCGGCGCGTTCGGGTCGGCGCGGCGGCATCCGCGGCGTCCTGCGCAGACGTACAACCAAGGTGTCCGAGTGTACGTGAGTTGGGCGTGGCTTGTAGGGCCTGCCGGGCGCGCTAGTGTCGGGCATGCTGGGCGCAGGGAGCGCGTCTCCTTGTTAGCGCCGGCGGCGGCGCGCTCGGACGCGACGGCCTCCGCGGCGTCCCGCGCAGACGCACAACCAAGGTGCGCCAGCGTGTGTTTGAGAGTTGGGCGTAGCTTGTAGGGCCTGCCGGGCGGACAAACACACGCCGTCTGTATCCCCAACTACCAGGCCGCCCCAACGCACCGACTAGCAGAGCGCACGCAGCCTGTGCGACAGAAGCACAGTGCGGCCTCGGCAGCAACCACCAACTCCGCCGAGCCTGTGCCACCGAACTACAACCAGAGATCTACAGCAGCCAGAGATCTACAACCAACCAGAGATCTACACCCGACCAGAGATCTACAACCAACCAAGCAAACACACTATTTCCACAACACTACCAGGCCACGCCAATCGCCCCCACCTGAAGCGCGCGTGCCGCGTTCGCGACACCCGCATAGTGCGCGGCAAAGAGGGCCCTCACTGCCGCCGGCGCCGGCGCGGCCGTGGGGTGCAGGCGCTGCGTGTGTGTGTGGTCGATTTTACAGTCCGTCGGACGCCTTTGATGGCGCATTAGACCCTAGGAAAGAGGCCGGCAGCTGTCAAAATTAGACCCCTAGCATGCCATCTGCCATCATGATTGCTGTGCACGCGGTGCGTGTGTGTGCATGTGTGTGTGTCTGTGTGTGTGTGTGTGTGTGTGTGCAACGCTGTGCACTTGTGTGTGTGTGTGCATGCGCGTGCGTGCCCCCCCCAACCAACCAACCAAATCCCACCATTGCCGTGCCGTGGTAGCGCCGCAGGTAGTGCAGCTCCGAGGGGGGCGACAGCGGGTAGGCCCCGGGGTCGTTAATGAGGGTGTGGCGCCAGCAGAGCGCGTCACGCAGGCGGTCGTGGGACCAGACACCGGAGAGCACGTAGCGTGCGACAACCTGCACCATTTGTGTGTTTTCGAGGTTTTTTAGCTTGGGGTGAGTGGCCGTATGGCGCCAGCAGAGCGCGTCGCTGAGGCGGTGTGGGCCCACACGCCAGCAAGGACGTAGCATGCGGCAGCCTGCACATTTTTTAAAAGTTTTTTGGGGTCAAGGGGCGGTGGAGGCGTTAGGGCTTGAGATTTGGGTGAGTGGCAGTGGTATGGGGTGACGCGCCAGCAGAGCCTGTGTTGCGGAGGCGGTCGTGGGCCCACGCGCCGGCAAGGACGTAGTGTGCGACAGCCTGGGGTTGGGATAGGTGGGATAGGTTGCGGTGGTGCCAGCAGTGTGGCGCCAGCAGAGCGTGTGTTGCGGCTGCGGTCGTGGGCCCACACGCCAGCAAAGACGCAGCGTGCAATGTCCTGCACGCGTTTCAATGGGGTGTTGAGAGTATGTTGATGATGATGGATTTTGCAGCCTGTGTGGCACCAGTAGCGATGTGTTAGACCTGTGTCGGCGCTAGCGCCCGACGCCTACACTCAGTTTCACGCTGACACTGGCTGGCTACCTGGGTGGTTATAAGGACTTTGGGGTTGGGATGGGTGGGGGGCAGTGGGGTGGGGGTGACGAGGCAGAGGCGGGCGGGGGGTGAGCGCCAGTGGGCTGGGTGGCTGGGTGCGCCCACATGCCAGCAAGACCATAGCGTGCGACGGCCTGGGGTGGGGTGGTTGCTGGAGGGCTGTGTGTACAAGCCTTGCAGGCTACTAGCTTTTTGGGGCCTTGTGTTTTTACTCAGGGTTACTCAGGATACTCAGAGGCGCTCCCGGGTGAGGCTTGGGCAGGCCTATTGATGATGATGGATTTTACAGTCTGTGTGTGACACCAGTAACGATGTATTAGACCTGTGTCGGCGCTAGCGCCCGACACCTAAAACTCAGTTTCAGGATGAAACTGGCTGGTTACCTGGTAAAGGCGAGAGTAAACCCCCACATGCGCGCACGCACTGGACCTAGACAGGGAACTAGGCCCCCAGATCCACCCTATTATGAGCAGGCCTGTGAAAGCAGTCATGGCGACCTGCCAATGTGACAGATGGGGTGAGAAGAGTTGGGGGCCCAAGAGGGCGCAGCCTGGCGCAGGAATTGCTGCCCAAGGGAACGGCCCTCCCTCACGCGAACAGGGGTCGAGAGTTTAGGGCTCAGGGTTTAGTTTAGAGTTCAGGGTTCAGGGCATCACTGCGTCCACTAAAATGCCGCTCCCTCCCACTTGCACACCTGCGCCACCAACAGGCGCGTCGCCGGCGGAATAGGGTTTAGGGTTGTAGGGCTCAGGGTGTCACTGCATCCTAAAATGCCCCCCCCCCCCCGTCCCACTTCCCTCCCACTCGCACATGCGCAGCCAACGGGCGCGTCCTCGACGGAATGGGTTCAGGGGTTCATGGTAGCCCTTACCCTAAAATGCCCCCCCGGCCCACTGCCCTCCCACGTGCACGTGCGCAGCCAACGGGCGCGTCCTCGACGGAATGAGGTCAGGGTTTTTTGGCAGCCCTAAACCCTAAAATGTCCCCCCTCACACTTCCCTCCCACGCGCACCTGCGCCGCCAGCGGGCGCGTCGCCGGACGCACAAGGGTTTAGAGTGTGGGGTTCAGGGTTTGGTCTAGGGTTCAGGGCTCAGAGCGTCCACATAAAATGCCCCTCCCCCCCGCGCCCACCTGCGCCGCCAACGGGCGCGTCGCAGGCGGAATAGGGTCCAGGGTTGTAGGGTTGAGGGCTACCCTTAACCCTCAAATGCCCCCCCCGAGACACACACACCTGCCCACCTGCGCTGCCAACGGGCGCCGGCCCGGCCGCGTGCGTTGCCCCTCTCCCAACTCTCCCACAGAGGGGAGTGACCCCACAGCGCAGCCGCGAGCCATCAGATCTAGGCGCGCCGGGGGCGTGCACAGTCTTTTACCACAATGAGAGTCGGCAATCAAACAGCCACATCCGCCCCCCCCCCCGTCCATCGGCGCAGCCAGCGGGCGTGTATCAGGCGTCGGCACCGCCCACACCAGCTCTCCCTCAAAGAGAGGTAAATAGCAAGCAAACTTATACACTCCCCCACTCCCACCCCACCCCGCCCACCTGCGCAGCCAATGGGCGCATAGCAGGTGCCGGCACCGCCGCGTGCGTCGCGCGCTCGGTCAGCAGCGACAGTCGGGCGATCTGTGGTGGCGGTGTTGTGTTGGGTGTGTGCGTGGCTATGGGTGGCTATGGGTGTGCTTCTGTGTAGTAAACGGGCCATTTGCCTGGATCTGTGACAAAAACACATGTGTTGCGTGCATGCCACGGCTGCCACACTGAGCCCCGTGAGACGAAAATGGGCGCGTTGGACAGCCGACACCTCAGACAACCTGCTGGTGGGCTTATTGGTCTCAAATTCGAGTCTTGCCCGGATACGTGTCTACCCGCAAACTAAGACTAGGGGGCGTATGTGCGTGTAACAGTCACCCACACCTCGTTAGCGATCGCGACGCGGTCAGCGGGTGGCAGCCGCAACGCAGCGCCTTCGAGCAGCGAGGGCAGGGCCTCAGGCACGGCGCACACGTGCACACACACACATACACACACACGCACGCACACACACACACACATGCACACACACGCACACACACACACATACACACACACATACACACACACACACACACACGCACGGAGAAGCTCGCCATCCACACCTCATTAGCGATCGCAACGCGGTCAGCGGGCGGAAGCTGGAACGCAGTTCCCTCGAGCAGCGAGGGCAGGGCCTCTGGCACGGCACACACACACACACACACGCACACACGCACGCACGCACGCACACGCACGCACACGCACGCACGCACGCACAAACATGCACACACATACACACACATACACACACGCACACACACACGCACACACACACGCACACACACACACACACGCACACACACACACACACACACACACACACACTCACACACGCACACACACACACATGCACGGAGAAGCTCACCACCCGCACCTCGTTAGCGATTGCGACGCGGTCGGCAGGTGGCAGCCGCAGTGCAGTGCCCTCGAGCAGCTGGGGCAGGGCTTCGGGCACGGCGCACACGTGCACACGCACACATACACACACACGCACGCACGCACATACACACACACATGCACACACACGCACACACGCACACACACAAAAACACACACACACACACACACAAACACACACATACACACCCACACCCACACCCACCCACCCACCCCCACACACGCACGGAGAAGCTCGCCACCCACACCTCATTAGCGATCGCAACGCGGTCAGCGGGCGGCAGCTGAAGCGCAGCGCCCTCGAGCAGCGAGTTCAGGGCCTCTGGCACGGCACACACACACACACACACACACACAGACACACACACGCACGCACGCACACGCACACACACGCACGCACGCACAAACATGCACACACATACACACACATACACACACGCACACACACACAAACACACACATATACACGCACACACACACACACACACACACACACTCACACACACGCACGCACACACACACACATGCACGGAGAAGCTCACCAACCGCACCTCGTTAGCGATTGCGACGCGGTCGGCAGGTGGCAGCCGCACTGCAGTGCCCTCGAGCAGCTATGGCAGGGCCTCAAGCATGGCACACACACACACGCACACACACACACACACACGCACACACACGCACACACACACATGCACGCAGGCATGCACACACGCACGCACACGCACACACACACACATGCACGGAGAAGCCGCCACCCACACCTTGTTAGCAATTGCGACGCGGTCAGCGGGCTGCAGCCGGAGCGCAGCGCCCTTGAGCAGCGAGGGCAGGGCCTCGGGCACGGCGCGCACACACACACACACACGCACACACACATACACACTCATGCACACACACATGCACACACACACACACACACACGCACTCGCACACACACACACACACACACACACGCACACACACACACATGCACGGAGAAGCTCGCCACCCACACCTCGTTAGCGATCGCGATGCGGTCAGCGGGCGGCAGCCGGAGCGCAGCGCCCTCGAGCAGCGAGGGCAGGGCCTCGGGCACGGCACATCCACGCGCCAGGGCGTGCTCGAGCGCGCCGGCGAGGTGCCAGGACTGCCACCTGCGTGTGTGTAGGTGTGTGTGTGTGTGTGGAAGGGGGGACAGAGGAGGGGCATGGCCTCTGGCACGACGCAACCGCGCGCGAGGGTGTGCTCGCGTGCGCCGGCGAAGTGCCAGGACTGCCACCTGCGTGTGTGTGTGTTTGTGTGTGTGTTTGTGTGTGTGTGTGTGTGTGTGTGCGTGTGTGTGTGTGGAGGAGGGGAAGACGATCGGCCTGCTCTGTAGCTCCGGCCCCCTCAAGGGAGTCAGCGCATGAGGGCGTGCTAGCGAGCGCGTCGGCGAGGTACCAGGAAGTCCATCTGCGTGTGTGTGTGTGTGTGTGTGTGTGTGTGTGTGTGTGTGTGCACATGCGTGCGCGCACGTATGGAGGGAGGTTGGGCATGGCCTCGGGCACGGCGCGACCGCGCGCAAGGGCGAGCTTGAGTGCGCCGGCGAGGTGCCAGGACTGCCACCTGCGTGTGTGTGTGCAGGTGTGTGTGTTAGGACTGCCACCTGCGTGTGTGTGTGTGTGTCTGTGTGTTTGGAGAAGGGTAGGACGAGGGGGCCTGCTCTGTGGGGAGCCTCCTCAACCCCAGCCCCACTACTCAACCCTACGAGGCGGGAGGGGGAGGGGTGGGGGGCGCTCACTTTGCTCCGTCCGGGCGCGCCGTCACCAGCGCGTCGCACGCGCGCGCCACCCCAACAACATGCCCCTGTCCGCATGATAACAACCTTTCTAAAACAACAACTCCGAGCCCTTGCCCGCTCAACCCCAAACCCCACGGCTTAACCCTACGAGGCGGGAGGAGGAGAAGGGGGGCACTTACTTTGCCCCGCGTCTGGGCGCGCCGCCGCCAGCGCGTCGCGCGCGCGCGCGCGACCCCGACCACGTGCGCCGTCCGCATGACATCAACCTCCCTCAATAACAGCGCCAAGCCCTTGCCGCACCGAACCACGACCCCACTTCTAAGCCCTACGGGGGAGAGGCAGGGGGGGGGGCACTCACTTTGCGCCGTCCGGGCGCGCCGCCGCCAGCACGTCGCGTGCGCGCGCGACCCCGACCACGTGCACCGTCTGCATGATCTCAACGTCCCTTTGGAGCAGCGCAAGCGCGTTGGCTGTGGGTACCATTGACTGTGGGAGAGAGGGCGGGAGCCGCCCTGCGTTCAGCCCCTTGGGGGCCGGGGGAGGGGAGGCGTGCTGGAGGCGACCGTAGAGCTGGGCACGTGGGGTGGGGGGGGTGAGTGGGGGGGGGGGGGGGTAAGCATGTGTGTGTGCGCGTGTGTGTGTATGTGCGTGTGTGTTAGGGAATTGGCCGATCAGTCCCTTGGAGGCCGCGGGAGGGGAGGCGTGCTGGAGACGACCGTAGAGCTTGTGTACGAGAGTGTGTGTGTGTGTGTGTGTGACGTGGGGTAGACACCGAGGTGTCGGTGCTGGAAACCTCGCAACACACTTCGGGCGTATTACTTGTGTTACTTGTCACCCCGTGTTCCTTGTCACCGTCCACGTTTCGTGTAATTGTTAAATCCAATTGCGGGGGTCTTTTTTCGTCGATTTTAGTCGTATTGACTCCCCAAATCGAGCACATTTCGACGATTTATGTTTGTTTCTCAGCTTCGCGTGGGGGGGGGGGGGTCAAAACGATCGTTATTCATCAAGGCAAACCGCACTGACGGAACTTGTCACCTGCACGAGCGCGGGCGCGATGAGCGCTCCCGGCAGCCACGGCGCGGCGCCCGCGCGCGCGCACGCGGCCACGTGCGCGTAGAGCGAAGCGCCGGTGAGAGGCTGCGGGCGCTGCGAGGGGTGCGCCGTTGGCTCGGAGCCAGCTGCGAAGTGGTATGTGTGTGTGTGTGTGCGTGTGCGTGTATGTGTGTGTGTTCATGTGTGTGTGTGTGTGTGTGTGCTTGCACGGAGAGCACCTGAGGGCGACGGGAGGGGTGCACCATCGGCTCGGACCCAGCTGCGGGGCAGTGTGTGTGTGCGTTTGTGTGTGTGTGTGTGTGTGTGTATGTGTTTGCGTGCGTGTGTGAGGGGGGGTCGTCAAGGGCGTCGGGAGCCGCTTTGCACGTTGGAGTGGGAGTTTTTTTTTAAGGTTTTAGGGTCTTGGGGTCACCTGAACCTAGACCCTGAAGGTTTCAGGGTTTTGGGGTTCAGGGTTGAGCTACCTGATCTCTCAACGAGCTGGTGCGACAGGTCGCCCCCCCTCGCGAGCTCGCTCGGCGGCGCCATCAGAGCGGCCTCGAACAGCACGCATCGCACGAGCGAGACGAGTGCTCTCCCCAGTCGCGCCCCAACCATGAGCAGCTCAAGCTCGCTTGGGCCCTGTGGAGATGTGTGTGTGTGTGCGTGCGTGTGTGTGTGTGTGTGTGTGTGCATCATCGCTGCCTCAAAGGGCACGCATTGCACGAGCGACACGAGCGCTCTCCCCAGTCGGGGCCCCACCATGAGCAGGTCCAGCTTGCTTGGGCCCTGTTGAAGCGTGCGTGTGTGTGTGTGCGTGTGTGTGCATGTATGCGTGTGGGTGTGTGGGTGTGCGTGTGCGTGTGTTTGTGTCACCGCTGTCTCAAACTTCCAGTCCTGGTTCAAGGGCTTCAACCCCAACCACCGCCCTAAGCCCCAGCACCTTCACCCCACCTTTCCCGCATTCGCGCCCCCTCCGTCGACCTCTGCCGCCGTCGCGTGCTGCCTCTCCTGGCCTGCTTCCAATCCTGCTTCAAGGGCTTAAACCCTAACTACCGCCCTAAACCCCAACACCTCCAACCTACCTTGCCTGCATTTGCGCTCCCTCCGGTGTCCGCCTCTGTTGCTGTCGCGCGATGCCTCCCCAGGCCTGTTCCTTTTGAGGCATCGACCCTGAACCCTAAACTCTGTACCCTGATTCAACCCTCATACACCCTCAAGTCTGTGGGGGTCTTAGAACCTCTTACCTAGCCCGCGTTTGCGCCCCCCTCTGTTCGCCCCTGCCGCCGCCGCCTGCTGCCTCTCTAGGAGTGCTTCCAGGCTTTTATTCCAATCCTGGTTCAAGGGCGTTAACCCTAGATAACTACCGCCCTGCGCCCCAGCACCTTCACCCCACCTTTCCCGCATTTGCGCCCCCTCCGTCCGCCTCTCCCGCCACCGCCCGCTGCCTCTCCAGGCCTGCTTCCAGGCTTTAATTCCAATCCTGGTTCAAGGGCTTCAACCCCAACCTACGCCCTAAACCCCAACATCTCCACCCTACCTTGCGCGCATTTGCGCCCCCTCCGTCCGCCCCGGCCGCCCCCGCGCGCTGCCTCCCCAGGCCTGCTCCTCTGAGGCATCGACCCTAAACCTGAACTCTGTACCCTGATTCAACCCTCAGATACCCGTCTAAACGTTTGTTGGGGTTTTATAACGTTTTATAACCCCTTACCTTTCCCGCATTCGCGCCCCCTCCGTCCGCCTCTGCCGCCGCTGCGCGCTGCAGGTCCGCGTAGCAGTCTGCTCCGAGGCAGTCCCACTGGCTGGGCACCGCCCACAGGGTGTCGATCCTGCGCGTGTGTATGTGTGTGTGTGTGTAAGAGATGTGGGCAGTCCCGATTGCACTGGCACCGGCCCATTAACACACTCGGGAGCATAACGCCTGTTCGGGCTCGTAGGCACGGGCTTGAAAACCATGAACCCTTGAAACCAGGGGGGGGGCAGGTAGGTCGATTTCAGACCCCATGCCCCAAAACTTTGAATTTTGACACCGGAGCGGCGCCATGCCCTTACCCTCCTTTAGTTACGTCCATATCGACCCCTAACAAAAACGGGCCGTGAGGGGGGGGGGTGTCCCCCCTCAGGGTGCTTTTCTAAACAAATCTTGTAACTTTCTACTCCGACCTCTGTTCGAAATGGGAGTGGGCGCGTTGGATTCCTTTTGTTAAGAGGAGTCCAAATCCACCCTCAGATCACTCACACACACAATCCATATTGCAGGGGTGTGGGGGTGGGAGGTGGGGCAGCTGGTGTGGACCACCGGTTCACACCCCCTGAGGGGAGGATGCTCTTCAAACCTCCGATTGGGCTGGGAGTGGGTGCGTTGGATTCGTCTTATGGCACAGATGCCAAATGCATGGTCATTTATGTGGTGCGCATTGGTTGGGAGGGTGTGGATGGGGCCTTGGTGCATGGGGTAGGGCGTAACCCGTGCACATCCGCCCCTCCCCATTTCAACAGTCCTGCAGCCCATAAACATTCCGGCAACGTGGTCCCCAGTATAGCTCTCTCTGCCTCCACCCGTCCGCCGTTTAGGTTCATCGTCCCTGCACTACGAATCCCCGGCCCGATGTGCACACACACTCGTGTAGCACATGGTAGACCGCCTCCCCGCACCCCAGCGCGGGGGCGACCCGCTGCCTCGGACCCGGCTCAGACCCCCGCCTCGGACCCCGACGCCTCGGACCCGAATCCGAGCCCGGTGCTGCCCTTCCTCCTGGCACCCGCCAACCACCCGACGCCCCTTGTGCTCGGGGCCCGAGGGGCCGGGGTCCGAGGCAGTGCGGAGGGCGCCCCTCTGTCTCGGACCTTGCCTCGGACCCCTGACTCGGACCAATCCGTCTCTTGGTCCCATGTGGCCAGCTGTCCACTCGGCGAAAAAAAATAAAAAGTGTGAAAGTGTGAAAACTAAAAGTGTGGATATGAGTGTGGGGAGAGGCGTGTGTGCGAGCGTTGCGCTCGGCCGCCGCTCTGGGCCGTGACCAGCTGGACGCCATGCTGTTGCGGTGCCCACCTGCCATCGCATGGCTCCACCGGGTCATCATTGCCGTATGGCGGTCGGGGAGAGCCCCAAGGAGGGAATGGAAAACTGCTATTATCACACCGTTATATAAGGGGAAGGGTCCGCGTGACTCCCCTGGTAACTACCGCGGTATAAGCCTTCTCTCTATTGCCGGGAAAGTGTACGCTGCCATACTTCTGCACCACGTCTCCACGCAGGTTGATGGTCAGTTGAATGAGGCTCAGTGTGGTTTCAGAAAAAGCAGAGGCACTGTTGATGCGATTTTTACTCTGCGCTCGCTGAGCGCGGCACATGCCAAGTACAAACAATGCATGGCTGTGGCATTCGTCGACTATTCTAAAGCTTACAATTGCCTAAACCGTGCGGCACTCTGGAGAGTCCTTAGATTATAAAGTGTTCATCCGCACATTATTGATCTGTTGGAGGATCTTCACACCAACACCGCAGCTGCCGTGCGGCTGGCTGGGAAAATCGGGCACGAATTCCCCGTGTCGTCTGGTGTGCGACAGGGGTGCGTCATTGCTCCTGTGTTGTTCAATGTTTTTATTGACCACATAGTGAAAAAGGCGCTAGACATGATGCCAGAGGGGGCTGGCGTGTCAGTCGTGACCCGAGCCGGCGGCTCTGTGTTGTCGTCGTCGGTTGAGCGCATAGTAATGCTGATGTATGCCGACGATTTATGTTTGTTCTCGCATGACCCAGCTCAGTTGGCGCTTATGCTGAAAATCCTTGACAAAGTGTCCTCTAGCTTTGGCATGCAAATCAACGCCGCCAAGACAGAAGTGATGATTTTGCCAGCAGATTTTGACGCGGATCTGCCCGCGTTTGCGCTGACTGGTGGTGAAGTGAAGACCGTCTCTGCATTTAAGTATCTAGGGAGTTGGATAACCCAGAGTGGTGGTGTGGAGAAGGAGATCGGTGTGCGTGTCGGTCGCGCGCTGGGCGTGTTTGCGTCTTTTGATAAGATTTGGGCCAGCAAGAAGATGCAAGTGCAGTCTGAGATGCGGGTTTACAACACTTTCGTGCTGCCCCACTTTCTGTACGATTGGAGGTTGCCCACTCTAACTGCCTTCGTCGCATTCTGGGCGTGCGCCTGGTCGACCAGCACAGATTAACTTATATTCAGCAGGCGTGCGACACTGAGCCAATTGAGAGCCTTGTGGCAAAGCGATCAATGCAGTGGCCAGGCCATGTGATGCGCATGCCGGCTTCTCGTCTTCCTTGTACGACTTTTGACTGCACAATGGATGTGGCTCGGCAGCAAGGCCGGCCTTCAGCCTCCTCCCGACACCATTTTCTTAAGCTACTGATCCAGCAGCTAGGCGAAACTAGTGGCACTTGTTCTGATTGGAAGACTTTTTCGGACACGGCGTTTGAACGTGCTCAGGATAGGGTCGGGTGGAGAGCCGTGGTGTACGTTCCGGCTGCCCCTCAGGCGCCGGCCCCTCCACCACGGCGGT
>VFSX01000260.1:215000-225000 GCA_016618255.1 Chlamydomonas sp. UWO 241
CCCCAGGCTGCTCTCACACTTCTTACGGACCTCTCGTATGCTGGGCGTTGGATGGAGCGGACAATCAAGAGCGAGGAGGGGCTCCTGAGACTGACAACCACCAACACCCAACACCTGAGGGTTGTTGCGGTGGGCGCCAAACCAAAGACGCACCAGTGCACGCGGCGACAAACTCCACGCGCGCGCGCTGGCGGAGCCGCAGCTTCAGCAACGTGAGGTCGAGCCACAGCGGTGCGGCGCACCTGTTGTCGGGAGTGTGGGGAGTGTGGAATGAAGGATGGAATCATGTGAATGTGATTTTAAATGCGCGAGGTGTGTGTTTGGGGTGTGTGTGTGGTGGGGGGGGCAGACGCAGCTTGAGCGATGTGAGGCCGAGCCACAGGGGGGGGGGGGGGGCACAGCTGTGGAAAGTGTGGGGAGTGTGGGGAGTGTGGAATAAAGGACGTAACCATTTAAATTACATTTTAAATGTGCGATGTGTGTGTTTGGGAGAGAAGGGGGCCAGTCGCAGCTTGAGCGACGTGAGGTCGAGCCTCAGGGGGGGCGGCGCACCTGTTTTGGGGAGTGTGGGGAGTGTGGGGAGAGTGGAATAAAGGATGCAACCATTCAAACGCTATGTTCAATGTGCGAGGTGTGTGTTTGGGGTGTGTGGCCGCAGGCGCCAGCTTCAGCAACGTGAGGTCGAGCCAGAGCGTGGGCGGTGCACCTGTGGGGAGTGTGGGGAATGGGGAATGACAAACACAATACAATTTCGCTATGTTGCTGAACAGGCACAACTCTTGGTGTGAGGTGCGTGGGGTGCGTGTGGCCTCAGCCGCAGCTTGAGCGATGTGAGGTCCACCCTCCCTCCCTCCCACACTCCTCCAACCCACACCCACCCGAGCAGCCTCCTCCTGAACGCCTTCAGGTCCGCCAACACTCTCGCATGCAGCCTCTCCACACACACACACCCAACACACACACATAAAACTTCAAGTGGTGTCAAAATCGTCGGGGGCTCCCGCCCCGACGCCGCCAATGGCGGACCAACTGGGCTGACAGGGTGCTGCTGCAGCGTGAGCGACTCTGGGTTTTGGAAAATCGGCTATGTCGCCGATTTGCCCTGATCCAGAGCGCTAGTGGCTGTTTGAGACACGGCGTCATAAGGCAGGCAACTGCGAGGCATGCGGGGACGGAGGGCAGGCTGCTGGCAGAAGTCGGCGCCGCCATCGTCGGTACCCCCATGCAGCCACGGGCACCGGCACCGGGCAGAGGCTGCAGCTACGCTACAGCCAGGGCACCGGCTATGGGCATCGGCTATTGATTGACATCGGCTAAGGCTTCGGCTACGGCCAGGGACACCCTGCATCTGCACTCACATCGCATCGGCTACACGTCCGCCCTCTGGGCATCTGCATCTGCATCGGCCACGGCTACGGCCACGGCTACTGACATCGGCTGCGGCGACGGCTTCGGCCTACGGACTGCAGCTACGGCACGAATCGCGGGGCACTTCAGTGACCTGCATGGAGGGTCTCCATGCAGGGCGAATCTTACTTGCATGAGACACATGACGACGGAGGTGCACTGGCAGCAAGCGCCCTCGCAGCGCAAGCGCCATGCATGGAGGCTGGCGGCATGTCGGGCGTGCGCCACATGATGAACGGAGGAGGGGGAGGGTGGCCAGGCTGGCTGCCCGAACTGAGACGCATGGCGCGACCAGATGTACTAGAGCTAGTGGGATGGACACAGTCAATGTGTATCCACTGAGTGGACTAGTGCGGGTGATCGTATCTGCCTGCCTCAGGGATTGAGTGCGCAAGCACAAGTCTAATACGCCATTAAAGGCGTCCAACAAGACTGTAAAATCGACCACACACAGACACACACACACACACACACACACACACACCACACACACGCTCCTCCAAAACCAACCACCCACCCGACCAGCCTCCTCCTGCACGCCTTCAGGTCCGCCACCGCCTTTGCGTCGAGCTTGTCGAGTCCAGGCAGCCTCTCGTCGGCAGGGGGCGCCAGCAGCGGCGGTGGGCGCGGCTCGTGCGGCCTGCGTGTTTGTGGTTTGTGGTTTGTGGTTTAGGGTTTGGGGGTTTCGGGGGTAAGGGTTTTATGGTTTCAGGGTTCAAGGTTCAGGGCATGCAGCTGTGTCGAGTCCAGGCAGGCGGACATCGCATGGGGACGCCAGCAGCGGCGGCGGGCGCGACTCGTGCGGCCTGCGTATTTGTGGTTTAGGGTTTTGGAGGGTCTGGGTGTTGAGAGGCCTGTTAGAGGGGTGTTCAGGGTTTAAGGGTTCAGGGCGTGCAGCTTGTCGAGTCCAGGCAGGCGGACGTCGGGATGGGGCCGCCAGCAGCGGCGGTGGGCGTGACTCGTGCGGCCGGCGTGTTTGGGGTTTAGGGTTTGGGGTTTTAGGGTTTCAGGGTTCAAGGTTCAGGGCGTGCAGCTTGCCGAGTCCAGGCAGGCGGACGTCGGGATGGGGCCGCCAGCAGCGGCGGCGGGCGTGACTCGTGCGGCCGGCGTGTTTGGGGTTTACGGTTTGGGGGTTTTGGGGGTTAGGGTGTAAGGGTTCAGGGCATGTAGCTTGGCGAGTCCAGGCAGCCTCTCGTCGGCAGGGGGCGCCAGCAGCGGCGGTGGGCGCGGCTCGTGCGGTCGGCGTGTCGGGAGTTTCAGGGTTTGAGGTTTTGGGTTCTAGGGTTCAGGGCATGCAGCTTGACGAGTCCAGGCAGGCGGTCGACGCATGGAGTCGCCAGCTCGTGCGGCCTGCGTGTTTGAGGTTTTGAGGGTTTGGGGTTCAGGGTTCAGCGCATGCAGCTTGTCGAATCTTTGTCCATCTTTGTTTTTTGCATTATTTTTCTAGAAATTCAGGCAGGAGCTCGATGCATGGGGGCGCCAGCAGCGGCGGCGGGCGCAGCTCGTGCGGCCTGCGCGTTTGGCGTTTTGAGGATTTGGGGTTTTGGTTTTAGGGTTTTAGGGTTCAGGGCATGCAGCTTGTCGAGGCCAGGCAGGCGGACTTCGGCATGGGGGCGCCGGCAGCGGCGGTGGGCGCGGTACGTGCGGCCTGCGTGTTTGTGGTTTAGGGTTTGGGGTTTAGGGGGTGTTTTTGAAGGGGAGGTGGCGCCACACGCGTGCGGTGGCGGGTGCGGTGTGGTCGCTGAGTAGAGTGCTGCGGCGGGTGTGCTACCAGCCCCGCTTCCGGTGGTCTGGGGGAGGGCTTTTTGGTCCCTTCATGGTTTTATACCTTGGGTCCGCCCTCTGGCCATTTGAGGGGCTGGGTGTGCAGCCTGCACAGTGGTGCTGCTTGCTTGGCGCCCGCCACCAAGTGTGGATGGCGTTACCGTGGGCTACTTGTAGCTTGACCTTTTGTGGGCCTTGAGCCTTGTTTCTCTAAGTCCCACTGGAGCTTTGGAACCGTACGTGTGACCGCCAGAAGTGAATTGTAAAACTCTCATCATCATTTAGGGTCTCATCATCTCTTTTTTAGGGGTCTAGGGTTTTAGGCCCTCCCCAGGCTAGCTCGTACCAAAAGTGCATGGTTTGGTGCCAAGACCCCAAAACCCAGTTTAGAAACGGGTCGTGTGTTGCCCACAGTGCCCTGAAGCACTTACTCCCTGAGCAAGAAAGTTTACGCGCATGCAGGAGCAGCTGTATGCGTCGGGTGAGGGCGGGGGAGGGCGCACAGGCGCTGTGAATGGCGATACCGCTTGGGGACACCCCGAAAACGCGAGATCTATAACTCGGACCACCAAAACACGATCTTAGAATGGGTCGTGTGTTGCCCACGGTGTACCGAAGCACTTACCCCCGGAGCAAAAAAGTTTACGCGCATGCAGGAGCAGGTGCATGCGGCGGGGGAGGGCGAGGGAAGGCGCACAGGCGTTGTGAATGGATAAACTGCTTGGGGACACACCCCCTCCAGTTTATACCATGTGAGCCCATTTTCCCCGTGACTTAGTTGTGCGCCACCTCTGCACCCCTCCCCTCGTGTGCGACCTCTACTGTGTATTCGACGACTGTGGACGCCGGTGGTGCGTCGCGGCATGCGCAATGGGCGCCACGCGACCGTTGCAGAGGTCACCTGTCGGAAATGACCATTTCAATATCGGCTCCAGCGCGGCCCCTGGACATCCCACGCCCGGGAATCGTCAATGATACGTGTTTGTGCCTTGTAACACGAGGTTTGGAGCCCCCGAGCGAGGTTGCATGGCGGGTTGCATGAGCGCAATACAGCCACCTCCGTAGGCCCCAATCACGGTCCCCCCGGGCACGTGCGCCCCAAACGCGCGTATATAAGCAGCTATCGCGACATTTGACATCGCGCGGGACGCGGAGACGGCCCCTAAGCGCCGCATGGCGACCTCATGGCCTGCCCCCACCCCAGCAGCCCACCCGGATGCCTACATCGCGCGGCACAACCTTCTTATAGCGTATGCAGGCCATGAATAATCGGGGGGAGCGCGAGGGGGGCGTTTTGGGGTGCCCCAAAATGTGGCACCAATTTGGTACAAGCTAGCCTAGGAAGGGCCTTGATGGTTTCAGGGTTCAAGGTTCAGGGCGTGCAGCTGTGTCGATTCCAGGCAGCCTCTCGTCGGCAGGGGGCGCCAGCAGCGGCGGCGGCCGCGGCTCGTGCGGCCTGCGTGTAGGGGATTTTGAGGGTTAAGGGTAAAAGGATTTCAGGGTTGAAGATTCAGGGCGTGCAGCTTGTCGAGTCCAGCCAGGCGGTCGACGCATGGGGGCGCCAGCAGTGGCGGCGGGCGCGGCTCGTGAGTCCTGCGCGTTTGGGGTTTTGAGGGTTTAGGGTTTTAGGGTTTAAGGGTTCAGGGCGTGCACCTTGTTGAATCTTTGTACATCTGTATTTTCAGCTTTTTTGAAACCCAGGCAGGCGGTGGACGCACGGGGGCGCCAGCAGCGGCGGCGCGACTCGTGCGGCCGGCGTGTTGGGGGTTTGAGTGTTGGGAGAGGGTGGGGGGGAGGGGCACTCCATCTCTTTCCTCCTCCACTCTCCCTCTCTCCCCCTTTCTCTCCCTCTCTCCCTCTCTCCCTCTCTCTCACCCCCCCTCACACCTGGTCACAGGCGGCGGGCGGTGGTGCGCCAGAGCCGTGGGCGCGTACGCCTCAGATGTGGGAGGGTCGAGGGTGTGTGTGGTCGATTTTACAGTCCGTCGGACGCCTTTGATGGCGCATTAGACCCTAGGAAAGAGGCCGGCAGCTGTCAAAATTAGACCCCTAGCATGCCATCTGCCATCATGATTGCTGTGCAAGCGGTGCGTGTCTCAAAACAGGCGACAAGGAAGTCAGCCAACTCGTGCCAGAACCTGGGGTTTTCCTGGCCTGGCCGAGGATTCATAAACTCCCGCATCCGCTCATCTAAATCGGCCTCCTCGGGGCGAGGGATGGACCGAAACAGGCTGTGGGCCTGCACCCGTGCCTCTTCATAGGCAGGGCACTCAAATACCATGTGTGCCTCATCCTCTAGCCCACCACATAGGCAGCACGCCCGCTGGCTGCGTCGCTGTCTCTGTCCCGCCACGGCGTAGCGCCCCCGCTCTATCTGCAGCTCATGGAGCCCCATCCTGAACCTAGCTAGAGCCGTGATCCGGGCAGCACTGTTCAGCCCTGAGCTCAACAGGGCCGGTGGCTCGCTGTCGCTACCCGCCATCCACCGCATGTAGGTCAGCATCTTAAAGTCGCGCGACCACTCAGGTACATCACGCACGGTAGTGCCGCTCGGCAGCGCCGGTGTGCTTGTCGCGGCGCCCAGCCACGCCGCGGTCGCCACGTCCAGCAGGTTGGTGATGCGTACCGGTCCCTCCTGGTCCCACGCCAGTGTGTGCCCCACAGTTCCGAGGCACACCTGCAAGCGTGCCGCCCAGCACGTCCCCCCCGCTTCCGCCAGCCCCCAGCTCTCCCGCATCGCATCTTTAAGCAGGTCGCCGTCAGGCCGCCCCCGCGCCTTATCCCAAAAGCGCGTCGCCTGGCGCAGCCAATCTGCCGCCAGCGGCCGCCACCCCGCCTCCCGCGCCAAAATACCCAGTTGCTGCCCGTTGCTGCGGACTCCTAGGGACGCGCGGGTAAATTGCAGAAGCACTTCCTCCAGGGTGCGCCATCCGTCGCGTGCGGCCTTAGCGCCCCTCCCACTCCTGCCTCTCTCCCACCGTCTGCCCGCCCCGGCAAACACGTCCCCCCCAGCATCCGCCATCATCGCAGGGCCCCACACCTCACACCCGTAATTTAGCACAGGCCGTACTTGCGTGTCGAACAGGTGGGCCTTAATGCCAATATTATTAAGGCGTATCATATAGCATCTGCGAGTTAGCGCGTATCTGGTACGCTGGCCCCTAGAGCGTCGGGTGCCCACGTCCCCCCCACTGCCCGCCGGTGGTGAAAGAGCATGCCCAGATATGGGAACTCGTGTGTCATGGGTAGATCAGCTCCTGCAAACTTCAGCGTTACCCTCCCCCCTGCCGCCCCGACTGGGCAGAACTGGTCATTGAACACCACCCCTTCTGACTTCTTAACGTTTACTGTTAGTGCGCGCGTGCGGCAAAAGGCGTGCAGAGTATCTAGCATGCGTTGAAGCGCTTCGGGCGTCTCTGCCAGCAGCGTCAAGTCATCAGCGTATAGCAGCAGCCGTAGTAACCGCCCCGCCATCTCCACCCCATCACCCGGGAGCTCTGCGTCTAGTACTCCCTCCAATGCGTCAATAAAAAGCCCAAACAGCAGCGGTGACAGTGGGTTGCCTTGCATGACCCCCTTGTGTGAAGGAAACGCGGGTCCCACTTTCCCATCGATGCGCACACACATTGCGGACCCATCGTACATGGCAATCAGCGCCGCCATGAACTCCCCATATACCCCCAGGCTCCTAAGGCACTCCCAAAGCAGTGGGCGGTGCACGCAATCGTAAGCCTTCCTGAAGTCAATAAAGGCGGCGTACAGCGGTGTGTGTGTGTGTGTCTGTGTGTGTGTGTGTGTGTGTGCGTGTGCATCGAGCGTCACACCCAAATACACCCACCTGGTCACAGCTGGCGGGCAGTTGTGCGCCAAGACCGCGGGTGCGTACGCCCCCGGCGGCCGCCCGACCGGGTTGGGTGGGTGCGTTTGTGTCTGTGTGTTTAGAGCAGCAGCGCCACACCCAAATACACCCACCTATTCACAGCCGGCGGGCGGTGGTGCGCCAGAGCCGCGGGCGCGTACGCCCCAGATGTGGGAGGGTCGAGGGTGCGGGTGCGTGTGTGTGTGCGTGTGCATCGAGCGTCACGCCCGAATAAACACCCACCTGGTCACAGCTGGCGGGCGGTGGTGTGCCAAGGCCGCTGGCGCGTACGCCCCAGGCGGCCGCCCAACTGGGGTGTCCGCAGCAACCGAGGGCACCGCTGGCACTGTCGCCGTCACACCGCCGCCGCCGGTGTTAGCCCCGCTGCTGAGACGTGTACGTTTTTTGTGTGTGCGTGAGTGTGTGGTGTGTGCGCGTGAGTGTGTGGTATGTGTGCGTGCATGTGTGATGGCTGTGTATGTGTGTGTGTGTGCGTGTGTTGTGTGTGTGCGCACTGCCGGCATCGTCGGCGCCGCCACACCGCCACCGCCGCTCGCTCCGCTGACGCATGTGTGTGTGTGAGCGTGTGTGTGTGTGTGTGTGTGTGTGAGAGAGAGAGAGTGTGCGTGTGTGATTCCCCAGCAGCCGTCCAACCGGGGTCCGCCGCCACCGACGGCACCGCTGGCACCGTCGCCGTCGCGCCGGTGGTGGCACCGCTGCCGGGATTGTGGTGTGCGTTTGTGCGTGTGTGTGTGTGTGTGTGTGTGTGATGGCTGTGCATGCGTGTGTGATGGCTGTGAGTGTGTGTGTGTTTGTGTGTGTGTGTGTGTGTGTATGCTGGGCGTGTCTGCTGCCACCGACGGCACCGCAGGCACCGCCGCCGCCGCTGTGCCGCTGCCACCGCCGTTGTTGGCTCCGATGTGTGATGTGTGTGTGTGTGTGAGAGTTTCTGTGTGTGTGGCGTGTGTGTGTGTGAGTGTGTGATGTTTGTGTTTGCGTGTGTGATGGCGGTGTGTGTGTGTGTGTGTGTGTGTGATGGGCGTGTCTGCCGCCACGGACGGCACTGCACCGTCGCTGTTGCGCCGCCGCCACAGCCGTTGTTGGCTCCGCTGCTGAGGTGGTGGTATGCATGTGATTGTGTGCGTGGGTGTGTGGTGGGTGTGCGTGAGTGTGTTATGTGTGTGTTTGCGTGTGGGTGTGTGTGCGTGTTTTGTGTGTATGCACTACCGGCATCGCCGCCGCACCGCCACCGCCGTTGGCTCCACTGACGTATGTGTGTGTGAGTGTGTGTGTGTGTGCGCGCGTGTGTGAGTGTGCGTGTGTGCGTGCTTCCCCAGCGGCCGTCCAACCGGGGTGTCCGCCGCTACCGACGGCACTGCTGGCACCGTCGCCGTCGCACCGCCGCCGCCGGTGGTAGCCCCGCTGCTGAGACGTGTGCGTTTTTTTGTGTGCATGAGTGTGTGGTGTGTGTGCGTGAGTGTGTGGTATGTGTGCGTGAGTGTGTGATGTCTGTGTTTGTGTGTGTGTGTGTGTGTGTGTACTGCCGGCACCACCACCACCGCAGCCGCGCCGCCACCGCCGCTGGCTCCGCTGACGCATGTGTGCGTGCGTCTGTGTGTGTGTGTGTGTGTGTGTGCGTGTGTGTGTGTGTGTGTGCGTGTGTGTGTACGCCCCAGGCGGCCGTCCAACCGGGGTCTGCCGCCACGGACGGCACTGCCGGCACCGTCGCCGCCGCGCTGGTGGTGGAACCGCTGCTGGGGTGGTGGTGTGCGTGCGTGCGTGTGTCTGTGTGTGTGTGTGAGCGTCAGTGTGTGTGTGTGTGTGTGTGTGTGTCAGTGTGTGTGCGTGTGTGTGCTGGGCGTGTCTGCTGCTACTGAAGGCACCGCCGGCACCGTCGCCACCGCTGTGCCACTGCCGTTGTTGGCTCCACTGTGTGGCGTGTGTGTGGGTGTGTGAGTGTCTGTGTGTGTGGTGTGTGTGTGCGTGAGTGTGTGATGTGTGTGTTTGCGTGTGTGATGGCGGTGTGTGTGTGTGTGTGTGTGTGTGTGATGGGCGTGTCTGCCGCCACGGACGGCACTGCACCGTCGCTGTTGCGCCGCCGCCGCCGTTGTTGTTGGCTTCGCTGCTGAGGTGGTGGTATGCATGTGATTGTGTGCGTGGGTGTGTGGTGGGTGTGCGTGTGTGTTATGTGTGTGTTTGCGTGTGTGTGTGTGTGTGTGTGCATTTTGTGTGTGTGTGCACCGCCGCGCCGCCACCGCCGCTGGCTCCGCTGGCGCATGTGTGTGTGTGTGTGTGTGTGTGTGTGTGTGCGTACGCGTCCATGGCCGTCCAACCGGGTTCTGCCGCCACGAACGGGTTAAGGGTTTAAGGTTTAGGGTTTGGGTTTAGGGTTGAAGCTGTCGCCGTCGCCGCCATTGTTGGCTCCGCTGCTGAGACGTGTGAATGTGAGTGTGTGTGTGTGTGTGTGATGGGCGTGTGCGCTGCAACCAATGGCGCTGCCTGCTCCGCCGCTGCCGCCGCTGATGGGTGTTGTGTGTGTGTGCATGCGTGTGTGCGAGCGTGTGTGTGTGTGTGTGGTGATTGTCTGCTGCAACCAACAAAACTGCCGCCGCCGTTGTTGCATTCGCTGCTGAGATCTGTGCGTGTTTGTGCATGCGTGTGTGTGTGTGTGTGTGTGTGGTGGTTGTCTGCCGCAACCGACAGTATTGCCGCGGCCGCCGTTGTTGCCTCCGCTGCAAAGACGTGTGTGTGTGTGTTCTTGTAAGCGCGCGCGTGTGTTTGGGGGGGGAGGGTGGCTAGTCGGATTTTGATGAATGCTGGTTTGTTGTGACGGATGGATGTGTGTTTGTGTGTATGTGGCATGTACATGTGTGTGTGTGTGTGTGTGTGCGTGTGTGCCCCACGCACCTGGCCCCGCCTCGCCCGCCGGCGACGCCGTCCATCGCGCACGCGCGCCACACGAGCACGCGC